>CM053026.1:116325922-116692874 GCA_028564925.1 Lithobates sylvaticus
AGTGCGTGCCCCAGGGGGTGCGCGAGAGGGGAATTCTGGGAGGACGTCACTGTACGCCCTCCCAGAGTTAAGCAACCGCCCTGTAGCCATCATTCGGATATGGGCCGGTTGTTAAGTGGTTAAATATGTGTGTGCAGGAGAACAATTGTATAATCATATAAAATATCCTGATACTTCGGGCCTCATGCACACAGGACGTTTTGGTAACTTTCCTAGAAGCCTTTGCTCCTAGCAGCCGCATTTTGTCAGAAAAAAAGCCTGATGCTTGTAAAAGCGTGTAGAGCTTTTAGGCGCCTCTACAGGCGTCATGCACTTGGGCGGAATAAATAATTTATTATTTAAGCGCTAAACGCAAGTTTAAATGTGTTAAGTAGCGTCAAACTTTTTTCCTTTTTTTTTGCAGAAGCTCCTCCCTTTTTTACGATCGTTTAAGAGCTGCTGCGGTTAGTGGAGTTTCGACCTCTTAACCTCCCTCTCCTGAATGCTAAAGAATCATGTTCAGGATAGGAACGTTTTGACCGCTGGCCACAAAACTCAGATTTTGTGTTTACTCTTGGCCGGCGGTCAAATGAGTTCAAGTGTACATGAAGCCTTAAAGCCTATGTGTGCATGGACACATAGGCTAACACGCAGGAGTTTGGAAGCAGGAAAAGAAAAACCTGACAACTTCTACTCAAAGCACTGGTCCCTAGTAGTGTATCGACATTGCTGAGAGCTGTTCTGATTCATTTCTTAGCGCATCCAATTTGTAGGCATGTGGCACTTTAATTTTAATACAACTCAATGTTCTCTTGCTATGACACACTAAATTCATAACAAAGTACCATGAGTTTTGGTGCATTGCAATATACATTTAGGGCCATATATATTTGGACACAGGCACAATTGTCATACCTTTGGCTCGGTATGCCATCAGAATAAAATAAAATGAAACAATCCAAATTAATTTGTAGCGAAGACGTTCAGCTTTAATTCAAGGGGTTGAACATAAATATTAAGTACAAACTTTAGGAACTGCAACCATTTTTATACACAGTCCCCCCATTTTCAGGGGCTCAAATGTATTTGGGCAAATGAATATAATTATACATAAAATGTTCAGTTTTAATATTTTGTTGAGAATCCTTTACTGGCAATGACTGCCTGAAGTCTGGAACCCATGGACATTACCAAAGACTGGGTTTCCTCCTTTCTGGTGCTTTTCCAGGCTCTAACTGCAGCTGTCTTCAGTTGTTCTTTGTGGGTCTTTCTGCCTTTAGTTTTGCCTTCAGTGAGTGAAATGCAAGCTGAATTGGGTTGAGATCAGGTGATAGACATAACCATTGCAGAATATTCCACTTCTTTTCCTTCAAAAGCTCCTGGGTTGCTTTTGCAGTGTGTTTTTGATCATTGTCCGTCTGTACTGTGAAGCGCCGTCCAATCAACTTTGCTGCATTTGGCTGAATTTGGGCTCACAGTTTATATCTCTAAACACTGCAGAATTCTTCCGGCTGCTTCCGTTTAATGTCACATCATCAATAAACACCAATGACCCAGTGCCACTGGAAGCCATGCATGCACATGCCATCACACTGCCTCCACCATGTCTTACAGATGACGTTGTGTGCTTTGGATCATGAGCTGTTCCAAGCCTTCTCCACACATTTTTCTTCCGGTCAACTATAGATTATACTTAGTTTCCAGAACTGGTCTGGCTTTTAGAAATGTTTTTTGGCAAAGTCTAATCTGGCTTTATTTTTTTTTTATTTTTTTTTCAAACAACATTTTTTATTTTATTAAAGTGGAAGTAAACCCCCCTATCGTTTTCAGCCAAGGAAGCTACCATCTTTGCCTCTGTTTAATCTTCAACTGCCACAGTGCTGCACATGTGATCCGTTATGACACCAGCCATTGGATGGTTTGACTGTTTGATTGAGAGCACAGCCAATGTGCAGTTAGCATTCACGGCATGCCTTTTTCTTTTTAGACTGTTAAATCGATGGGTTTACTTCCGCTTTAATTGCATTTTAGTGTAAATATGAGATCTGAGTTTTTTACCCACCCCAGATCTCATATTTAAGAGGTCCTGTCATGCTTTTTTTTCTATTACCAGGGATGTTTACATTCCTTGTAATGGAAATAAAAGTGACACAACTTTTTTTTTTTAAAAGAACAGTGTAAAAATAAAAAGTTAAAATAAGAAAAAAATTAAATAAAATGTAAACGCTCCCTGTCCCCCCGATCTTGCGTGCATAAGCAAACGCATATGTGAGTAGCGCCCGCATATGAAAACAGTGTTCAAACCACATATGTGAGGTATCACCGCGATCGTTAAAGCGACAGCAATAATTCTAACCCCTCTATAACTCAAAACATGCAACCTGTAGCATTTTTTAAATGTCGCATATGGAGATTTTTAAGGGTAAAAGTTTGTCGCCATTCCACGATCGGGCGCAACTTTGAAGCGTGACATGTTGGGTATCAATTTAATCGGCGTAAGATTATCTTTCACAATATAAAAAAAAACTGGGCTAACATTACTGTTGTCTTATTTTTTAATTAAAAAAAGTGTATTTTTTCCAAAAAAAGTGCGCTTGCAAGACCACTGCACAAATACGGTGTAACAAAAAGTATTGCAACGGCCGCCATTATATTCTCTAGTATGTTAGAAAAAAAAATATTATGCTTGGGGGTTCTAAGTAATTTTTTGGATTTTAACAAAAAAAAACACCACACACCCAAAAATGCATTAGATTATTTGCATCTGCATAGGTATGAACTGAGCAGTAAAGTATGTAATTGTAAAGTCACAGTTAACACTACCAGGTACCACGGAGAGATCTTGGGTGCCCAGTGATGTGTAGTTGAGTCCTTGATGACCCCTCACCTCTCCATCCAGCTGGCTATTGGGCAAATATTCTGAGGAACATTTTTACAACATCTGTACAATAAATAGCTGAATCTGCTTTTATTGTGCATACTTGACAATTTTGTATTACACTGTGTATGTGTGTACATTTTATGTATAAAGGACTAGGCAGTTACTAAAATGTTACCATCCACATTGTCAAATCTCATTATGGTTTTGGTCTTTACATGCTAACAAACATCCTTTTTGTTTCCAAACTTGTTAATAGTTGAATGAATGGAGGCACAGAGAATTTGGTACTTTATTGCTGGCAGTCTGTAAAGTGTTGCTGGAGGCTTTCCAGAGCCACGAAAAAGCACTTATCTGGAGACAGCGACATAAAAAAGAAACATACCGAGACAAAATATCGTGACTAATTTGTGATTTACACATCACACAGAAAGACAATGCACAAAGCTATCATCAAAGCACAAATCTACATTAAAATAACCTAAATGACCCATTTATGTTATGCTGCTTAGAATATGCTAGGAATACAATGGAAATTCATTACAAATAAGTGACCTAAATATAGATTTAAAGTTTAACTTCAGATAGTTTTTTTTTCTTTGTTTAGATAAGGGTTAAAACCAGTGTTAGCCACCCCATTGGAAATATTTGTTCTCGCTTTGTGTCTCTGCAATAGAATCCTAACAATCCTAGAAGATCTAACCTTTCCCCATCTTACTAACCAAAGATACTTCACTTGCTCTTTGGGTCTTCATTGGAGAGATTTTGCTAATTTCTTCTCAGTGATCACACAGTAGGGAGAAAAGTTCACAAAACAATCATGCACTTTCTAAAATGTGAAAAGTTGTCTGGTTCCCACAAAGGGGAGAGATTTTTCTTCTTTTCCCATCTGAAACCCTCTGCTAGAAAGGAAGTGAAGAAAATCTCACTCATGGAGACACTGATGGCAATAAAACTCTCACATCCTATTACTTCTCACCTCAATATGTTCTAATTTAGAGGAAAACTCTAGTGTAGTTACTCTGATGCTGCGTACACAGGATCAGAATTTCCGTCAGAAAAATCTTGGATGGTTTTTCCGACGGAATCCCGCTCAAGCTTGGCTTGCATACACACGGTCACACAAAAGTTCGCTGAACTTTCGACCGTCAAGAACGCGGTGACGTACAACACAACGACGAGCTGAGAAAATGAAGTTCAATGCTTCCGAGCATGCGTCAAATTGTTTGAGCATGCGTAGGAATTTTGCACGTCGGAATTGATACAGACGATCGGAATTTCCGAATCTTTTTCCGACCGAAAAAATAAGAACCTGCTCTCAATATTTTGCTGGATGGAATTCCGCCAGCAAAAGTCTGATGGAGCACATTTTCGGACCAAAAGCTCTCATCGGACTTTTGCTGGCAGAATTTCCTCTCGTGTGTACGGGGCATAAGTTACTGCTATATTTACCTTAGAGTGACCCTGTCATTAGGATCACAAACCCTGTCAATCACAGTGCATGTGGGGGGAGCCAATATTCGATACACCCATAATTGGATATCCAAGTATTTTATAGCTACAGCAGTAGAAGATTACAACACAGCGGAGTTTTAACACACAGGGTTGTCAGAAACTAATCGTGCTCTTCTTTTAGCGCTCTTTCACACAGGCATTGAAAATAGGCAGTTTTTTAATGCTTCCCGAACGCCTATCAATCCCACACAGAATTGTTACAATAAGGAGCGGATGGATGTGTTCACATTGTAGCGTTACTTCACCTTGCTGAGAGGCAAAAATAGTGCTGCAGAGTCTGGCAGGCATCAACACTTTACAACTGCCTCCATTCACTTCTATTGAAAACGCACCACAACACACTCACTTCAGCCCCAGAAGGTTTTGCCCCCTTAATGACCAGGCCATTTTTTGCCATAAAGCATTTAGTTACTTTAACTGTACACAAATAAAATTGATGCCCTTTTTTCCCACAAATAGAGCTTTCTTTTGGTGGCATTTTATCACCTCTGCTTCTTTTATTTTTTGCACTATAAACCAAAAAAAAAAGGATAAAAAAATAAATAAAAAAATGAGATGTATATATATATATATATATATATATATATATATATATATATATATATATATATATATATATATATATATATATATATATATACACACACACACACACACACACACACACACACACACACACTGTAAATATATATATTATATATATATAAAAAATCTAATTTCTTCATCAATTTAGGCCAATATGTATTCTGCTACATATTTTTGGCCAAAAAAATCCCAATAACCGTACATTCATTGGTTTGCGCAAAAGTTATAGCGTCTACAAAGTAGGGGATATATTTATGACATTTTTATTTATTTATTTTATACTTGTTATGGCAGCGATCAATGATTTTTAGCGAGACTGCGTCATTGCGAGTGGACAGATCAGACACCTAGCTGACACTTGACACTTTTTTGGGAACCAGTGACATTATTACAGTGATCAGTGCTAAAAATATGCACCGACACTGTATAAATGACACTGGCAGGGAAGGGGTTAACATCAGGGGTCGATCAAAGGGTTAAATATAATCCCCAATTGTGCTTTCTTACTGTGGGGGGGTGGGCTCACTGCATGGACACTGATCCGTGTTCCTGATTAGTAGAAACACTAGATCACAGTGCATGCATGACAGCATGGCAGTCTGCTTATTTACATCAGTAGTCCTGCCGCTCTGTCTCTGTGGGGAGCGATCGCGGGTGGCTGGTGGACATCGCTTCCGCCGGGCCCGCTAATTGGCCCCCATGTGGCCAATCAGCACGCAATCGCGGCTCCTGCAGCGTGCGCCCCCAGTGGCTATTAACAAAATCATGTACAGGCCTTGCCGCAGTATATGTACGGCAGGCGGCCGGGAAGTGGTTAAACGCACTGTAAATGCACCTATGGCACTTGCAGTGTGGTTGCAAAGCGTCAAAAGTGATCATTTCCCATTTTAGCCTCGTTAAAAAAAAAGAAAAAAACACATGGGGCGTTTGAGAAGCGTTGACCGACGAAACACGAATGTCTGTTAAACACATCTTAAGCGCTCATTAATGCTATAGGTGCGTTAATGTGCTTTTAAGCCGTTTTAAAATGCAACGCAAGTGTGAAAGAGCCAACGAGGTGACTTTACCTTAAGTTCATGATCCTAATGACAGTCACTCAAAAAAGGTACAGAAAAAAAAAAGCAGTGGTTTAAATATCTCCAAGACATCTGTACATTGCTTATAGGCTACCAACCTATTTTTCTCTAACACCATAATCTTCTACCCTACCCAACTATACATTTGTATTACTGGTTATCATAGCGCTTGCGGTTGCTTGTGTATTGTATACACACGTATATTCATTTGTACTATTGTCTGTATCTTGATATTCTCATTCTCTAATAAAAATGTTCACAGCAGTGGACAGCGTACTCGGGTTATAACACTAAATTTAATTCTAAGCCCTACCTGTTCTGCTCAGAATTCACGGTTCTCAAATCTGCCAATATTTACGATCACTGACCCCCCCCCCGCCCCAATCCCTGCATACTTTTTGTATGTTCAGATCTTTTAGAGACCACAATCATCAAGATGTCCCAAGTTCAACTCCATTTGCCCAAATAAACTCCATATCAACTCCATTATGGCTGTGTTTAGTTAAAGTGGGATTAAAGGCAAAAGGTTTGAGTAAGGGAGGGTTATTAGCCCCATCGTTTTTTTTTCTGCGTCCTACTGAGATTTTCCTTGACTCCTTGTCCAATAGCCAAAACAGGAAGTAGGAGGAAAATCCCTGGTTGCCGCCAGGGTTACCAGATCTAGTGTCCCGATTGGAAGATTTCCCATCTCCTACTGTTCTGGGGACAACCCAAAATTTGTGATTTTTACTTTTTACTTTCCCGTTCAATAAAACCAGTAAAAAGGGCAAAATAGAGAGGGTGAATATCCACCAGATCCTTCGCTACTTTTGCCGATTTCAGGTGCGACTTCAAAAGAAATCTGTGTATGAAGTTGCACAGATGTCTTTCACAGTCCACCCGAAGTCGCATGGATGTGAAATGGCTTTGAAATCGCGTGGCTTCAGATGAAGTTGCGCGATTTCAAAGCCATGTTCAGTGTGAATGAGGGCTAAAGGTGAAAACGAACTGCCTTATAGTATCCTTTCCAGAAAGTAAACTGAACATTGTAGCCAACTCAGCAAAGCAGCACAACACATTTGTGCACAGAGTGCCTCCTGCTGCTCCAACCTGAGTAAAAATGTGTTTAGTTTCAAGTGGTTGTAAACCTCATATGCATCAGTTCCCAAAGACATGCACCATTTTATACAGTAGTTTTTTCTGTAAAAATCCAAAGCGATGTATTTCTACCTCAGTATTTTCACCTCTGCGCCGTGGGCAGCAGAGTCATGATATCACTGGCCCCACCTCCCAGCAGGGAGTGATGTATGCGCACACTTCCAGCACCGTGCGCGCTGCTAAGGCAGTGCTAGTGTGTGAGTGTACAGCTGAGAGGTGGGGCTAGTTATGTTATGACTCCGCCTCTCGAGTCATACCCATGAACTGGAATTTTTCAGAGAGCTGCGAGAGGCCTTAGGCTGGCAATACCCGGAGCAGCAAATTTCTGTCCTGCAACCGCAGGTTGCAGGACAGAACTTCCCTAAATTCCCCCATCAACACAGACCGTGATGTGAGAATCCCTTCTGCCGGACCATTGTCTTCTCCTGGCGGGAAGGGGAAGCTGTCCCCACCTGGAAAAGACAGTGATTATTGCTAGTGGCTATAGCAGCTGCTAGCGATAATCACAGGTAAAACCCAGCATGCTGGTTGTACCAAAGTTGATCGATCAACTTTGTACATTCAGCCTGCCCATACACGGTTCGAATCTTGGTTGGTTCCTGCTGAACCGGTAGAGATTTGAACCGTGTGTGGCCTGCCTTAGAGATGAAAAATACTGGAGGTGAAAATACAGTGCTTTGGATTCTTACAGAACAAACTATAAAATGGTGCATGTATTTGAGAACTGATGCATATGAAGTTTACAACCACTTGAAAAGCAACAGGTAAACTTTGGCCTATATATTAAGGACATGGAATGAGCCACCATTGTGCAGTTAAATATTTACCAGCTTCCTATTCCACAGTATTATGACTCAGCCTCGCCTTTAGGGCTTTTCAAGTTAAACAGTACCAATGTAAAATTTTATAATGCGCGCACATGTGATTTAAGTAAAATAAAAAAGTTGGCATGATGCTTTGTGCATTGCAAGTAAACAAAGCTAATCTATAAATTGAGAAATCTCACAGAGTCAGTGAAAGCGCTCACTGATCAGTCATACAGGGCGAGAGGAACTCTCATAGCGAGGGGAATTCTACTATAGCTTCAGGAAACAATGCCTGGATTTCATCAGATATATGTCACAGTCAGAGCCGATCGGCCCTATAGGCACACTATGCAAGCTGCTTAGGGCCCCGCCACTGTGGGGGGGGCCCCCAAGACCCAGCATCCCCCCCTGCACCTCTGGCTGGCTGTTTAGAGTGCAATGAGGAGAGGTGGGAGGAGGTGGAAGGCGGCAATCGGCAGCTCTATGGTGCCTGAGTGGGCAGCGGGATCTCCCTGGGGTTTGTAGTATTCTCAGTGTATACAGTGGAGAGGAGAAGGGAGGGGCCTCTGACCCAGGCAGGTATCAGTTTCACTTTCACTCTGCTTGAACACTGTTGCTGATGCCCGGGTCAGAGGCCCCTCCCCTCTCTGCTGTATACATTCGGAGATAGAACTACTAGCCCCAGGGAGATCCCCCTGCCTGTGGACACCATATAGCTGCCGATTGCCGCCTCCCACCTCCACCAGCCAGGTACAGGGGAACCATTGCAAGGGGGGGAGTCAGCTGTTTGGGGGCCCAAATGTAAGAGGGGGGGCTTTCTGGGGACACTAATGTAAGGAAGGGGGCCTCTGGGGACACTAATGTAAGGAAGGGGGCCTCTGGGGACACTAATGTAAGAGGGGGGCCCCTGGGGACACTAATGTAAGGACGGGGCCCTCTGGGGACACTGATGTAAGGACGGGGCCCCCTGGGGACACTAATGTCAGAGGGGGGGCTCTCTGGGGACCCTGTGTAAGGAGGGGCTCTCTGGGGACCCTGTGTAAGGAGGGGCTCTCTGGGGACCCTGTGTAAGGAGGGGCTCTCTGGGGACCCTGTGTAAGGAGGGGCTCTTTGGGGACACTAATGTAAGAGGGAAGGCTCTCTTGGGACCCTGATGTAAGGGGGGGCTCTCTGAGGACCCTGATGTAAGGGGGGGCTCTCTGGGGACCCTGGTGTAATGGGAGACTCTCTGGGGACCCTGATGTAGGGGGATACCCTCTGGGGACCCTGATGTAAGTAGGGAGGCTCACTGGGGACCCTGATGTAAGGAGGGGCTCTCTGAGGACACTGATGTAAGGGGGGGCTTTCTGGGGACCCTGATGTAAGGGGATGCTCTCTGGGGACCTCATTCTGTTCTATATTGTTGTACTTATTCTTTGACTGTTTTGTTTAAAGGAGGGAGGATTGTTTTGGGAGCACTGAAGTGTCGGGTGTGACTGTGTGGCAATGGCAAATGGTTTACATAGCTCACGGGTCAAGTAGAGGGCCCCTTAGCAGAATTTTGCTTAGGGCCCCAGGGAGGTCAGAATCGGCACTGGTCACAGTGCAAGTACATGCACAAGTCTGCTCATTCACACTGCTGAGCATAGGAAATGTATGATGTAATGTATACTTCCTTTCAGTGGCGGCTGGTGTTCCATTTCTTGGGGCCAATCCCCCCCTCCCCCCGGTCAGTAGCACCACCCCAACCTCCCCATTGCTCGATCATCAGCCCACCAGCTCCGCAGACCACCCTTTTTTGAAGCCTATTAGAGTCTCTGGCTCTAATCACGTGCTTCTTAAAAAAATAAAAAAATAAAACCCACTGGAATCCATGCACCCCGCATGCAGATTAGGGGCCGGAAGCCTGGATTAGAGGGGTGGCATGTGCCCCTTATGGACGGGCAGCCACTGCTCAATACATATAATGGCTATCAAGTATATACCTGATATCTCAGCAAGTCATCAAAACAGAAGCTGTGTTAAAGTGAACCTGAATTCAAAAAGTGATTTTTCTTTATAGCATTGGTGGTTCTCAACCTCAGTCCTCAAGTACCCCCAACAGGCCATGTTTGCAAGTTTTCCTTCATCTTGCACAGGTGCCTTAAATCAGAGTCAATGGCTTGGTATTTTGGACAGCCATTTTATCTAAGAGAAATTCCCAAAACTTGAGAACCACTGCTTTAAAATATACCCTTTGTCATGTTCCTTCGGAAAATAGCAGTACACTTCCTGTGTCTGCAGCCTCATTGCTGGATGTCTACAGTGTGAGAAGTATATGGAAAGTCAAAAAACTTAGTTTAGGATAGAGCAAACAAACTTTTCTTCCCATGTCCCAGATATTTCACTTCTTATTCCACAGACACTGCAGAAAATAAGACCATTGTCACCAGAACGTGATTACTTAATGAAAGATATCCCCTCGACTCCTGTTGATGACTCCAACTCAAACATTTTGGAATACCTATTCCTTTCTGTATTGGAGGCAATAGTCACCAAGAAAAAAAAAAAATTGTTACACAATTTCTTTTTAAAAAGTGTTGGTTTTACATACACTTTAACACAGGGGTCTTAAACGGGCAGCCCTCCAGCTGTTGTGAAGCTACAAGTCCCATAAGGCATTGCAAGGCTGACAGTTACAACAAGCATGACAACTCCCACAGGCAGAGGCATGGAGGGCCACCAGTTTGAGACCCCTGCTTTAACGCCTTCCCGTCTGGCTTATATCAAAAATGGCAGCATGGCGGGGGTTTCATTGTTGTGGCTGGGCGTTATATGACATTCTTCACAACATGCCGATTGGGAGCACGCAGCACAGTGACCGGTGGTGCGGTGTGTCGCTCTGACACACCGCATCTCGGATCACAGTAAAGTGATTATGATGTAGGCGCTTTACAATGTGACCAGCTGTGTCCAATCACAGCTTATCACAGTGTAAATAGGAAGTGCCGGCTGATAGTGCGTGAGTAGAGGAGAGCCGATAAGTGGCTCTTCTGAGAGGGGGGGGGGGGGGTCTGCATTGATAATCAGTGCATTGATTATTAGTGCAGTCCCATCAGTGATGCCCACCTATGCTCACCAGTGGTGCCAGTGCCACCCTATCAGTGCTGCATATTCCTGCCGCCCATCAGTGCTGCACATTAGTGCCGCCCATCAGTGCTGCACATTAGCGCCGCCCATCAGTGCTGCACATTAGCGCCGCCCATCAGTGCTGCACATTAGCGCCGCCCATCAGTGCTGCAAATTTGTGTTGCAGCTTTTTTATTTTCAACATTTTTGGTCTATTTAATTTAACAAAAAATAAAAACTTGGTGGTGAATAAATACCACCAAAAGAAAGTTCGATTGGTCTACTGGAGAACTGGACAGATTGGGGTAGTGAGTTCCAGAGAATGGGAGAGGCTCTGGAGAAGTCCTGGAGACAAGCATGATAGGCGACAAGGTAACTAGAAAGCAGAAGGTCGTGGGAGGAGCGAAGAGGACAGTTTGGGTGATATTCGAAGATAAGATTGGTGATGTAGGTCGGGGCAGAATTGTAAGTGTTTTGAATTCTATTCGTTGGGCAATGGAAGCCAGTGGCGGGACTGGCAGAGAGGGGTGCCGGACACTGAACGGTTGGTAAGGTGGATGAGTCTGGTAGCAGAATTCATGACAGACTAAAACTGAATAGCTTGTGGAGAGGTAGGCCAATGAGGGAGTTACAATAGTCAAGGCGAGCGATAACAAGGGAGTGAATAAGTTGCTTAGTGGTGTCAACGGTTAGCAAGGGGCGCACAACTAGGTCAAAAATTTTAATCCAATACTCTATTTTTACCCCTAAGATCTTGTTCACATTTTGGGATTGCGGGCGGAATCGCCACGATTCTACATATTAATAATATCATAAATGCAAAGTGGGTGTCTTTTTAAACTGGGCCTCCTGCAAACATATTAAAAAGCAAACATATTAGAGCTAAGGTCCTCAAGGGGTTATAGTAATGTAGGCCATAGCATTTTGCATGTTTATGATCCATGAGGCTACTTTTTTCCCCCTTTACAATCTAAGGCCCCATTCACATTTAGCGATTTGGGGTTGCGGGTGGAATCGCTGCAATTCTGCCTGCGAGTCAAAATTGCACTGCAATGCTGGCAAAATGCAGCACACCTGTTTGTGTACCTTTCATTTTCAATGGCACCTAAAATGCGCTGCTGTGTCACGTGGCAATCGCAGCAAACTGCATTGCCCAAAGCTTGTCGCTCCTCCTTTTTGGGCGACAAGCTTCGCGCAAGGCGGATTGCCGCGCAACAATCGCAGGCAAAAATCTATTTGTGCTAATAAAAAAATCACACAAACACGCGTGCTGCATTTTGCCAGCACTGCAGTGCGATTTGGAATTACGGCAGATTCATGGCGATTCCGCACACAATCCCAAATCGCTAGATGTGATGGTCTACAATACTGTAACCACTAGAGGACCTTAGCCTTAATATGTTCCCTGTTAAAATGCAGATGGTCTAGTTTAAAAAGACACCCACATTGTATTTATGATATTCGTAATATGCATGACTTTTGATCTGCACATGATCGGTTGAAGGAACTTTACAAACTGATACATCTTAAAATTACCCTTAATCCGCCATCTTTAACTTCTTCCTCCCGTTTGATTTTTTTTTTCTGACGATTTTCTTTTTTTTTTACTTTCTAATATTTAAAGTTTTTTTTTTTTTTCTCATTCATTTTGTGAGTAATTTTTTTTCAGTGTCCCATTAAAAAAAACAAAAAACAAACAAAAAAAAGCAAACGTTGAAAAAAGAAGCGCCTTCTGCTCAAAATGCAATTTAGACATTTACATTGCTTATTTGGAAACGAAAGGAAAAGTGTTTGGTGGTCTTTATTATTGTCATTTTGCATGCAATAAGCCAATTTATCTGGCAAGCCTGAACAGGTCACCGCATCCTTCAATTGTCTGCAGCTATGCGATGACAGAAGTGTTCTTTTTTGGTTCTGGAAACTCCAGGATTTATAGTCAAGGAAATTTATAGTACTCTCCAAGTAGAGTTTACTTGTAATTTCTGTGTAAATGGAAAAACTTGCACGCTGCTATGTGAAAACCTAAAATAAATTATATTGTGAACAGCTGCAACCACTAGGGAGTGCACCCAAAACACTAACATATATGTAATTGTAGCGCCATAACCCCTGCGGGGCAGCTATGCATTTTCTGGGCTTACCAATTAACACCTCCTTGTAGCTCGCCATTCGTTGTCTAGGGGTTCCCAGGGTTAGTACCCAGTAATTGCGGAGGCTGACACAAAGTCCTTTTGAGGATTTTTATTTGCAAAAAACAGTTGAAACATAACACAGTCTCTCAGTTGGGAATAGAGGGTATGGATGATAAAGCTCAGGCACTGTAGAACTGCTGACATCCAAATAAATGTCTCTCTAGATAGTCCAGGGAGGAGCCACTCGCAACTGGACACTTCACTGTTGGATAAACCCTTGTTTTGTAGATCTAGCAGCCAACAAGTGATTCAGAATTAGCAAAAGTCTCTGCCATAGACTATGTTGTAACCCTTCAGATGACCATGAAAAAGTCTCTGCCACAGACTATATTGTAACTGAAGGATGGGTTAGGAGCTTTTCTTATGGTACCTGTATCTTCCAGCCGTTGCGGCGATACCAAAGGAAATGCGAATTCAACTAGTGTCCATACATCTCAGCTCCCAGGCTCTTACCGAGCAGCCAGCTTCATGGCCATCCTCCGAAGAGTCCTCCTCTGGTCGCTTGCACGAGTTGCTGTGCCTCTCCAATCCTGAGAAGACACTTCAGAATCCTCCTTCAGTTACTGTGCCTCAAACTAGCCAGTTCTGAGGCTCGGGAACGGATGGATCCCCACCCTAGACCATGAGGGCCTCTGGGGCTGGTCAGGGTGACCAGGCTTACGGGGCAGCAGACACTCCTGGGTCCGGGACCCCTTGCGGGGTTGGTCGGATTGGAAACAGGAATCAAGGAGCAAGCCGAACCCTGAACACGTGACCTCAGCATCTTAAATACCCTTTCCCGGAATACACAGCGGGGCCAGACGCACCCACTGATTAGCTCAGAGAAAGATTGGTACCCAACACGTCCAACCAGACTGCGTTCTCAGCCGGTCACAGGTGCTCACCTCACCTATGACCAGGCAGAACTCTAGTACAGCCCAGCCAAACTGATGCCAAAGTACAACCTAGAACAATTAACCCCATAACTCCATTACAGTTTTGGGAAAAAATGAAATTTACAAGTTAGCACACACTTTAGAAAAAAGTGTCGGCGCTACATAAATATTAAAAAGAAATAGTGTGCTTATTCACTAAATTAATATGCAATAATTGAGAACACCAAGTGAGTTTAATACAAAAACACAAAATGGATAAAGTTGGACTAAAATGAATGCAAACAGGCATTAAAATTAAAAAAAAAGAAATAAAAACCAAGTACAAAATATCCAAGTGGAAAAATATAATAGGGATGACTAATCAGTCCACATCTTGATAGAGGAGAAGTATAAATCACTCCAACAATAGTAGGGATCAGATAAAAAAACACCACCAGTAAATGTATAGATTGGTCGCTCACCTCCAGGTATGACCAAAAGGTCAGATAAAGCTCAATGTATAGCTGTTGGAAACTCAGCTGGTATGTCAGAAAAGACACCCTCCAGTACTATGCCTCTATGGTCAAACGCTACTCCAGAAATGATCATAGGGTAAGAGAAACATCAGATCCCCACTGTAGATTACAACAGGACTTTAGGGGCTTGCTCCAGTAACATGCCTCTTGTATAGCCGTCACTCACATAGAACAAAGATATTCATAGTGCAATATTGGCAATTAAAAATGACAAATTTATTCAATAACTGCTTATATGAGAAGATAACATCCACCGTAAAGGTAGGGGCAGCGACACACTCGCCTCCTCACCACACTTCCGTTCTCAATTGACACCGGAAGTGACATCACAAGGCTCCACCCGATGTGTTGCCTCACTGATCATGTGACTTCCTATTGCTGTATGTCTTTCACAACTATAAAATCTGTGAGAAATGCAGAGAAATGTCAGCTTATCTTTGAAAGAGAAATGGGTCTTTATACCTGTGTAATCCCCTTCAGACAATATAGGTCTTCTCGTATAGTCCTTAGCACATACATACGGAGATTGAAAAAAAAAAAGCTGAATCAAAAAATAGTCTCTGCTAATTGGTGTACAACCAACCTCAAGTTATGCCCTAAATGTTGCCCCATACTCTGCCTTCAGTGATTGGAACTATGCAGTCCTCATAGTATTCTTATCACTTAACAAAAACGGTATCACTTTGAAGATGTTAAGAAGCATTTGTGGAAAGTTTCCTTCTTCTGTCTTCCTTGTCCAGTCATGTACACTGCGTCATTCCCTGGAAGTAGGAGGAAACAAGTTACAGAGCCCAGAAGCTCCTGCCCTTGTATGTGACCACACATTTGTCATGGAGCCATCGAGGACACATCACTGCCTGCTATTAGGAGCAGAACAATGACTACAGATAGCATGAACTGAACCCACAGCCTGAAAATGAAGACCCTGCTAGTTCTGATTCTTATCTTAGAGTCTACACTTTGTCTGATCGGTGAGTACAGAGACCTTCTACATATATACGATCTACTACTATACTAATATCTACAGACACAGGAAAGGGTTCGGCAAGCTGCAGCTGTGCAATGGTGTAAGGTTACATGATCTCATAAAACTAGATAATTAAGTCAGTCTTATTTTTTATGGTTTTGCATATTACAGACAGTATGCCAAACTCACAGCACACATGGCCTCAATAACACAGTTGCAACAAGCCAATAAGTACAAAATATGAAAAAAAAAAAAGCCCAAAAGCTGAGCAAGTCTAAAAAGTAAGGCGAAAACCATAACACTCGACTTGAGCCGCATATCCAGAAATAATGTCATATATATCATAACTTGACTAAGACAAGAACCCGTAACTGGTCTTGTGGTAGTTATGCACTACACAACAAGTATCTTTAAAAATAAAATACGAAGAATGAAACAATAATCAAGTCTTTTAAGTTAGAGTCTTAGTTAAAGCTAAAGTATTATTTTCAATCTGACAAAAATATGTAAATAATCAAATTTATCAGAAAATTAGGCACTGTGTGCAATGTGGAAGTGTTAACACTGTTAATTAATAATTATGTAAAGGAACAATCTTTTGTCTAAAGCAATGCTGTTAAGCCCCTTTCACACGGATGGACCGACTATCCGTTTTTCTTCCATCTGTCGACGGACGACAATGCATTCCTATGGGCAGACGGATGAACATCCGTCACCATCAGTTAACCTCCGCTTCCGTTTTTATCCGTTTTTTTTAAACGTACAAGGCTACGTCCAGATCCGTCAAAACGGATATTAACTGACGTTGACGGACATTGTCCATCAACATCCGATCTGTTAAGATCCGTTTTGTGTTTATCTGTGAACTGAACCTCTTAAAAGGCACAGGCACACATATAAACGGAACAAAACGTATACAAAAACGGATGGAAAAACGGACGTAAACGTGTGCATTTACGGATGTAAGCGGATGTTAACGGAACAAAAAACGGATGAAAACGGACATTAACGGAACGGATGACAGATGAAAACGGATGAGACAACGGATAAGAACTGATACGTTTTTGACGTGCCTAAACTGACTGCGTCCGTGTGAAAGGGGCCTTATATTCTACCCCTAGCAAATTTTGGTTGGATAGAAAAATGTTTGTACATTTATAGACATTCCGATACCACAACATACACCCATCCTGATGACCAATCATGACCGATATGATTGGCTCTGTTAACCTGATTACCATTTTGTTCTGAAATAAGACTGCTACCAAGGGTGCCCAGCAACCAACCAAGTGTGGCTGTTACATCAGGATCCATCTGAACAGCTAAGGAATCAGCAGTAGGCTGATCTTCAAACCCATCCATTGCCACCTTAAAGTTTATGCAAAATCAATACATTTGCTCCAGTCCTTGAGGAATGCATTTGATCCTGAACTTTGAAGTAAAACAGTTCAATAGAATTCTAGCCATAAACATGCAATGGCTGTTGCCGAGTCCTACCAAGATTGCCAGGACTAAGGCTTCATACACACTGGATGTTTTTAGGCCCCTTTCACACCGGGGCGTTTTTTATGCGGTGCAGCGCTAAAAATAGCGCCTGTTCACCGCATGAAAAAATCCGGCCCCTTTAACTCCAGTGTGAAAGCCGGCGGGCTTTCACACTGGAGCGGTGCGCTAGCAGGATGACAAAAAAAGTCCTGCTAGCAGCATCTTAGGAGCGGTATAGGAGCGGTGTGTTCACCGCTCCTATACCGCTCCTTCCCATTGATTAGAATGGGACACCGCGGTAAAACCGCGGCAATACCGCCGCAAAGCGCCGATCTGCGGGGGTGTTTAACCCTTTTTTCGGCCGCTTGCGGGGGGGTAAAACCGCACCGCGAGCGGCCGATTACCGCGGTTAAAACGACGGTAAAGCAGCGCTAAATATAGCGCTGCTTTACCGTCACCGCGGCTCCCCGCCCCAGTGTGAAAGGGGCCTTACAGCTGCTTTTTTTGGCAGCCAGTAAACTTCCCCAGCATGTTATCCTATGTGCCCATGCACACATAGGCTGTTATCAGTGTTTTTTAAAAACCCCAGAACTAGTGGGTTTTGAGAAGAGTTTTGAGAGGAGTTTTTGAGCTGTAAAAATGCTCCAACTCTGAAAAAAACATTCAGCATTTTTGAGCCATAAGCTTTTGTGGGAGTATAGATTTGCTAAAAAGAAAAAAGCTAAAAAAACACCAAAAAAAGCTACTGCAAAAATGCTGAAAAACTCATTCTACAGATAACCCTACTGGCTTTTTTTGGAACGTTGAGTGTGCATGAGGCCTTAAAAGGGTTTGTAAAGACAGGTGTTTTTGTTTATCTTAATGTATTCTATGCATTAAGATAAAAAGCCTTCGGTGTGCAGCAGCCCCCCCCCCCCAATACTTACCTGAGCCCCATCTCTATCCAGAAATGTACACGACTGCCTCGGCCATCCGGGACTCCTCTCCTGATTGGCTGAGGCATAGCAGCAGCACCCCTGGCTCCAGCTGCTGTCAAAGTGGGTTAGCCAATCAGGAGAGAGAGGTGACGGGGCCTTACCGGTCAGCTCGGGTGTCCTCATAGCAAGCACTCGACAGGAAGGAGGGGCCAGAAGCACCGAAGAGGGACCCGAGAAGAGGGGGATCGGGGCTGCTCTGTGCAAAACCATTTCATAGCGGAGGTGTCCTCCTGTGCATGAGCTGCCTGCGCACCCCCTGCGGTGCGAGCTTTGTGATCACTGAGAGATCCCGGCCACTTACCACGTAATCAGCTGTCAATGACAGCTGATCACGTGATATAAACAAAAGAACGGTAATCGTCTTTTTTCTGCTTGCGCTAAAAAAAGCAGATCACCAGCTTGTGTCAGAGGAAGAGCAGTCCCGAAGCGGGTGAGACATTACCCAAGTATCTGTGCCCACCAATGCCGCCTGCCAATGCCGCCTACCAGTACATAGCAATGTCCAACCAGTGCCACCTATCAATGCCCAGTGTCACCTAGCAGCGCCCATCAGTGCCACCCATCACTGCAGGAGTGAAGGAGAAAAATTACCTGTTTAAAAAACCTGTCTATAAAACGGTTTTGTTTTTCAAAAATGTCTGTTTTTTGAGAGAAAAAAATAAAAAACCCAGCAGTGTACAACACAAAAAGAAAGCTCCATTTCTGGGAAAAACATGATAAAAATGTAATTTGGGTACAGTGTTGCATGACCGTGCAATTGTCATTCAAAGAATGACAGCGCTGAAAGCTGAAAATTGGCCTGGGCAGGGGTTTAAGTGCCCAGTAAGCAAGCGGTTAAAGATGATCAGGATATCTATGCCTGGTCATACACGGCAGCTTTCACCAAAACAAAAATGCTAAAAGATCGCTTTTTGTTTGCCCTCAACTTGGTTAACACTGAGATGACAAATGAAGGAATAATTACAAAGACTTTACCACATCTTAGGCCACAATAATAAACTAGGTGTTTTTAAAAGTGGAACTTCACCATGCAAATTCACTTTATTTCCCTGCCTCCGACCATCCCGCTGCACTAAAAAGCACTTTTATTTTCCTTGGGGAAGGGGGTGGGGGTATTTCATGTTTACATTTTTTTAGGGGCCTCACTCAAATCTTAGCCTCTGTTTGACCTGCAGTTCCCACGATGCTGCACATGTGATCAGTTATGACATCATTAAATTGATGGCTTGGCAGTTTGGTAGAGAGCAAATGTGACAGTCCTCAATCACGGCATGCCTTAAATGTAACTGTTTTGGGAAACCGTGAGATCGTTGGGTTTAGTTCCACTTCATGTATACGTTTTCAACTTGCAGCTAAAATTTACATAGTTCAGAACTTTGTCTGAAAGTATTGAATGGGCTTGAATTTTGTCTTGAAAAAAAGTTTTGCCCTCATTTATAACCTTTTCTTATACGCATATATCACAGCGAATAAGACAAAATGGACAACTTTTATCACACTGCACAGCTGTGGTCTAACTATTTAAGAAAAAATTGTTTAAAAGATATTTAAACAAAGATAAAAAATATTAATATTATCATGAATTATTTTAGACAATTCTTCAGAAGTTTCAGAGAATGAGACCGACACCGCAGATCCAAGGACTTTTCGAGCAAGTCAGCATATCCAACATTTCGAACCAATTCCCAGTATTACTGATGATCAAGAGCACCCAACAACATCCAATGACCAGAAAGCTGCGCCAGAGAATCAGACATTTGTCCACAATTCAACTTTGGCTTACTTAAGAAGCTCTACAAGTACAAAGCTGATACCATCCATATACATCATAGTCATACTTATTGGTATTCCTGCTAACACACTTATCTTATGGATGCTGTTTTCAAAGACCAAAACCGTGTGCACGGCAATATTTTACACCAACTTGGCCATATCCGATTTATTTGTCTGCCTCATGCTGCCGTTTAAGGTGGCATATCACCTGAATGGGAACAACTGGATATTCGGTGAGAGGATGTGCCGTGTTGTGACTATATCCTTCTATGGGAACATGCATTGCTCAATTCTGCTCCTCATGTGCATTAGTGTGAGCCGCTACATCGCCATTGTCCACCCCTTCATTTACCGGAGTTTACCTAAACGGACTTGTGCAGTCTTCCTGTGTTGCTTCGTGTGGATTACTGTCCTCATGTTCATGATACCATTTTTTAGAAAGCAGCAGACATTTAACTTGAAGGAACTTGGGCTTGTATCGTGCAATGACATATATGACACTTCTGCTGATGAATTCCAGTTCTATTATTTTATATCACTTGCTGTGTTTGGGTATCTCATTCCCTTCACCGTGATAATATTCTGTTACTTCTCAATCATAAGAACTCTGGGGACCCAAGACCCGAAACGATTCATGTACCTTAAAATAACCATCCTACTTCTGCTTATATTTGCCTTGTGCTTTACACCCAGTAATATCATTCTCATTCTTCACCAGGTCAATTATCACTACAATAACAAGGATGAACTTTATGGAAGCTATCTCATAGCATTGTGTTTCAGCAGTTTGAACAGTTGCCTAGACCCTTTTCTCTATTACCTTATGTCTGAAATAACAAAACGATCTAAAAACTACTCTGAAATGAATAAGGTGTCTAATGAAACACAGATGAAACTTTTGGGGCCGTAAAGGATAAGTCAGTTGGTCTGTGACTCTTGGTGTAACTGCACCATCTACTGATTATTTGTAGATTTCTGAAAAGAAGAAGAATACGCTATACAGAACGTGTAATGATGCACAATTATTTTTTTCTGTCATGGAAAGAATAGAAAAGATTACAATATAATGCACTTTATACTAACTATACCATCTACTAATGGTCAGCTTTAAAAGTTGAGGAAGTAAAGAAGGTCCAACAGTTGATTCACACATGAAAACTCACCCTGAGACTGATGTCAAATGGGTATTTCAGTAAGACCAAGCACCCAGAAATTTCTTAAAGTGCAACTCTAGCCATAAACTTTTCTTGTAGTTTTGGATAGAATGGGTGGGTTTATTTGACCCAACTGAGGGATTTTCCTCAGTGGCAATGTTACTGGTAAAAGTAGTAACAGGTACACAATGGCTGGAGTTTTCCTCTGCATTTTATCGCTACTAGTTTGTCTGCAGGAGATTTCCTTTACTTCCTGTCCCAATGACGTTATACGCTTAAAAGAAAAATCTCCCCAATGGGACCATACACGACCATACGCAGAAATGAAAACCTGATGGGGAGGTTGTAAGGAGAGAATACCATTATAAACAGGGGGCTAATCCTAAGTGCTTTAACATGTAAGGGGTGTCTGTCCAGCATTAACAAAAATGACTCTGTTACTTGTTATTTTATTTATTTATTGCTCTCTTGGAACCAATGCTATTATAATGTAGCTGTGCCTACTAGAAGCTATTACGTAAAAGGGCCACAACAGTTCTCTGTAAAAACATTTATTAACAAAATCTAAGTGAAATAAAAACAAAAGAAATGCTAAGCCCCCCCCCTCCCTAATTTCCAAAACTTGAAAAAGTTTGTCTGTAGTTATAATTTAATGGAGGTACCTACAAGTATTTGGTTGAGAGTTACAGATTACCACATCTTGGTCACAACTACTGTTTGAACGCCTTTGTTTTTTAAAAGTGAATGTACAGCCAAAAAAGTATGGAGTGGTTAAAAGTGAGATAACTCTTCTCCAAAGTGTGGGAATTCCCTTTTTAGGGCTTGTTCACATCTGCAGATAAGCTCAACTGCCTGGTTTTACTGCCCCGACTGCCCGCTTGAACAGAGACACGCAGCCACTGACCGCTGCACACATGCCACAGCCATGACAAAATGTTAAACGGCATGTCACTTTTGGCGGGTGTTGCCACCGCTGAATGCGACTAATGCAGATCTATTGGGCTGCCCTGCAACCACCCTGCAATTGTGTGCAATGCATGTGATAGCGTCACGGTAGTGCGGCATTTGAAGTGTTAAATCAGCCAGTGATGAGCCAACATATTACCTCTGCACTGCCTACCAAACTCATTTGAAAAGCGATTTGGGTTTGGATCGCTTTGCAGGTTAAAAAAAAAATGTGCATTCTCTTACCATCCCCAGAGACAGTAGTCATAAGCCAGGAAGTGAAGGGAAATCTCAACCACAAGAACCCAGAGGTTCTACTTCTTTCCCACTGTAGCCAAACCAAAATAAAAGTCTTGGCTAGAGTTATCAATTTATTTTATTTATTTCTGTGATAAGTTTTGGAATTATATTTGTACAATGAGGCAGCTCATTACATGCTGTGTGATCAGTACTGCAGCACATTCTCTGTACTTTTTTCCCTCTTATCTCTCTGCCCTATGGGTCAGCTCTGTATCTTATAGTGATGATGATTACGTTACCAAAAAAATGCTGGGTGCGCGGTCTGGAATACAGCATTACCAGCACTGTAAATATGTTGCATCCAATATTCAGGACAGATTTAGCGCAGCTATCTGCACATAACCGCAGGTAATCGCAGTGTACCATTTCTCCTGTGGCTAGCAGCGGCGACAAGGAAAGAAACAGGAAGCACATCAGAAATGGCAAGAATGTTCCACCGCAGCGGCATGTAAACGCACGTAAACGCTGCTAATGGTAATGTACAACTGCAAGTGATCGCTGTGCCTGGAGTTTTAAAATAATAAAACATGCTTTTAACAGCGGCAAAACAGGCGTCCGTGTGAAAGAGGCCTAAAGTTTCCTTGTAATGACAGGGCCCATGTGCACCAGCACAAAAATGTTAGATGTTTTGTGGGAAAGGATTACTACTGAAATCAAGTGTTCCAGGATTTACATTCACCCAGAAGCACTGGGGAATTTTCGGGAACAGGCCTATACAGGATTACGTTTTACTGACATTCCTGTAAACGAAGTGCAATTACTGATTTTAGAAAAGAAATTCTTCTGGATATCATTCACACTTGTTTTGTCTATTGTCAGTGGTCATCCTTTAAACTGATTGTAATATTTATCTGTACATTTCAAAATTATATTTATAACATTTTAAACTGCGTCAGTGTGTTTCATAGTTAGTAAGGTTGAATAAAGACACCAGTCCATCCAGTTCAACCTGAGTGAGTGTCTACTGTCCCTATACCCTGTCCCTATACCTGTACATTGCACACTCACATTGGTCCCTACCCTCAAGGAGAACACAATCCAAGGTCCCCATTCATATACTAGGGCCAATTTTTGAACAGAAGACAATTAACCTACCTGCATGTCTTTGGATTGTGGGAGGAAACCAGAGTACCCGGAGGAAACCCACGCAGGCACAGGGAGAACATGCAAACTCCAGGCAGGTAGTGTCGTGGTTGGGATTCGAACCAGCGACCCTTCTTACTGCTAGGTGAGAGTGCTACCCACTACACCACTGTGCCGCCACTGTAGAAATGTATATATATCTATATATAGATATATATATCTCCAATATTTAGCAGAGGAATGTGGATGTGGAGAGTTGATTTCTCCAAATCTGGTTTTATTACTGTTTAATAACTAAAGCAGATGTGATGTGGAAACTTGCATAGAAAGAAAAAAAAGACGGTGTGTATTGTTCATGGCTATCAGTTATTTCATTATTTTCCAAACTGTATTAGAATCATAACAGCTGGAAAAGGGGGAATAAGTATTTTTTTTTTTTTGGTGTAAATTTCAGTGCATCTTTCCTGTGCCAAATTAACATGCCATTACACATGTTCTATGTGTTATGTCAGCTGTGCCACATTAAAAGTGATATGCAAGATTTTTTTTATTAATGTCCGCTAGGCTGTGCCAAAAAAATCATGCACTTGCGCCAATGTTGTAAGTTAAAAATTGTTCTAAAATGTACGGTAATGTTGGTCAGTGAGTGCATGTTGGCCAGCGAGTACCTGTGTATTGTCTGGTTGAGTATTACTGTCAGGAAGCTAGTTGTTGGGTAATTTGGACAGGGTATAAGCCCCAATCCTCATTAAATTAGTAGGTACGATGCCCAGTGGGTGTGGAGATGCAACTCGGTGTACATCTAGCGGCATGTATGCGTTCCTTGATCATCCGATCAAGGGCGAATACTGCTGTGCAAAATGTAAGCACATTGGAGGGTATTTATGAAAGGCAAATCCACTTGAAATTGCACTGAAAGTGTACTTGGAACTGCAGTCACTGTAGAACTGAGGGGTAGAGCTGAAATGAGGGGAAGCTCTGCTGATTTTATCATCCAAATTATGTGCAAGCTAAAATGCTTTCAGTGCAATTTCAAGTGCACTTTGCACTTGTAGTGCAAAGTAGATTTACCTTTAGTAAATAACCCTTCATACTAAAGGAGAGCCAGGAACGTACACGGCAGGGGCCAGCACAGAGGCGGGTGGAGACAAAGGAGGTGCAGGCTCTTGGAGGTGAAATACATTTTCTTTGAATTAAAAAATAAGACAACAGTAAAGTTAGCCCAATTTTTTTTTTATATTGTGAAAGATGTTACGCTGAGTAAATTGATACCCAACATGTCATGCTTTAAAATTGTGCCCGCTCGTGGAATAGCAACAAACTTTTACCCTTAAAAATCTCCATAGGCGAAGTTTTAAAAAAATTCTACAGGTTGCATGTTTTGAGTTAAAGAGGAGGTCTAGGGCTAGAATTATTTCTCTCGCTCTACCGATCGCGGCGATACCTCACATGTGTGGTTTGAACACCGTTTTCATATGCAGGCGCTACTCATGTATGCGTTCGCTTCTGCACACAAGCTCGTCGGGACAGGGCGCATTAAAAAAAAAAAAAAATGTTTATTATCTATTTTACCTTTTATTTTTAGACTGTTTTGAAAAAAATAAATAAAATTGTGTCACTTTTATTTCTATTACAAGGAATGTAAACATCCCTTGTAATAGAAAAAAAAGCATGGACCTCTTCAATATGAAATCTGGGGTCAAAAAGATCTCATATTTACACTGAAATGCAATGAAAAAAAATGTCCCTTTAAGAGCTATGGGCAGAAGTGACGTTTTGACGTTGCTTCCGCCCTGCAATGATATGGAGACAGGTGGGGGCCATCTTCCACTCAATTGTCTCCGTGTCAGGCTAGGGAAAACATCCGATCTGGGGGGAGAACCTCTGGGAGAATCTAGGATGGAAAAGGACCTGGGGGTCCTAGTAGATGATAGGCTCAGCAATGGCATGCAATGCAAAGCTGTTGCTAACAAAGCAAACAGAATATTGTCATGCATTAAAAAGGGGATCAACTCCAGAAATAAAACGATAATTTTTTTAACTTTTTTTGCGGAAGGGAGTTTAACAAGACACGTGGCGACTCATTAAAATTAGAATCAGAAGAATTAAAATTAGAAGAAAAGAGGTTTAACCTTAAACTACATAGGTTGGACGTGATGGACTTTTTTCAACCTCATTTACTATGTACTCAATTACTATAGCGACAGTAATACTGTAGTGAGGAGGGAAGACAGTGAGGAACAGAACTGTAGGAAGGAGAGGAGAGGTGGATGCTTATGGACGGACGGACAGCACAGCACTATTACGTCTCTACTCAAACTGTTGCGTAACATTTATTTGGCACATAAAACACTAAATACATGTGTACAAATGTAAGTGTGTAAGTGCCATACCCGTGGGATCCCTGTGAAAATCAATAAACACTGTAATGGGCACTGCTACTACAGTGATCTCCACTTGCTTCTGCACCCCACGCTGAGTGGATGCCCTGCTTACAGAACACTGGAAGTCATTCACTCAACATGGGTGCCATTAAGAGAACATGTTGCATTTTCTCAATGAATGTAAAGCATTCTCCGATTGGACAAGGCAGAGATTGTGATGTGACCACCCACCATTCCCTGAATGGTGCCTGTGCTTAGCCCGTTGTTAACTGAATCTGGGTCACAGGTGTGCAGAACTAAGTGCACTCTTGTGATCCTCAGAAAAAGCTAAAGCGCTGCTAAAACGAGCGGCACTTTATCGCCAACGCAGCTGCAGCCCCAGTATGAAAGGGGTCTAAAAGAATAGTAGTTTATTTTACCATGTCCTTTGCAGACTGACTCTGAATGAAAAGACATGGTTCATTATATGTCAGCATCCCCGTAGAAGTATTTAACCCTTGGAGAGTATCTCACCAAAACTGAAATCCTTGTTTTAGAGGGGTGCCTAAAATTAGTGTCGAGTTCTGGTAAAAATTTGTAAGCCAATCAATCACACAAGCAGGGAAAGGTATTTCTGGGGGCGTTTTGTACACCAGCACCTCCAGGTTGCCATACTGCATTGAATTTTACAGAAAATTATAGCGGCTAAAGATTGAAAACAAAAAGTCATTAATAATAAAATTAGCAATTGTATATGTAATATTTTTTCTTCTATTTACAATATATTTTTCCTCACAAAGTGGAGTTACCCAAGCACGGTGCATGAAATGCTGAATTTGTAATTCAATACAAGGTTTAGGACTATGGTAACAAAACATTATATAGTAACTTCTTAGAGGGCAAGAGCTGAAAGACTATATTATATAAAATGTGGTAGTAGCGCCCTGCCACCTAGTGATAGAAATTAAGGATTACAGGGTGCAGCTGCTGCAATTACCAAATGTGTTCCAATATCCGCAATAAATCAATACTAAAATGTGTGATCGTGCTGCCTCTGAATCAAGGTAAAAATGATAAAATTAGAAAGTGACAATAAATGACTAAATAGATAAGGGTTTCAGTATATATTACATACACACACACACATATATACAAGTGCCAGTGCACATTACAACCATAAAACAAACATATAATGCAAAAAAAAAAAAAAAAAAAAAAGCCAATGCAATAAATAAAGCTTCTTATTGTGCAATCAAAAAAGTCTCTATTTGAGAAGGTGCTTCATAGAGATGATACCACAGTGTAATGACAATTTTCTTAAAAGGTTACCCAATATGTGATATAAATATATGGCATATAAAACGGGTTTAAAATAAATTTTCTTGCCAGAATTTTTTTGAGCTAATAACTTTCTCCCTGAGGACTACAGAACCAATCCCTTCCATGTTATTGACAAAAGGAGGGGTGTGGAGTTTTGGAGTCCTAGCTTGTTTCCAATGATTATATAGGGTGAGCGGGTGTTGTTATCCTCGGACAGGAAGTGTGTAAAGCTGGCAATACACTGTTTGCATATTGTCTGATCCTAAATGAACTAATGAACTGCCTCAAATTTGCTCAGTAGGTGACTTTGCTAGCTGTCTCCCATCCAACATCCCTGGATTAAAAAAAAAAAAAAAATCAAAAGGTGCCAAAGCAATAAATTGTTAAAAGAACAGTAGCTGCATTCAATCAGATACGGCCACTGCTTTAGTATTTTGACAGTAATTGGGCCAGCTGTAGGGCCAGCAGTCAAAATACAACAGCCGTAGATTGAGATTTATTATTTCGCACTATAATTCTTTCCCATTCAGCCTGCCCCGCTTTAGTGGCAAAATCACAGATGAAAATAAAGGAAAAATAGTTTGAAAAAAATTAAAATTAATTCAACCATCACATTGAAGGACTAGTGAGCTGCAATATATAAAATCTTTTTGCTTTTGGGTTGAGATACACTTTAATCAAATTCAGATTTTTATTTTTTTTTTAAAAGAAGTCCATTAAACAGTACAAGGTGAAAGCAACTCTGCACTGCAGCGGTGAAAACAGCACTGGAGGAGTCTGGAAATTGTTATAATTTTGAAGGAAATATCACAATTCTCTTAAAGTATATGTAAACCCTAACAATACATTTCTCTAATTTTCTCCTCTTACATAGTTAGTGAGGCTGAAAAAACACACCAGTCCACCCAGTTCAACCCATGAGGTGTGTGTGTGCGCGTATGTGTTTATGTAAAAAGTACATTGTATATCCCTGTATGTTGTTAAGGTGACCAGCTAATCGTTTTTTTTAAACTATCAATGCTCCCTGCTGACAACACTGCTTGTGTAAGAGCATTCAACATCCTTACCGCTCTGACCGTAAAGAACCCTCTACGCAGTTTAAGGTTAAAAAGGTTCTCTTCCAATGTTAGTGAATGGCCACATGTCTTTTTAAATTCTCTTTCACTGAAAGTTTTTTTCCCCTATGCTAGGGTCGCCAGTATGGTATTTGTACATTGATATCAAATCCCCTCTCAAGCGTCTCCTCTCCAGAGAGAAGGTCTGTATGGTCTGGTAAACATACAATTGAAAGTGTTATCATATTTGTTCAACAAATGCAAACAATTAAAGAATAAAATAGCTGTAGACCCAGCCAGAAATCTTGGGAGTTGGTAACTTTCTGTACTTTCTGCCTCCACATGGTTATCAGCATTATTTTCACAAAACACCTCTCCCATTCTGGAGAAGAGAGGTAGGCCTTATGGAATCCTGACATGGTGTTAGGTAGGCCTAACACCCCCCTATCCAAGGGTGATAACACTGCTCAGTATGGTTGTCATTCTAGGACAGAAAGCGAGTTGATGGCAGGATTACCAGGTTAAAATAAAAGGGAAAAAACATGTGAAAAAGAAAACAAATGCTGCCACCATATCGAAAAAGCAGTAAGCTGGTTTCTTAGGTTTACATAGATATTAAGTTATTCTTTTTGTACAAGAAACTATACTACAAAATTGTGACGTTACAATCCTGAAAAGGCAGATCAGAGGGTCTTCTAGTCCTAGTGTATCACTGGACTGATATATAAGCACAATATTACCCTCACCATTCTAATATCCCTACACTGAAGAGTTGGTTTTAATTGGGCTGAAAGTGTACACTGGGCCCTTCCACACTGCAATTATAAGAAGTAAAACACATTGACAGAGCAAAAAATAGCTTCTAGTTTCCATGGAGCTAGTTAGAAGAGAGACTTTACAATGACAACAGAATAAAGCTGTGTGGTCGGGGGCGAATAGAGAAAATGTTAAACGATGGATAGTTTGTTCTCCTCGATTCCAGGAGAGGAAGAATTGTCCTTGGTCTTTTTGTTGTGGCAGAGAATTGCAGAATTACTATAGTTAGAATGTAGAGTTAGGAGGCATGTCTGAACCAGTCAGCTTTGGCTTCGTGAAAAAAGCTTGCCATAAGGGTGGCAAAAAAAAAAAATGCAAGCTTGCTCATCAACCTAGATTACACTTATGCCGCGTACACACGATCGGACTTTTCAACGGACTAGGTCCGGCGGACAGGAATCAGTCAGACAATTCGATCGCGTGTGGGCTCCAGCGGACTTTTCATTCCCAAAAGTCAGACGGACCTAGAAACAAAACCTGTTTCAAATATTTCCGATGGACTCGAGTCCGGTCGAAAAATCCGGTCGTCTGTGTGCTAGTCCGACAGACAAAAACCGACGCTAGGGCAGCTATTGAATACTGGCTATGAACTTCCTTATTCTAGTCCGGTCGTACGTCATCACGTTCGAATCCGTCGGACTTTGAGTGATCGTGTGTGGGCTAGTCCGTTCATTTGAAAGTCCGGCGGACCTCCGCTGCAAAGTTCATTGTGAAGATGTTTTGTTGGAGGAAGGCTAATTGGCACTGCATTGTCTGTATCTTCTTTTCTTCTCAAATGTACTATTATGTACATGTTAAAGTTTGTCTACACTGTCCTGGAAAGCCATATGGCTTACTTCTGATAAAGTTCTCTTTTTTTTTTTTTATCAAAAAGAATTTAGGGTCTTGCTTGTAGTCTGTCAGAATTTATGAAAAAATAAAATAAAAATCCTTACAGTATATGGAAGGTCCATCTCTGTTCTCAGTATAGACCAGTGATGGCGAACCTTGGCACCCCAGATGTTTTGGAACTACATTTCCCATGATGCTCGACTACACTGCAGAGTGCATGAGCATCCTGGGGAAATGTAGTTCCAAAACATCTGGGGTGCCAAGGTTTGCCATCACTGGTATAGACTGTCATGTTCCCAGCTAATGAAGGACCATTCTCTTCAAAATCTCAAGGACAAATCTCTTCAGAATGACAGGTTGTCTACCCTTAGACAGCTGTCACTTCATCAGTTGTCCTCCATGGAAGATTATCCCTCACCCCCGGTTATTATATCTGCTACCCGCCAGCTGTGACTGCAGTAGAATTTTGGATCTCCCATCACCTTCTGCCTCTGAGTGTCAGCAGGGCAAACTGAGGGGGTGATTTCCCCAAAGAGGGAAACGCATGAAAATATTTAAAATATTCCCCAACCTGTCTAAAACAAAAAAGAAATGCTTTGGCATTAGATAAATGTACTCTTTCAGACACACTGAATTAAACCCCTTCTCACCCATCCAATTGTAAATCCAGAAAGTTCCTGCGCTGCTAAAGCATCGGTTAAGCGTTTTTCTTTTTAGGTTGCACTAGTGAAAGCAAATGGTAGTCTTAGGTATGAAAAAAGAAGATGAGGGGATAGACCTGTGGGTGGTCCCTGATTATGTGATCACCATGATTATACAATCATAGGGATTACAGGGAATGTTTTCTACAGTAACACCCCCCCCCCCCCCCCCCCCCCCCCCGGAGCTGTACCTAACCCTGCAGAGTAGCTTGACAATGGCATTACATTTTATCCTCAGCCCTCATTGGGTTGGCCATGGATGGGTAGATATCTTAATGAAGACTGACAGAAAAACACCTACCCATCCTCCAATGACGTGTATGCCGCACAGATCCACATAGCTTTTTCTTTGCCTGTGAAAACCGCCTGGCATTTGGCCACGATCATTTGGTTTGGCAGACTGATGCAGGTATGTGTCTGCATTTCATAGCTGAAGCAGTTTGCCCCTCATCTCTACAGAGACCGAGTCTCTGCAACCTGTAACACGGTTTTAAATTGTGGCGATCGAGGACATGGAAAAGCAATGGAAATGTATGAAATAGCAGTTTTATGAGGAACTGAAAGACAAATTGTGTTGCAGAATTATCTCAAACACAATGACAATATTAACACGTACTATACAATCAACACTTTATTCCAATACATACAGAATAGGTCTCATTTACCACCACTTTATCACTGACATGGAGGTATTTTCTTTATGAATCTGTTGCAACAATAGTACCATACAGTAAAAATGGCACAAAGAAGAACTACTTGAATTTCTCAGATTCATCAATTTGTCACATGCACAATGTTGCATGGTTTTCGTGAATTCAACAAAAAGGCTTCCGACTACATACTTCCAGAAATGTGGCGCAAATTCCTCATTGAATTGCCACCATCGTGCTCGATTTTCCTGGCTATACATACATCGGAGAGTAATTACTGTCTAAAGATTGATGTTACTGCTCTTTTAATCAACAGGATTCTGCTGCTTTTTTACAGGCAGAGCAGCTGCAGTGCAATGCGATTAGATATACTTTCACATGTGTTACCATTCATCCCTAAGGGAAGTGCTTTACAGGAAACCACAGGAAAGACTCAGCAAGCTGCGATTTTTATTATTTTTTTCGCTTGTTTTATTCTTACTGCAAAGACAAGCTAACATAACCTTACAGTTAGGGTCAGTCCTCCTGCTATAGAATTGCTATGAGTCATGTGTATATGTTTCTCCATTAATCTGAAGGAGTTGGATGGTCGCCCACTACCATCAATGTTTGTCAGCTCATAGCCTGCTATTCCACATAAACCGACCAATGTTTATATTTACCTTTCAGCTTGCAATGATGTAGAACTCTACTTAAACAAGCACAGATCTACATCCTATTTCACAGCTGGGCGAATTTCAAACAAATGATTAAGCAAAGATGACACGATTAAGCAATGAAAGATCTAGTGTTTTTGTGGACTGCTGAGGGGTCAAACATGTTCCCTGTCAGAACAAAAACTGATAAATAAAATATTATATGGTAGATACATAAGCTGCATAAAAGCAATATACAAAGGAGTGCAAAGTTTCTTTACGGATTCCCTTGCCTTCCTGCTGACTGAAGAAATGTGTACGGGGCCCCATTCACTTCAATATGTAAGCCTAGAACGTCCAGATGGACATGGAAGAACACTATAGCATGGGATAGTCACAAAGATGGGTGCACATTACACATGGGCTGCTTCCATCATCCTCCACCTAAATATTAAAGTAGAACTCCAATAAACTGAAAAAAAAGAGTAATAAAGTAGCTACGGTGAGGGAAAAAGTGTTTGATCCCTTTGCAAATCCCCTTGTTGGCAATCACATTGGTCAGACATTTCTTGTAGTTGGCCACCAGGTTTGCACACATCTCAGGAGGGATTTAATCCCACTCCTCTTTGCAGATCCTCTCCAAGTCATTAGGATTTCGAGGCAAATATTTGATACTGTAACTGGAACCTTCAGCTCCCTCCACATATTTTCTATGGGATTAAGGTGTGAAGACTGGCTAGGACTCTCCAGGACCTTAATGTGCTTCTTCTTGAGCCACTCCTTTGTTGCCTTGGCCGAGTGTTTTGGGACATTGTCATGCTGGAATACGCATCCAAGACCCATTATGATTTCCCTGGATGAGGGAGGGGGGGGTTCGCAATCATGGTGGTATTTCTTTATGAATCTGTTGCAACAATAGTACCATACAGTAAAAATGGCACAAAGAAGAACTACTTGAATTTCTCAGATTCATCAATTTGTCACATGCACAATGTTGCATGGTTTTCGTGAATTCAACAAAAAGGCTTCCGACTACATACTTCCAGAAATGTGGCGCAAATGCCTCATTGAATTGCCACCATCGTGCTCGATTTTCCTGGCTATACATACATCAGAGAGTAATTACTGTCTAAAGATTGATGTTACTGCTCTTTTAATCAACAGGATTCTGCTGCTTTTTTTACAAGCAGAGCAGCTGCAGTGCAAGTATAAAATGTTTTTTTTTTTTTTTTTTTTCAATCTATACAAAAAAGTTACATAGTTACATAGCAGATGTCCATCAATTCCAACCCATGTGTGTGATTTTATATCAGTATTACATTGTATATCCCTGTATATTGTGGTCATTCAGGTGATTAGCTAATAGTTTTTTGAAACTATCGATGCCCCCCCGCTGAAACCACCGCCTGTGGAAGTGAATTCCACATCCTTGCCGCTCTTACAGTACCTCTACGCAGTCTAAGGTTAAACCTCTTTTCTTCTAATCTTAATGAGTGGCCACATGTCTTATTAAACTCCTTTCCATGGAAAAGTTGTATCCCTATGTTTTGCCTTTAATTTTTTTTTTAAACTGAATGGGTTGTCCTAATTGGAAAAGGGTCCCGTGTGTCTTTGGCTCTGTTTCAGGTGTGAATTCAGTCAAAAATTGGGACCCGATTTGCACCTGAATCGGTGAACAGGGACGCACTGGACCGACCATCACATCAGTGTGAACCCAGCCTTAATGTAAAATTACCTTTTTTCTTATATATTTTTTTTTCAAATGTTTACAGTACTGTGCCTGACCTGTTTCTTCAACTTGCCTGAAGTTCTGTTTTAAGTGCCATGGGTCTCACTTTAGAGAGAAAAGAAGGACTTCGATCATCCATATTTATAGTGGAAACCAATGTTTACCAATTCCAACAGGAAGATTTGAAATAACTATGATGGTATGGGTCTATTAAACATACATTTTATTTTTTAAACCAATTTGTGCACCTGAAACTGACCTGGTATTAGCCTCTTGTAATCGCCTGTACAGCAGAGCTGAGGCTGGGAGAGGGATAGCACAGGGAAACAATCAATTGTGCTGCCGTGTCCATGTGCTAACAAGAAACATGCTGTGAAGAGGAGAGAGCAGAGTGACAGAGCTGAGCTCAGCTACCTCCTGCTTCTCCTGTCCAATGATAGCCTGGGGGCAAGGTGAAGGCCTAGTTGTATTACCTAACCGCAGTACAAAAAAAGTTAGGTATACTGTGGCTGGCTGTGCTGTGTTGCAGGGCCCTAAAACTGAGTAATATATAGAAATACAAATCATCTGACAGGTAAAAAAGTAGTATGTTTTGAGCTGTGTATTTTGCTTTCTGTTCGGAGTTCAGCTTTAAAATACAACTGTCACCACATGTAATTTAAAGAAGAACTAAAGGATTAAGGGCCATCAGAGATGTCAGAGATCGGATGTGATTCGCACTGCACTACAGTGAAAATCACATGCGATCTCTGTGCGATCCAATTTCAGCCATAAAGATCGCATGGCTGAATTTGCATCAAACTCGCACAGGACACTTTTTGTGCAGAATCGGATCGCATGGGTGTTCCTGGGCAATCCGATTCCTGTGCGAGTTAGCAGATCGCACTGCAATATTCAAACTGATTTGGGGGTGCCATTAACTTTTACCTGACACTCCCAGCAGTTCGCATAGGGCAGTGTGAACTGCCGCCGGAAAACATGCAACGTGGGAACCCGCAGTGGATTTGCAGGGTTCCCGCATCGCAGCAGTGTGACCCGGCCCCAATACTTACCTGTCCAACAGTCCCTTGCTGGCACTGCCATCTTCTGAGTGTCAGTCTTCAAACCTCTACATTGGCTGGCAGGGAATGATATCATTCCTGCGTATGCGCAGGAGCTAGTCATTCTGGCACTCAGAGAATGGCCCGCCACTGCAAGCGGTGCTGCTCATGTGCTGTTCAGTTTAGAGTGCCAGTGAAAACAGCGAGCAGGCAGGAAGGGACATTTTATTGCAGATGAGACAGTGCATGTCTCTTCTGTAATAAAAGCTTGTCTGCTTGCTGTTTCTTACAGCGGAACTTTAGTTCTGCTTTAAGGTGCTTTCACACTGGGGCGTTTTTCAGGAGCTACAGCGCTAAAAATAGCGCCTGTGTAGCTCCTGAAAAAAGCGGGTCCTTTCACTCTAGTGTGAACACCGGATGACTTTCACACTGGAGCAGTGCGCTAGCAGGACGGTAAAAAAGTCCTGCTAGCAGCATATTTGGAGCGGTGAAGGAGTGGTGTATTCACCCATTGAAATCAATGGGACACCGCGGGGATACCGCCGGCAAAGCGCTGCTGCAGCGGCGCTTTGCGGGGATTTTTAACCCTTTTTCGGCCGCTAGCGGGGGTTAAAACCACCCCGCCAGCGGTCGCGTACCGCGGCTAAAATTACGGTAAAGCAGCGCTAAATATATCGCTGCTTTACCGTCGCCGCTCGCACCGCCCCAGTGTGAAGCCGGCCTTGAGAACAAAAAGTCACCAGTCATTTCATTCGCATAGAAAAGAGAATCGTGGAATAGACTCCCTCCAGAGGTGGTTCTGGCTAACTCAGTAGATTGCTTTAAGAAAGGCCTGGATACTTTCCTAAATGTACATAATATAACTGGGTACTGACATTTATAGGTAAAGTTGATCCAGGGAAAATCCGATTGCCTCTAGGGGGATCAGGAAGTGATTTTTTTCCCCTGCTGTAGCAGATTGGAGCATGCTCTTTTGGGGGTTTTTTTTTGCCTTCCTCTGGATCAACTGTGGGTATAGAATTGGGTATATTGGATTGTACGATATTTTTTATTTTTATTTATTATTTCTTTTTTTTTATGGTTGAACTGGATGGACTTGTGTCTTTTTTCGGCCTAGCTAACTATGACTATGTAACTATGTAAGAAATTCCAACCCTTCCCCCAAATTAATGTCAAGTGTCCCATATGTGGCAAAACTATCATGTGATCACACAAAAAATCCTTCCGTTACATGATATTTTGTTTCATTTAAGGCCAGCTTCAAAACCCTAGGCATCATGAAGGACCTCAACTTCAGATGGATATGTCAACACATCCAACAGTGATATTTTACGTAAGCAGTTTTGATTACTGACGGTAGTATACAATTCATCTAAACTGATGAAATGGGAAACAGAAAAAATATTTCACAAGACAATGGCTCTTTGAAACATTGTAATATTTCCCCCACCAGGGCAGGACTTAGGGTGGTGGGGGCCCCTGGGCTTGAGTCACTTTTGGGCCCTTCCTTCTATACATTACCAGATTTATCGGTGTATAACACGCACTGGCACACATCCCAAGTTTAGGAGGGAATTTTAAGGAAAAAAACATTTAGGAGGGAAGTTTAACCACCTGAGACCCAGGCCAATTCTGACATTTCTCTCCTACATGTAAAATTCAAATTTTTTTGCTAGAAAATTACATAGAACCCCCAAACATTATATATGTTTTTTTAGCAAAGACCCTAAAGAATACAATGGCGGTCGTTGCAACTTTTTATCTCGCACGGTATTTGCGCAGCAATTTTTCGAACGCGTTTTTTTCAGAAAAAAAACAGTTTCCTGCTTTAAAAAAAAACAAAACAGTAAAGTTAGCCCAATTTTTTTGCATAATGTGAAAGATGAAGATACGCCGAGTAAATAGATACCCAACATGTCACGCTTCAAAATTGCATGCACTTGTGGAATGGCGCCAAACTTTGGTATTTAAAAATCCCCATAGTCGACGCTTTAACATTTTTTACTGGTTACATATTTTGAGTTACAGAGGAGGTCTAGGGCTAGAATTATTGCTCTCGCTCTAACGTTCGCGGCGATACCTCACATGTGTGGTTTGAACACCGTTTTCATATGTGGGCGGGACTTACGTATGCGTTCGCTTCTGCGTACGAGCTCGCGGGGACAGGGCGCTTTAAATTTTTTTTTTTTTTCTTTTTATTGTTCATTTTATTTTATTTTTTTAGTTCAACAACTTTAAAAAAAAAAAAAAAAATATTTGATTACTTTTATTCCTATTACAAGGAATGTAAACATCCCTTGTAATAGGAATATGACACGATCGGACCTATTTACAGTGAGATATGGGGTCAATAAGACCCCACATCTCACCTCTAGGCTGGGAAGCCTAAAATCAAAAAAAAAAAAAAAAAAAACGATCACCGCTTCCCAGCGGAGGCGGCGCCGTTTTTTTGAATGCAGAGGCCGGGCGTGACGTCATAACATCGCGCCCGGCCTCCGAACGATCATAGAGACTCCGGCGACCATCTGGTCCGCCGGAAATCTCTATGTGCATCATCCGGTGCCGGCGGATCCCGAGTCCGACTCACCGATGGAAGCGGTGAGTCGGTAAAAGCACCGGAGGGTGGCGGGAGGGGGGGGGCGTCCCCTCCCGCCGCCCGTAAGAACGATCAAGCGGCGGAACAGCCGCTATGATCGTTCTTATGGTGCAGGGAATCGCCGGCTGAAACCGGCAATATCTGAATGATGTCTGTAGCTACAGGCATCATTCAGATATACCCCTGAGACCAAAAAGACGTCATATGACGTATACTGGGTCTCAGGTGGTTAAGGAAAAAAACTTACATTTAAATGCCCATCAATGCAGCCTTATCAGTGTCCATCTGCAGCCTTGCCCATCCATCTGCAGCCTTGTCAGTGTCATTTGCAGCCTTGTCAGTGTCATTTGTAGCCTTGTCAGTGTAGCCTTGAAGTTTAAAAATGGCGCCGCCGAGATACAGAGTCCTGTGTATCTCGGCGGCTCCTGAGCGAAGCCGAGAGTAGCCGAGTGTACTCGGCTCACAGTCACGCCCAGTCCCTGTGTTATGTCTATCATAGGGCGGGACTGGGCGTGACTGAGTGGAGCTGAGCCGAGTACACTCGGCTATGTATCTCGACGGGGCCCATGGGCTTGAGCCCAGTCAAGCCCAATGGTAAGTCCGGCCCTGCCCCCCACGGAGAAAGGGGATAATATGGAAAATAAAGAAATAGCGTGCCAAACTAATGAAGATAATGGAATGTGCCTTAATATAGAGTAGCTTGATGCTGGACAATAGCAGCTACCTTGCTACATAGTCCTATAAAAATTCTGAAGCATTGGTAATAACCTCAGGTTCTGGGAGCATCAAAATAAATCACTTAAATAGGAAATATATTTTAATTGCAAAGTTTAAAAAAGGACTTCTACCTGTTATGTAGAAAAGTTTAATGTAACAAAGCAATCTGTAAAAAATAATAAATAAAAGCAGTAGAATGCCTAGGCACCATCTGTTGTTCTAGCCCAACCTTTCTCAACCCAGAGGAACCATTAAAATAAGTTTCAGGTCTCAGGGTAACACTTACTAAAACCAATACATCAGAGGTCAATGGGAAAAAAGGACCCTTACCTTGGTGGTCAGTAGGAAGAACACAACCCTTTCAGAATGCCACCCTTACATACAGCTAAAAACATAATTGGTGTCAAACAGCTGGGTTTACCAAGTGGTGTTAGCCCTGAAACTATGGAAAATCATTTAAACTATTTAACTCAGTTAAATGAGATGTCGATCAGCCACAGATAAGGAACCCCTAGGAAACCTCAGGAGGAACCCTAGGGTCCCACTGATCTCTGCTGGAGAATGGCTGTTCTAGCCTCACAAGAGCCTATCAAGAGTTTGAAGGGCATATCCTGCCCACTTCTCATTACTAAACTACATTAATGGTGTCATCAGCGGTCGGGGTCTAGGAATAGAATAGCTGTCCACAAAGACACTGTGTAATGGATGACAGTGAGGACCTTTGCAAAAGAACAGCAGCAGAAAACCTACAGTAAATTCTCTATAATTCATAATTGACTTGTCACTGTTGGCAGGTTACCTATGTCCACTTTAGCATAACAGCTAATGTTATAACGGAGTACACATAAAAATACATTGCATGTTCTTTAGCAGCAACAACCACAGTGCAAGCCTATTACAAACTTGAATCCCAGAAACAATCTCATGACAAGTAAAATAATAGCAAAACATTTATTAGCATAGAATGAACTAATCATACCTTGCATTTTTGGGCCTTGGCGTTATGAAGCACATCATGGTAATGCCAGGAGTTTTCTGGTATGACTTCTTGAAGTTTAGCACTTGGAGACAAAAGTGCTTCTAAAGTTTTATCAGGAATACCTTGTTCAAGGGCTTCATTAATTAAACCGATGGCGACAATCCCTGAAAAACCATTAATTTACCATGGATTTAAAGAAAACCAGTATTGGGAGATTTATGCATTTATTTAAAAAAAAAAAAAAAAAACAGCAGAGGATTTCATTCACTTAGTGTATGTAACCCACATTTTTCATTTGTTTCTCAGTCTGTGTCCCCACTGATGAGATAAAACCCTCTTTTGATCTTTGACCATTATTACTGAAACAGAAAGTTATGTGGAAATCCTACAATTTAGAGCTGTAATTGAATCAAGAGAGAAGGGCAAATCTTCTAATAGGGACAGCGGCCTAAAATGGGAATTCCCTTCACTACCTATTGCATCTCCCGCCAGCAAAACAGAGAGGCAAAAAATAACCAGGTAGGGGTTTTAACTAGGCCCGAACTGGGACAATAAAGGCCTGGGCATTTTAGACTGAGCAGCCCATGACACCGGTCCCTTCCCCACTATCTATCCTGACAGATCCCCTGCAGCAGCCGGGAGGAGAAAGAAGGGGGGACCTGGCAGAGCTGCCGGGGTGAGGGGTGCTGGGAAAGAGCACAGTTGTGGCAGAGAGCACAGGTAAGGGTGGAGAGCATGGGGGGGGGTGTTGGCTGGAGAGCACTGAGGGGGTGGGCAGAGAGTGGGGTGGGGCAGAGATCACTGGTGGTGGGGCAGAGAGCGCAGGGGGCCGGAGATCACTGGTGGGGGTGGAAAGCATGGGGGAGCACTGGCAGGGCAGAGAGCAAGGGGGAGTGGTGGAGAGCACTGGGGGGTGAGGGCTGGAGAGCACATGAGAAGCTGAAAAACTCTGGGGAGCCAGAGAGCATGGGGGGGGAGCTGGAGAGCACCAGGGGGGGGCAGCAAAAGAATTTGGATAGGAGGAGCGGTGGGGAAGCTGCATATACAGGAATCGATCTCTCCATTTTCCTCCTGCAGTCGCTGAATGCCCGCTTCTCCTCCTCTCCCTCCTGCAGGCATTCAGCAGCTGCAGGAGGAATATGGAAAGATCAATTCCTCTATATGCAGATGACCCACCACTCTCCTATCCAGCTGCACGAGCACTCACTTTCTCTCTGTTCCGGCGGGTAGCAGGCGATGGGGTCTATATCAGCTCCTCCCCCTTCACGGTCATGGGGCAGTTGGGTAGTTTCCGCCCCCCGGCCTCAACTGCTGAACTGAATAGGCGCCGGCCCGTGAGAGGCTGGGTGGGCTGCGTGGGCTCAAGGAGCAGCCCAGCTACTGCAGCTGCCTTGGGCCCCAACATGGACATGCAGCCCGGCGGTGTACCCTATGGCCAGTTCAGGCCTGGTTTTAACCCTTCCCTAAACAAAAAATTGAATTTGATATATACATACATTTTAGTGCAGCTGAGACTGCTACAAAACAAACACAGATGTACCAGAAAGTCGGGCTTTGATTTGTTTAAAATGATTCTAAAGTCAAAATTTTTTTTTACCTTAAAGCAGAGTTTCACCCATTTCTGTGTTTATTAAATGTCTGCAGATACAAACAGTGTAGCTGCTGATTTCTAATAAACACACACTCACCTGTACCACGGTCCAGTGATGCAGCCACCCAAAGTCTCGCTTCTCTTCCTCTATGCTCTCCGCAGCGCCGGCATTGCAAGTGTGGGCACCCGGCTGTGACAGCTTGCAGCTTCACAGCCTAGTGTGAAATGCGCATGCGTGAGTCACGCTGCATGTTCTGAATGGCTGGGCAATCATCTGGGATCTGTGACGTGTCCCAAAAGATTGCAGGGAGGGAGAGGGGAGAAGTTCCGCTCAGCGCCGTTGCGCCATAAGCAGAAGTAGGAGCTGGGTACCTGTCAAAACTAGGTACCTGCTCCCCCATCAAAAAAATGACATGCCAAATGTGGCATGTCAGGTGTCCTTAAAGCGGAAGTTCCACTTTTGGGTAGAACTCCGCTTTAACTCATTCAGGTAAAAAAACTTCCACTAGAATTTACAGCCTCTTTAAGCAGCATTCAGGCCAGATCAGTCAAAATGAAACATTTCCTTCTCCTGTTTATTATCAAATGGCAAATAGAGCAAATTAACAATTGGGAAAGAAATACAGCCGTCAACAGAGTCCACAACTGTGGGCACAACTATTTTATAATAGGACAAGCAAAAAAAAAAGAAAATAGAAAATTTTCTGTAGCTGAGCACTTCACACATATAAATCCTTTTAAGCCAATTTCTACATCGATACATTTGTAATAAAGCCCAATTCAAGTCCAAATCTTTTCATTTGTTTTGAATGCAGCAGCAAAAGTTTAGATCTTGTGCAAGTTTTCATTGCTGTCTTTGTGCCCATTCAGCAGATTCTATCTGACTTCCTGTCAGGACTATGATGGAACATCTCTCCAACAGGGACACATTTTTAGCAAAGGGTGGAAAGGGTTAGGACTTCTGACCCAATAAGGTCACAGAAAAAAATAAAACATGTACAAACATTTTAAAGCCCATCCCTGGGCAAATATAGGGACTGTAGGGGATCAGCTGGTGTAGGCACATCTGTAATGCCAGATTGGCAGTCCTCCACACCCAGAAATGGCACCAAACAAACTTAGGTACCATATATACTCAAGTATAAGCCGTGTTTTTCAGCACATTTTTTTGTGCTGAAAATGCCCCCCTCGGCTTATACTCGAGTCATCTGCTGCAGAAAATGACATTTTCCAAACCGACTTTGGGGCCCCGTATCTCGGGCCACTTGGTGCTAGGAACCCCAAATTTGGTGTGCAAACCTAGTGGAACCAGCACTACAACATATGATATACGGGGCTCCAAAGTCGGTTCAGAAATTGTCATTCTTTGCTGCAGAAAAGTGCTTGACATTTTCCAAACTGACTTTGGGGCCCCGTATCTCGGGGCCACTTGGTGCTAGGAATCCCAGCTTTGGATATGTTGTAGTGCTAGTTCACTGGGTTTGCACACCACTAGCACTAAGTGGCCCCAAAGTCGGTCAACTGTGTCCATCTGCAAATGTCATTTCGGGACCCTTTGGGTCCAGAAACCCCAAATTAGTCGGATCAGTTAACACGGCTCTCATAGGCAACCATTGCGTTTGATATGTCATGCGGCTGTAGTAATTGTATTTCAGAGTGGAAAATAGAAGCAGAGAAACTGATAAACGCGTGCATTACTGCCAATGCAAAAAGCTACTAAAATCGCCTTTTTACAGCTGTCTGTGTGGCTTTGCAGCTCATTTTTTCTAACGCCCTGTGTGCAGGAGGACTGAATATGGAAAATAAAGCAATAAAGATCATCTATAACCCAAAACAGAAACGTAAACAAATGTGTATATTCTTTCAAGCTTTACTTTTTTGTCCTGACATACACTTTAATCTAGCCTTATGATACCAATAACTTACTTTCATTTTCCTCTTGGACATCTCTGTTGATTGCATCTATGCAATTCTGAATTTCATTCCAACTTAAATAGCTTTGTCCTTGTGCTGCAGCTTCCTTCTTCCCAGACACCAACTTGCCAACATAACTAAAAATAAGGAAAGAGTCACTTATTGCCTAACAGATAAAAGCGTGCCAAGATAAACAATGCCCATTATATGGCATTAGAGAAAAAGCTATAAAGATGTCATTGTTATATGCAAAATACAATATTCTCCCACACTATGCCCCACTCTACATAAACAGTATCTTAGCGGTAAATTGCAGTTCTAAATGAATCCTTAACCCATAGACTCCTCTGCGTTCCTGAATTTATTACCTTGTCAGTAAGCTTAAGAGCAAAGCAGCAGATGTTCCCTGGCCTCACATAAAAATATGATAAAATAAAATATAAAATTTACCATATGAAACAATCAAATTTTTACTCTATACCCTTTTTTCCCCTTATCAAGGCCTTATTAACATCTGTGTACTATAGTGTACTCCCTCATGCATGCCCGCATGGGCAAACTTAGACGTTTTGTGAATCCCTGTGCAGGCAGTCCCATTCATGTCAATTGGGACACAGTCACTGCTCCTAATTTGACAGTCATACGGGTGCATGGCCTGAACACAGACTGTGTATGTTGGGGGCAATGCACCCGCATAGCTATCAAATTGCTGCATTCCAACCTACATGAATGGGACTGCCTGAACGGGGATCCTGTGTGAGTAAACACGGCTCTCGCGCGGGTGTACACTGAAGTATGCCCAAGTGAATGAGCCCAAATTTATAGTAGTCTCCTTCTCTTGTCTGCTTATATTTGATTTTAAAAAAAAAAGGATCGATCAATATTTTCAGTCATACAAAATTGATTAAAATTGCATTTTATGGAATTTTATGAATTTATTACTGATTCATTCATAAAGAATTGCATACCTTCATGTTACAAGGAGCAGCCACCTCACAGGGTTCAATTAGTGGACAAATTTTTTTTCTTATAATATATTGGCATCCAAAGGGTTTGCACAAACAGGACAGAATTTTTTTTTCCCCCCTCTATTACATGCCTGGTGGTCACTTTGTGGCCAGAGATATCTGGTGAGCAGATTTATATGACACTTCGGGTAAAGCACTTTTTGTTTAATAAGAATCAAGCACACTGCACTTTAGCAAGGCACAGTGTTGCAGTCACTATATATTACAGAAGAATTGAATACATATGTTTTTTAGATACAATTTTATCACTTATGCTGGACTGTTTTGGTTTCATATTTTGGTATATGTGCTAGTACATATGGTGCACTCACGCATGATTGGGTGATTGCATATACATATTTATATGGTTTTGCACCAAATTTTGCTATTATAATAATGAAGTGATAATGAATTCCTAATAAATCTTCAAAGAAAGAGAAGTCCAATCACCATGGTTCAAAAGAAAAATTATATAAGTGTTGTCCTTCAAGTGATGCTCCACATTACTAGCATATTTCTCTATATACTTGAACAGAAGTATATATATATATATATATATATATATATATATATATATATATATATATATATATATATATATATATATATATATATATATATATATAAATAAATGTATTCTTTGGTGCAATTCTACACTTATCCACTAGGAAGGAAAGAATGAGAGAAAGTTACCAACATTTTATTTTTAAAATTTAGTAATGTATTAAAGTGTATATGGTTTTATATTGTCAATGAATAATTACATGAAGTGTACTTGACTTTTGATGAATTGTTACGATGTTTTAAAATGTATTGAATTGATTGTGCATAGATCCTATTCGGAATAATTATACCATAGTAAAAGTCTTATTTATGGGATATGCATTTAGTCAGGTGAGGCACCAATATGTATGACCTTACTTACAATTTTTAATATGAAATATTGAGAGGTCCGGAAGTGCTCGAATGATTATTCAGACATTAATATCTCCAAAGCCAAGGACATTAAACGGTGGGGTATATAAAGCTTCAAAAAAATGGCGGTGGGCAAGCTTCCTGATGACGTGTGTAACACAAAATGCATAGAGACTGCGTGTCAGTCTTTCAATTACATCATATCCAGGTCCTGCTGGTTTTCAACCCCTGGGATTTGTAATTTAAGCTTTACATGTTGGTGCTGACATTTAGCACAATTAAATGCAAGTGGGCATTTTTATATTTGCCTGCTTATATTTACTTTGAAAAGCTTGCTGTGCTATGATCCCCCATATGTTTTCTATGAGTATTACGGTTTAGTTCTTGCCAAAGACAAAGGGGACCACCGTCATCTATGCTGCTGGCTGCAGGAAACCCATCATTGCTCCAAGGCTCCTATAATTTTTAGCTTTAGTGAGTTTGCATTTCTCAAGCATGATTTGTGGTGGAGCATCACTTGAAGGACAACACTTATATATATATATATATATATATATATTTTTTTTTTTTTTCATTTGAACCACTGATTGGACTTCTCTTTGTTTGTGAAGATTTATTAGGAATTCATTATCACTTCATTATTGCATTTTTTTTTTGTTTGAAAGGTTCATGAGAGGTGATCAGCTTAAAAAATAAAAATGTGTGCGATTTATGAGCGTAGCGTCACACTTTATCAGCTTCTAAATGCAGTGAGGTGACACAGCCTGAAAGAGATTTTAACTCTGCTTTACTCAACCAGAAAATGTGGTTTAATTGCTGCCCTTGACCTGATTTTCCTCCAAATCCTGATGCGGCACTGGTCGGGTCCCCCAAAATCCAGAATCGGGAAACAGTAATAAAAATTAAAAATAGTCAAGTCTTTCAACCTCTTCCCCATAAACTTAAACATTTGTTAGGAGTTGGGCTTAAACAATATTTGGCCATCATTATAAAACATACATTTTTTTAATGTGTATTACTGAATAGCTGAAGGCCCAAACTCACGTATGAATGGGTGCAGCAAAGAGAGCCTGCCATCTACATGCAGAAAGAGACTATATTATGTACAGCGAGCGAATCAGTACACAATCAGTTTGTAAAAAACAGGGACAAATCTGATGCTCCTTCTTATAAAGAGGTGTCTTGGACATATGTAGAACTGGTCCCCAATTAAAATACAGTTGTCTCATAATTTAATAAAAATGGCTGTCCTCGCTGTATTACATCACCACCATTTATTAGCGACTAAGGAAAGCCGTCAGTCATACACAATCTTCAATATTAATGACACCAACCGTTGCATGCTGTCTTCCTCCAAATTATTGAAACCTATGGCCTGGCTGGCAAGATGTGCATTGATAGAGTTTATGTCGCTGGTCTCAAGAGCTTGATTCAGCAGCGCAACAGCAGATAACATCTCCACAGCAATAAACAGCTGTTCTTGCGTTAAGTAGTTCTGTTGACACAAAGTATATGTTAATTGTTCAATGATATTATGCTTGATACAATGTTACAAAAAACATTATGTAGAACTTGGATGGATTTGCAAACGAAAAGTGGACTTACCCCACATTTTCTACAAATGATAAAGCATACTTATTAAAGTAAACCTCATCTGGTTTAAATAGAAAAAAAAAAAAAAGGAGAATGATTAGCCTTTCCAGGCTCTGTTCTTTTTTGTTTTATAGTTTCTCTATTCTCCCTCATATCTTCTGTGTTCTCTTTGAGGGTTGTCCTGTCCATGTCTATGGATTGTAATGATGTTTGCAACAGTCCAGCTTTCCCCAAACTTTTCCTCCACCAACAGTACATGTAATTGCAACCACATACACACACGTCAAGTTATTGATGCCTCATAATGTGACTTTACTACTACTATCTGGGTAAGTGGTCCATGTGTTTATGATTTTTTTTTTTTTAACCTTTACATCGGAAACGAAGGCTATAATGATGATTTGGTTTCCAAGCAAGGAAATGTTGACTCTACTGCATGTAACCACATTCAACTATTTTAACTTCTGTAAATACACAGCCAGGACATTCCATTCTAAAAAAAATATGCTGTGTGCGCCCACCCTGCATCTTGTTACCTAGAATGATTGCACATCCTAAAAACAGGACATTGCATGGAAGCGTAGTTCATCTTCCTGGAGTCAGTCTTAGACGTTTGCTATTTTTCCATATGTCCCTGTTGGCACTTGCTATCGGGGACCCTTTAAAGCCAAATTCCAGCCAAAACAGTATAAAACTATTTAATGGAAAAGGTATTGCCATCTGTGTCATTAGTGGGGAGATTTCCCCTGACTTCCTGTCTTGGGGAAACCAAAAAAAGTAATGGGAGGGTGCAGGTGTCATAGGGAAAGGACAATACAGATAGCAATAAATAGCTGACCGATGTTGTAACTCTTCCCCAACCTTACTTAATAAGAGTGCTTTTGTTGATGTCTCTTTCCACCATCACTCCTGTCCTTGAGACACCCTGTCCCTGGGACAGGAAAAGAGGACAAATCATCACAAGGACCGCAATAAACACTTGACTGAGGTCCTCTATTAAGTAAAAAAGTAAAACATATCTGGCCAGTTGAGTTTTAAATTCCTTTTTTAAGGATGCATTTAAAAAAAAAAAAACTCAAGTTACAAATTTAGATATACTGTAAATTAGAGCTGCACAATTAATCGTTAAAAAAAAAAAAATCATGATCTCGATTCAACCCCTCTGACCATCTATATTGCAGTTTGCTGATTCTTTCATATAACAAGAGGAGAGACTTCTCTGCTCACTCAGCTGTCAAAAGAAAACATGGGGCAGTCTGCCAAGTTTAACATGAAACACTGTAAGTAACTTTTCTTTCTTGGATCAAAGGGAGAAACTTCTGTGTGAAAAAAATATCCAGGCAGTCTGCCAAGTTTTTAAACAAGTGTAAATGCAGGAAGATTAAACGCTTAAAGTCTAATGCCGCGTACACACGATCGGAATTCTCGTCAGAAAAGACGGTTTTTCCAACGGAATTCCGACGGAATTTCGCTCAAGCTGTGTTGCCTACACACGATCACACCAAATTCCGACGGTCAATAACACAGCGGCATAACACACGTTCGACAGCACTATAAAAAGGGAAGTTTAATGCGTCCGAGCATGCGTCGAATTGTTTCCGAGCATGCGTCTGAATTTTGCGTGTCGGAATTGCCTACACACGATCGGAAAATCCGATAGAAAGGTTTTCCGTCTGAAAAATTGAGAACCGGTTCTCAATTCAAAGTCCGTCGGAAATTCCGACAGAAAAAGACCGTTGACCATACACACGGTCGGAAAATCCGATGAAAAGCTCCCATCGGACTGTTTCCATCGGAAATTCCGACCGTGTGTACGCCGCATTAATCTTTTTCCTGACACTTGTTTCTTAAGTTAAAATCAATATTTTTTGCTAGAAAATTACTTGGAACCCCCAAACATTATATATATTTTAGCAGAGACCCTAGGGAATAAAATGTCAATTGCTGCAATATTTTTTTATGTCACACTGTATTTTCACAGCGGTCTTTCAAATGCAATTTTTGGGGGCAAAATACACTTCAATGAATAAAAAAAAAAAAAAAAAAAAAACGAAACAGTAAAGTTAGCCCAATTTTTTTTTTTTTTTTAATGTGAAAGATGATGTTGCGCCACGAGAATCGTGATCCATCTTCTAAGCAAAAAAAATCGTGATTCTCATTTTAGCCAGAATCGTGCAGCTCTACTGTAAATAGCTCTAAGTGACGTTCCTCTTTACATAATGCCTCATGCAGTAAACATACACAACAGGTGTAAGCTCAGAAGGTTTTTCATGTAATTGGACACATTATCATCCCATATACATTTCTCACTCATTTCCAAGTTGTTTATTTCCCCCATGATAGCAGTACAGAGGATTCTACAGAAGTACGCTGACTTGTTATTTTTGTCTTTTCTGCTTGGCAGTCTCCTCATCCCACCACCCACAGTACAATTACTGATCTGTCAGGAAGAGTTACATGATCTCATACTAAACATGCCTTTGTGGGATTACTCCTACCTCAGGATTTTGCTTCTGCAGGCTGAGCAGCTCGATCTGGTACAAAGTCTCTGCAAAGGGATGTACAGCTGGCAGGTGAGCCTCAGGAACCTGCAGAGCCTCCATTGTTTGTGAGGAATCGCCACTGCGTATTGCATGATTTATCTTTTCCACGGCTCCTAAAGCTAGATTTCAGCACAGCAATGGAAATGAAAGAAAATTAGAGAACAGATGTAAACATAAAAAGGGATACTTACCAAGACTGAAAACACACCATTGGGACCAAGTGTGGGGGAGCGCTCAGAGGGTAGGTTTAATGAAAAAAAGTTGTATTTTAACTACTGGAATGGTGAAGCTGAGTCATTATCATAGTCCCTAAATCTACTAAGCACTTAAGACCATAGGCCTTTCCCCTTTTGGCTATAGCAATGGGGGTGTCACTCCTACTGTAGCACGCTCCATAATGTTAGTGAATGAAGGGTCAAAAAGGAAGACTAAAACCCCATCAAAATTATTACACCAGGGGTGTTGACCTTCGAATTTATGGACAGTGGTCTAACCACCGAGTTCCTGTGGGAGAAGCCAGTGGCTGACTCAAACTACAATCAAACAACTGAAATATCAATTTTCGGTGGAATGACAATTATAGAAGTTTGGTTGAACCAAGTCTAACCTTGCCACTATAAATCACTGCCAGTAGGCCCTCAGCAATTTTTTTTACCTGTGTTTTTAGACAGATGCACAGCTTTTTTTCAGGAACAACTAGCAGTTCCAAGTGCTGTTGATCTTGACAGTGTAAGACAAATCATGACAGTTGAGGTAGAAACCCCCAAAGGAACATTTCAATACAGTTTATTGCTATAAAAAGAACAACCATTATTCTGTGACTACCAAATTATTTACTTTCCTTAATATGGTAACTGGCACTAATGGGTCATCGCCAATGCAAAATCCAAAAACTGAGAAATCCATCTGTGAGAAAGTGAAACCCTCTAATTTTAGCATTTTGGGAAGGGAAAAAAACAAAACTAAAGAATGCAGATTTTGTTACTGGTAAGGCCAAGAAAAATTAGAAACCGGTGTCAACCCATTAGTGCCATCTCAAAACAAGAATACCATTTTTGGGTAGATATGATATTTAAAGCAAACCTATTGTGTATTGAAAGCGTCAACTGAATGGAACATATTTAAGTTATTTCCAAAGCACTAACAAAACCTGGGGGTCTTCTATTATTTAAATTGCAAACAAAGCTTGCATGGACCTGCTCTGACCCATCCCTTCCCTCCCCAACACTTCTCTATTGGTCAATAAGGCAGCCATCGTATTTGATGAATAATAGGAAAGCAATGGTATGGGAAGGGGCAGGCCAGATCTCTGGTTGGAAAGAACATTATATAGTCTCTTGGTTCTGGTGCTCCCAGAACACAGTCCCGGTAATTGTACAGACACCTGCTTCCGATCTCTTAAGATGCCAAGGTTACACTTTAAAACTTTAAATAGGTGACAGTTGTATACTTTCTCCCCTCATAAGAGGAAGAATGAAAAGGATGAAAGAAGAATGACAATTAGATGGATATTATGTAACCATGATACAACCTTCTTATACACTAACATAATGAAAAAGAAAATACGTTTCAGCTATATGTTAAACTCATACACATCCATTCAAACAGTACCAGGCAGTACATAATGTTAGTATGTCCTTTAAAATGATGACAGTGCACAAGCCCTCTTGTTTAGGGCAAACTAGAACGAAGACAGGTTGATGCACTCATGCAGGCACACCGCACAGGACAACATGGAAGATCTACAGGTTTTAGTCATTGGGGATTAAAGCGCACAGTTAGCACTATGCAGGTTAGTAAAACAATTTACTGATTTAGAACCCTCTTTAAAAGAAAAAAGAAAATAAAGAAAGCGATAGATACCCACACATAGGATTTGGACTATTTCCCATGACTGGCTGTTTATGTATACGTAGAGAGCTAAAGTGCATCTACCGCTAAAACATTAGAGGAAACGTTTAAAAGATGTTTTGGCTATAGATGCACTTTAAATTTAAAGGGCTGGTTCAACTGACTTAATCAGCGTTTGTTCACTGTGGCTATTCAATAAAATTAAGACATTTTAAGAGCAACAATCGGAGTGCGGATCAATTTTTCTACATTACTCTACTCAGCAAGCGACTGTGGATCGAGCACCTGGGAGCTCTGCTATTTATGTGGCGTATGGGTAGTAGCAGTGACTTTTCTATTTATACTAGTTCCCCTTGACCTCACTATGCATTCGTTTCCTTAACACTGTACCATGCTGTGCTCAGTTTTGTAAAAAAAAGCTTAGTTTTTCAGCTGCTCGCATAATTGTCCACCACTGTCCATACTGCAGATGGCAGGGCATATTGAGTGTTGGATGCGGGGGTCCAGGAAATCCATGAACAAGCACTCCCGCCTCTATGCCCTATCTGCGCATGTGCAGTCCGCTATCTCTCTTGCAGAACCCTGAGCTGTAAAAGAGAGCGGACTGCACATAGGTGGGTTGGGAATGGAGTTGGTAGTGCTTGTTCTTGAGTAAGCATTTATTTACACAATGGAGCACAGCATGTTAATGTATTAGGGACAATGTAATGTAAAATGAGATTTTTGGAAGAGTAAATCTGAAATAACCCTTTAAAGCCTAACTTTGTTTATCTTTGTCAGACTAGGACAGTACGTGTGCATGTCTACCAACAATGTCCTAATGTTCATGCCAAGGTGCTGGAGCAGAGCGTTTTAGGCAAGCGAGTGGTAAATCATCTTTTCTCAAATTGAAACATTTGACACTTGCTGAATGATTATTACCCCAACCCCATGTATGGGTACCTTTACAGCTACCTAAAGATGTATATATTTTTGAACACTACTAATTACTACTAGGACAGTTACACTGGGATGCATGTTGCACATGAAACAATCACTGAAATGTAAACTGTGGTAACACTGAGGTTCTCAACTGACTGTGATGTGTACAAAATTCACAATTCAATTAATGTATTAAGCTTATACAAAGATTTAACAGGGAGATAAGCAACGGTTGTTCAAAAGGGTAATAGAGTATATATTTTTTTAATATGCTACTATTATAGAGACTGTAGATGGATGAGAACATGACTATGAATTCTATTAAATTCAGTTTCCCCATTTGAAACCTTGTGTACATTGTGAACTGTGAAGATGACACCTTTATAAATACAGGCAATATTGGACTCCTTTCAAACCATAGGGAAAAGCTAGCAGAATATTCCTAATATAATGGTATTTTTTTTTTATAGTATAATGCATCAAATTAATTATGGCGTCTTCCAATTTTCCACAAACCTGCTAATTTGTCAAATTACCAGTATGTTCTGTTATATAATCAGGCAGATGCTGTAGATTACATTCACAAACATGTATGCAAAATTTCCAGGAAAACATATCCATTCTTTCAAAAATAGATATGTCTCTTATATGTATATGTAAAATGCTAATTGACTTGTTTTGCAAGCCCTTTTAGGTGAGGTTGAGCTGGAAAGAGGCTAAAGAGCCCTCAATAAAAATGATGAACAGGAAGTCAGATGGGTGTAGCTAAATAATAAATGTAATATCATAAAAGGGAAAGACCAGTTTTACACAGACTATAAACACTATACAGTGGTATTCTGTAAAGGACTCTGAGATAGCACGATCTATCGATCAGGGCAAAGAGTATATGAAGTGCAGAGGGCTGAAACATGCCTGGACTAGGACTTTGCCGTTGAAGGGAGGGTAAATGCAAAGTGTATAGTCAGGATCTGGATTCTCTTTTTTTAAGAACTTTTGAGTTATTAATTACCCTAATGGAGTATCTATCCTTTACCCTAAAACCGGCCATTGTTCAACAGGAACTGGCCAAGATTCGAAACAGGTATGGGCGGGTTGACAGTATACAAGTTGATTGAGCAACTTTGGTAGAACCAGCCTGCTGGATTTTACATGTGATTATTGCTAGTGCCGGTTATATCCACTAGCAATAATCACTGTGTTCTCCTGGTGGGGACATCTTCCTCTGCCCTTCCGCCGGTAGAACACAATGGCTCCCTGGGAGGAATTCTCCAATCAACACTAAATGTGTTGAGGGAATCAAGCAATTTTCTATGGCCAGTCTATGGCTTAAAGATTTGTATTCTTCCTCTAGTCTGTGCCACTCAACAGGAACAAAAGTGAAGCCTGTGCGATGTCTGTGTAGGGAAGATCAGGGTGGTTAATCTCCATCAATATCGAAGCAACAGACTACATGGCAAGACGTTGGTGGACACCTATACGAGTTTGTTGGACCTTCCCTGTGAAAGCCATGAGCATTAGTATGGCATTGACCCCTCCTTTGCAGCTATAATGGGCTCTACTCTTTTAGGATGTGTTTTCAAGGAAATTGAAGTCTCTGTCTGTGGGAAAGAGTTCCCATTCAGCCCTAAGAGCATTTGTTAGATCAGACACTGAGATTCGACAAATAGGATCTGGCAGCAATCAGTGTTTCAATTTATTGCAAAAGTGTTCAGTAGAGTTGCGGTCTGTGTGGTCCACTTGACGACCTCCGCACCAAACTCTTCGAACCATGCCCTTAAACGCCTGGATTTGTGCACAGAAGTACAGTCATGCTGAAGAGAAAAGGGCATGCCCCAAGGTTTGAAGCAGGGTGGATATAAACCAATGATACATTTTTTTGATTTTTATCAAATTTGTTTTAATAAAATGCTTTTGGAGTAAAAATCTATCTAAAGATTGTTTTCTATTTGAGATACATTAATATTTTAGTTTATTCAGCATGAAATGGAGCTTAGTTATGTAGCATGAGGCTGTAATATTCTGCAATATTTAAATTTTTGATAAACTCATTCAATGAATCCAAGTCTACAAGCTGAGATAACATGCACTACATGCAATTTTACAGTAACTGAGATAAAACAAAAAGTTCAGGAATATTCCTTTAGCCCATTGTTTTGCAAATCTATGTACACTACAAACTGTATGATTGCATTGGTTCTGATGCTGCTGTTTTACTAACTTGACAGCTTATTATTCTAAATAGGAAACCTTCATTTTGCTTGCACATATTAAATATTCTAACTACCAGCAAGCATAAGTCCTTACACTTAAAGAGCACCTGTCATTTCAGATCCATCATGGCAGCGCCTGTTAGCGGGCATCCCCTCACCTGCTGCCGCCGCATCCCTCACCTTGTTGTGTCACTGCCGCATCACCAGCGGTCCCATTAAAGTGAATTGATTTAAATCAAGCCTTTTTGCTAGTGATTTAAATAATGGATTCATCTGCTTCTTAATTCAGCTTATTCAATTAAGCTTTGACAAAAAAAAAAAACTTAAACCGATTGGTTTGTATGCAGAGTTGCACCAGGTTTTGTACTCTCCAGTTTTAGTAAGACCCCTTTCACAGGGGGGCCGCGGCTGTGTTAACACTAAAGCCGTTTTAGTGGTGCTTTATGCCCACTAGCGGGGCGCTTTTAACCACGGGGTTACAAACGGGCTTACAAACGCCCGTGTTGCACCGCTTCCGAAGCATGCCCATTCATTTCAACTGCAAGCACACCGCCCCAGTGTGAAAAGACACACTGAAATGAATGGGAGGCGGTTTTCAGGTGCTATTTAGAAGCCATTTCTAGCACTAAAACCTCCTCAGTGTGAAAGGGGTCTAAATCAACCCCACAGCATACATAAGGAGTTGATAGGTGATATTTTTAGGTAAGCTGATCCTTTAGAGCAGAGGAGGCCAGCCAGTGGCCCGGGAGCCACATGTGGCCCGTGGAGCCCTCTGATGTGCTCTGGAATGGCGGGTTAGCAAGCCCAGATCGCAGCTTGCCGACCCGTCATACCACAGCATCAGTGTTGTGAATGAAGCTGGTGGTAGAGGAAAAAAGCGGCTGCAGAGCAGAGCCCCATAAGCCGATGCTTCCTGTACAGCGCCGGCTTTTGCCACATGCAGAGTCTTTGGCAAAGTTCAGTTAACCCGCAGGATAGACACAGGTGCACTACGTTGCACACGCAGTGTGGGTAAACCGCAACACATCAGTATGAAAGTTGTAAGCCCTTTTCACACAATTGGCCCTACCCAATCAGACCCTCAATTCACTTCTACAGAGCGGCAGATGTAAACAGACTTTTGTCAGTTTACTCCTGCCTGCCTCCGATCCTCTAAAAAAAAAAAAAAAAAAAAAAAATCTGTGTGGATCGGATCGAAGGGCCTATAGAGTAGCCGTGACCTGTCATCCGCCCGCTCCGCTCATTGTGGCCCGCGACTGGTTACCAAGTTCCTTAAGTGGCCCTCGCTCTTAAAAAGGTTGGGCACCCCTGCTTTAGAGCAAGAACTCTGCTAGATAACAAGAAAGCATACTGTATGTCGTCAGCACACCATGGATCCATTTACAGATTCAACATTCTACTAAAGCGCATCATGTGTGGGTAGAACGTTTCAGAGTCGCATAGGTCCCCTTCATCTGGCAGGCCATGGTGTGTTGACATATGCTTCTTTATACACCGATCACCAGTTTATACGCAGGTCGTTGCTGCGGCATCCCTATATCCCTGCTCTATCCAGGAAGATGTGCGATTGGAAAATTTCTATTATTTGTTGGATAACAAAACAATTTAAAATGTTCACCAAAAAGCAAAGATATTTTGCATATACACTTGTGAATGATACAGAATTTCTTCCCAAGTTAGACCAAGTATAATTGAACTTTTTGCAGACAGCAGGGTGCCGCTATCTTCAGACACCTATGTTTGGTTTGCGATTTCCTCAGTGATCTAATAGGAACGGTATGAAAGGAGCAGCAATATTGCAGGTGTGGCTCAGTGCCGTGCAATCTGTGAAGCAGTTTCAGCAGGTATGGTTGGTTCACTGGCTGCTGAAAATGCTGAACACAATGAAACAAAGAAATGTTAACTACCTGATACAAAAAGAATACTCCCAATACTGCACAGAGTGGTGATTGGAGCAATTGAAACACTGAGAAGGACAGTAACAGAAACAACATTTATTCATAAAATTGGTGCTGTATTAATCAACAAATCTTTCATTTCTGCATGCACTGATTAATGAAGATTGACACTCAGGTGCAGGACAGACATTTCTGGGATTACTCACTAAGTACGTTAGCCTCAGCCTCCTTATTGGCAACACTAACTTCTTTCTGTATCTCGCTTTTGTCAAGGGAACTGGGGACACCTGCTTTCTAGGGATCAGGAGAAGAGAAACCTTTCAGTTAATGATTTACAGCTGGAAGAACCACGGAGCTAAAATGCAGAAAGAACACGACTGCCAACAATGATTAGACATGAGAAGGAGCAGGCCATCATTATATAGGCTAGAAATAGAGGACTGCAGCTGGAGTTTTCACTAAGAACCAGAAGTATCAAGTGAGGTGCCCCTGTACAAGGTGACAATGATGGAATACTAGAGGGCTTTAAGTAGTTCCTATAAATGAGATATGATAATATCATGTTTATCGTGAATTAAGGACACCTGCCAGCCAACAGCCATTAGGAGAACATTGATCAGGCAGGACTGAAAACCGGATCTGATGGCCACCGATTTCCTTCACAAAATATTCCATTTCACTTGTACCCATCCTACATTAAACTATACAGGCTGCACAAGGACAATGCAATTTTTTGGAGTGGACATCAGTTCATTAAACATTTGTTGCCTTACGTCAGGGATGCCCAACCAGTGGCCCGTGGAGCCCTCTGATGTGGCCTGCGACCTCCTGCTCTGGGATGGCTGGTTGGCCAGCCTGGATCACGATCCATCATCCTAGAGCCTCAGTGTTATGAATGAATCCGGCAGTGGAGAAAGCAAGCGGCTGTGGAGCACAGCTGCATAAGCCGATGCTTCCTGTATAGCGCTGGCTCCTGTCACAGGCGGAGTCATACCAAATATGGCCATATCTGTTCTGCAGTGGGTACTGGGCTGCTTCCAAACTGATCTGCAGGTGCACCACCTACCTCGAAGGGCACATAGAATAGAGTGGGTTGTATCCATGTCTGCTCTCTAGATGCAGAGTGGACACAGACCTGTCATCCGCCCGCTCCACTCATTGTGGCCCGCAACTGGTTACCAAGTCACTTAAGTGGCCCTCACTCTTCGAAAGGTTGGTTATCCCTGCCTTATGTGGTCAGATCACAGCTACACACATGATTGCCCCACAAAATCTATGGTCAGCCTTTTAGAGCTAATAAGCAACTCTGCCCAAAATGTATTTCTTCATGTCTTAAAGTAGATCTCCAGCTATTTTTAAACACCCCCGGGGCTGTGTATTAATGGCAGGCTGGGAGTTGGAAGCTGGGGACAGCACAGGAGTGTACAGTGGGTAAGAAAAAAAAAAATTGTGAATTATATTTCACTAAAAAAATTGCTAGTGTGCTCCAGCATTATTTAGTGGTGATTATTATAGAGAGAACTTGGGGCTTTGGTAACTATACAGTGCCTTGCAAAAGTATTCACCCCCCTTGGCTTTTTACCCATTTTGCTACATTACAGCCTTTAGTTCAATGTTTTTTTTTTAATCTGAATTATGTGATGGATCAGAACACTATAGTCTAAGTTGGTGAAGTAAAATTAGAAAAATATATACATAAAATTATTTTTCAGAAATAAAAAACTGATAATTGCCATGTGCGTATGTATTCACCCCCTTTGTTATGAAGCCCATAAAAAGCTCTGGTGCAACCAATTACCTTCAGAAGTCACATAATTAGTGAAATGATGTCCACCTGTGTGCAATCTAAGTGTCACATGATCTGTCATTACATCTACACATCTTTTTGAAAGGCTGCAACATCTAAGCAAGAGGCACCACTAACCAAATACTGCCATGAAGACCAAGGAACTCTCCAAACAAGTAAGGGACAATGTTGTTGAGAAGTACAAGTCAGGGTTAGGTTATAAAAAAAAATATCCAAAATCTTTGATGATCCCTAGGAGCACCATCAAATCTTTTATAACCAAATAGAAAGAACATGGCACAACAGCAAATCTGCCAAGAGATGGCCGCACACCAAAACTCACGGACCGAGCAAGGAGGTCATTAATCAGAGAGGCAGCACAGAGACCTAAGGTAACCCTGGAGGAGCTGCAGAGTTCCACAGCAGAGACTGGAGTATCTGTACATAGGACGACAATAAGCCGTATGCTCCATAGAGTTGGGCTTTAGGGCAGAGTGGCCAGAAGAAAGCCATTACTTTCAGCAAAAAACAAAATGGCACATTTTGAGTTTTTGCGAAAAGGCATGTGGGAGACTCCCAAAATGTATGGAGGAAGGTGCTCTGGTCTGATGAGACTAAAATTGAACTTTTTGCCCATCAAAGAAAACGTTATGTCTGGCGCAAACTCATCACATCACCCAAAAAACTGTTTCAGCAGTTTCAGCAGTCAGGACTGGGACTGGTCAGGGTTGAGGGAAAGATGGATGGTACTAAATACAGGGATATTCTTGAGAAAAACCTGTACACCATTCTGTGAGTGATTTGAGGCTAGGACCAAGGCTCACCTTCCAGCAGGACAATGACCCCAAACACACTGCTAAAGCAACACTTGAGTGGTTTAAGGGAAAAACATGTAAATGTGTTGGCATGGCCTAGTCAAAGCCCAGACCTCAATCCAATAGAAAATCTGTGGTCAGACTTAAAGATTGCTGTTCACAAGTGCAAACCATCCAACTTGAAGGAGCTGGAGCAGTTTTGCAAGGAGGAATAGGCAAAAATCCCAGTGGTAAAATGTGGCAAGCTCATAGAGACTTATCCAAATCGACTTGGAGCTGTGATAGCCGCAAAAGGAGGCTCTACAAAGTATTGACTTTAGGGGAGTGAATAGTTATGCACATTGACTCTTTCTGTTATTTTGTCCTATTTGTTGCTTCACAATAAAAAAAAAAACACATCTTCAAAGTTGTGGGCATGTTCTATAAATTAAATGATGCAAATCCTCAAACAATCCATGTTAATTCCAGGTTGAGGCAATAAAACACGAAAAATGCCAAGGGGGGTGTATACTTTTGGAAGGCACTGTATGTTGGTTGTATGACACCAACACCAATGTTTTTGCTGATAGCCCTTCCTGGACAACCTCACCATCCTCCCTCACTCAACCCTCTATACCAGGGGTCTTCAAACTATGGCCCTCCAGTTGTTCAGGAACTACAATTCCCATCATGCCTAATCATGTCTGTGAATGTCAGAGTTTTACAATGCCTTATGGGATGTGTAGTTCCACAATAGCTAGAGGGCCATAGTTACAAAGTAGTCCATCTGTGCGATACCCCTGGAAGTTATCCCATCTTTGGTGGGATAACTCCTACCAAAGATCTGCTGATGTATGGGCCATAATAAGGCTTTAAGTACGAAGGCATTCAGTTCGACTTCTAGTTCTTAGTGAAAGTATACACTACATTCTTGTGACTGTTCTCACCAAATGGGATCACTTCTACCATTATATTAACACAAATCACTCTATGCAAGTAAACCTTTCAAAGGATGTACAAATATTTAACAATTACATTATCACTGAGCTTAGTCACAAAGTCAGTTCAAAGTGGGATGTGAAAAGTGTATCTCCAGCTACCAATCATATTTTAGCCTACTGCCATCAGATTACATAAAAGTTTTTCTTTTTTTTCGGGACTACTGTACTTTGCACATCACTACTACTTTTGCCTATTTGAGCTGTATTTTATATTATCATGGCTTAAAGATCCTTCAATACATTGTCATCATCGTCAATTTTCAGCCAAATTATAGTATGCAGAACAACCCAAGGAAACTAAATCGAGAAAACGTGTGCATTGCACACAGGCATGAAACAATGATATACCATGCAAGTATAGCTGGACCTTTTTACAAAAAACTGTGTGCATTACCCATACACACTTTAGGTGTTATAAACAAAAAAATAATAATCAGGCCTCGGATTCAGTGTGCTCCCCCTCTACATTGGCCCCCTTTAAGCTGTGCTGGCCACAGTTTACTTTAAATTTTCTTCTCAGTGTTGGTGTTCCAGTGGGCAGGCACAGCATACTCCATAGAGATGAATGGGAAAGCCAACACAGAGTTTAAGTGGGCTCTGTGCAAGGACCGCATTTTAAGTGTGCCCCCCTACTAAAACAGCTTAATTAAAAAAAATAAAACACCTTTACGGGCATCAAGGGGAAGATATTACATTTATCACGTTTCCGCCAGGCTTCAATGCAAAAGAGGGTGATGTTATCCTTCTGCTGATGAGATTCTGGAGAATGGAGAGTACGCAAAAGCCTATATGCAGCAGCACAGTGCTAAGAGTATCTGCTAGGCAAGATCTTGGCTACTCTACATTCCGGTGATCTCACCGGAAGAAGAATTACATCACCTTCAACTAGAACACCACAGGCAAGCCAAGGAAAAGGGAAGTATACTATTGTTCTCTCTACAGGAAGTCCACTTAAAAAGAACATTTTGTATTTTTAGATACGAGGTCCAATTTAATGACCCTCTCCCCATGTGACAGTATTTGGGTTTGATGACTGGCACACTGACCTGAGCACTGCATCCTGGCAATAGTATTAGAGGGTCACACGATTCCCTATACCAGGTATTTCTGAGGGCTCCAACACATAAATGGAGCTGCAGGGGAACATGGCGAATACCAGTTTGAACATGTGTGTTTTTGAAGTGCTGCCTTTTAATGCAAATGTCAACATTTGACTACAAATTTAACATGAGCCCTAATGCTGGGTGAAAATGATCCAACCTCATTTCATAACAGTAAGGAGGGGCTGAGTTTAGTTTATCAGATACTACTACTAAAGGACAAACTGACTTCACACATTCCCATAAGGAAGGCACGATACAAAAATGCAGTATCATTTACTGTGAGTTTTGTAGAATCTCTATAGTAATACTGGCATGCCAAGGGAATAGTAACTACTTGGGTCCAGGATTATACTATGTAGGGAGATCCAACCCTGCCCAAATTCATCCAAACCTAATGAATGTGTAGTGCATGTATGTGTCTAAGTGAAGCTGTTAAATAGGAAGTAACAGTGTCAGCTCCAGGTTAGTCCCGCAAGCTGCGGTCATTCATAAACGCACATTTCTAGCATAGCAGCCAAGTTACTTTAGTATTCCAACAACACACTGCATAACAAGGTTAATAGCAGAAAATATAAAACCATGCCAATGATTAGAAAATGCCATGAAGTGATGAGCCGTGATGTTCTACTAGGTCTCCATTACCTGAGTTTTTTGGTCTTTAGTGGTACTCAACTGAGTCAGGTACCAGGGAGAATTTTGTGCTTGAACTTCAAATATACTGAGAATAGGAAGCATCAGAGCCTGCAACAATCCGGCTTCATCATTCCTGTCAATGGCCTCATTTACTTGGACTAAGGCTACATTAGCTGAAAGGAAAGACATTCTTAACAAGTTGCAAAATGCAATAACGCTTATTAAATAATGCCACAACGTTTTAATTTTTTTGCATGTTTTCTTCACTTGCCATCTTTTTTTGGGCACTGAAATGGCTTTCTGCCTTCATTGAAAAGTGGTACAGGTAGTGGTGTGCTTTTTACAATAATGTAAGCAATGCATTAGGGTAAAAAAAAACACTTACGCTTTAGAACCATTTAAAAGCGTGCGTAAATACTAACAATAAATGTAACTTATTTGCTCCCTTTTTGGTCTGTTATACAGTATTGAACCAATAAATGCTTTTGGTATACCAGTTTGATATTTAAAAAAATATCTTTTGATCCTTCCAGAAATCTTGTCAGCTGATAACTTCCTGTGCTCTCTGCTTGTACTGCATTGTTATTAATTACATTGTTCTGATCTCTGAGGAGTACAGAACACCCCTTCTGCTGAGATAAAGACACAGGTTGAATGGAAGATCTCTTCTTTTAAAAATGCTAGTTGCCTTGCTAGCCTGCTAATTATTTGCCTTCAGTACTTTGATTTACAGACCTGGAAGCACATAGATCTGGAATCTGATATCTGCAAACTTGTTACCCGATGACTCTGAAAATTATGAAGCCAAGGAATCAGTGCGACAACAAGGCAGCTAGAATTTTTAAATGTCAGCACCAGCTGCCTCCACATTTCTCTCAGAACAAGTTTATTATAACATTTAAATGTCCCCTAAACGCTAACATTTAACCTGAACCCCTTTAACCTAATTTTAAATCGAACACCTAACAATGGTCAACCCTGAAAAAATCCCCCTATTGGGTAATCACAAAGATCACAGTGCTGAAAGAAAAACTAGTGACCTGTTGTTCCAACCTTGCCCATCTTTAGTGTTCGCAACATCATTGCTATGGCTCATAAATGGCAGCTGTATTGAAGAGAAGGCGCAACGCTGCTAAGCTTGCTAAATTGGTTTCCCCTGGGAGAGGTCTACAGTATCAGTACAAGGCACCTGTGAAAAAAGACCTCAAGTGCAATAGGGCAGTATGTTTGCCAACATTGCAACTTCAAAACATTGGAATGAGTTGGGGCATAACCATATTACTTTTAAATAAAAAACAAATAGAATTTACCCATAGCCAAATAATTTTTAGCTCCCATTTTCTGAGCAAGCACTGTGATATCTTTGCCCTGTATAATGTGGATGGGTACTAAAAACGTGGAGCCTCTAATGCCCCGTACACACCGTCGGATATTCCGATGGAAAAAGTCCGATTGGATTATGTTGTCAGAAAATCCGAACGTGTGTGGGCTCTAGCGGACTTTTTCCATCGGAATTTCCGACGGAAAAAATTTGAAAGCAGGATCTAAAATTTTCCGACAACAAAATCTGATCTGACTTTTTCCAATCGTGTGTAGAGAATTCCGACGCACAAAGTGCCACGCATGCTCAAAAGAAAGCTATTGGCTACTGGCCTCTACATAGTCCCGTTGTACGTTTTGTACGTCACCTCGTTCAGAACGATTGGATTTTCCGCCAACTTTGTCCGACCGTGTGTATGCAACACAAGTTTTGGACAAAATCCGTCGTAAAAAAAAATTTCCGATTTTGTGGTCGGAATGTCTGACCGTGTGTACAAGGCATTAGGCAGCCTTTCTCAAAAAGGGTTCCTTTAAAGCAGCCTCTCTCAACCTTTTTCACACGGAAAAACCCTTGAAATAACATTTTGCTCTCAGGGAACCCCTGCTAATAGATTACTACAGCTCATGGTACTTAGTGCAATAGTGTCTGGGAAGAATGCGCCTTACATTTGTGGTCATTGGGAAGAATCCCTCTTACAGAAAGCTAAAAAAAATCTAAATTGTCAGTCATTTCTTATCTAAGAGGCAGAAATTGCTCAAGGAACTCCTAGCAACCTCTGAAGGAACCCGGTGGTTCCATGGGACCCGAGTTGAAAAAGGCTGCACTAGAGGCTGCCACTGGTTCTGGGAGCAGAGAATTGTCTTTTTACCTATCTTCAAGGAGGCAATTCTGCCCAATGACCACATGTGTAAAGAGAATTCTTCCCTGGGACACACAAGCTCTCGAGCTGTAGATATAGTAATCAATAGCAGGGGCTCCCGGAGACCAAAAAGTCATTCCAAGGGTTCCTCCATATTTAAAATGATGAGAAAGGCTGCTTCAGGGCATGGTGGCATCATTTATACAGGGCCAGGGTACTATAATAGCCTTGCATTTCACACTTTTTCAATGAAAGCAAATGACCCCTTTATTAACATATGCTATATGTTTCTGTATCCCTGACTGGAAGCAAAATGCATCACATTGCTTGTGTCTTATAGAGGGCTCAAACTGTAAAAGACAAAGTTTTTAGTTTGAAGCAAGATTATAAAGCAGACCGGCAAGCAGCGGGAACATTTGCTTCTATTGCTGTAGGTTAAACAAAAGCAACAGCATAGCAACATACCCATGCAACAATACATTATTATAGCGCCAAGCCGCCAACACACACCTTCCAGTCGTTGCAGCCACTCAAGAGATAAAACACCTCAGGAGTTGTGATTTACTTACTGTTAACCTTATTAATGTGACCTTGTATCTCTGCTTGTGTGAGCAGTTCTTCATACACATCTCTCTCCTCCTCAGAAATACTGCTGTTCTGTAACCACAAGACAAAACTAATTAACAATAAGAGTTACAAAAGGTCCAAAGGGTTAATGTGCACCTAAACATTCAAAAATGTTCTGATAACACAGCATAAAGCAGAAGTTCACCTTTTCTAACATGTTACACCCGTATTCAGGGTGTAACATGTTAGTGCTGCAGCTGCCCCCACGTCCCCAAATCACAGACGTGACAGCAGAGCTGGGATCTTCTCCCCGTGTCTGCTGCCACAATTTAAAAAAAAGACGCGGCCTTGCAGAGCTCAACCCACCCAGCCACGTCACTCATTCACAGTGTTCTGTAAATTATAAACTACAACTACAGACAGCCTTTGCAGCTGTCAGCTTGTAGTTCTTGTAGTTCGCTGTTGAGCACTCCGGTAGTTCATTGAAAGTTCCTGTCAGTGTGTAACTGAATGCTCATATGAGGTACGGGCACACAGCTTACACACAGTTTGCAAGAGCCCTGCATAGCACCCACGATGAGCTGATCGTGGGTGCAAAGCTTTTCAGGCTCCCAATAAAAAATAATGCACATAATTTTTCCTGCAAAAACATGTGCAATTATTTTTATTTTTGAGAAGGTGAACTTATCTTTTAAAGTGATTGTAAAGGTTTTTTTTTTTTTTTTGTAAAATTACATATCATACTTACCTGCTCTGTGCAAGGGTTTTGCACAGAGCGGCCTCTATCCTCCTTATCTGGGTTGTCCCAGCGGCGCTCCTGGCCCCTCCTTTTCATCGGGTGCCCCCGCGGAGAGACGCTTTTCATGGGGGCACTCGTGCGTTAATGACGTTTCATGGACTCGTCATTAAAGTTGCAGACTTTAAACAAATGTTTCTACTGAGTGGAGAAATAATGTTGCGTAGTATAAGCAGCAGGAGAGGTTTGTAGAAGTATAGTGTGTGTGTGTATATTATATAAATATATATATGCAGACATAAACATATACATCTTGACTTAGTCACTTGCACACAATTTTTATTTGTATTTTGCAACATGCCAGTGTATACGCAGAATTTCTTTCAGTTCTATTACTATGCCTCGAATCTCACTACCCAATCAACGTCTTGGTGAGCATTATCATTCAGCCGCTGTTCCACACTGAATTCGATATTTGCAGTAGGTGGGCTGTTTTTGAATTATTTACCTTTAATTTAGCATTCTCCTCTTTTATTTTCTTAGCTTGAGAAAGCTCATCATGGTATTGCTGGTCAAATCTCTCCTCCGCATTTAAAAGCAGTGCATTAGGATTCCTAAGGGTCATCATTGTCTGAGTGGCTACTCCCTTGTCCAGCGCTTCATTAATTGCAATTACAGCTGCGTGCACTAAAAAGCAAGGAGGCATAAACAGATAGTCCCATTGAAAAAGTATTTATTTATTTATATATATATATATATATATATATATATATATATATATATATATATATATATATATATATATATATATATATATATATATATATATATATATTCACAACTACAAGCAGTTTAGCTACAAACCAAACTTGGATTGCTATGTGAGGCTGCATTCACACCAATGCGTTTTTGCATGCTTTTTGCAGAAATGCAGGACATTATTTTTAACATTGGTTCCTATGGAACACGTTCACATCAATGCATTTTTGTGCCTCTGCGTTTTTGGAAAGGTTCTTCAATAGACTTCAATGGAGAAGCAGCAGAAAAGCATGTAGTGCTTTTTTAACAGTGATTTTCACGATTTGCGTTTTTAAATCTGCCCAACAACAATTTTTTTTAAATGGAATAAAAAAAAGCATTAAAAAAAAATAAAATAAAAAAGCAAAACATGGCAAAAACTTGTGGAAAGCACAAAATCAAGCCTAAGAGTGTTACATGTAAATTCTCACAGTTTTCTCCTTGATCCCAATTAGAATAATTTTGAGGGACCTGCTGTCTGGCCTTCAGTATTCAACAGAGCTAGAAATGTCCCTACAGCCACCTATAAGCCTAGATCTAAGACCCCTTTCACACTGTACCGCCACCGATGTCAGCGGCAAAGCGGTGCTATTTTTAGCGCTGCTTTACCGTTGTTTTAGCGGCGCTATTTGCCCGCTAGCTGGGCGGTTTTAACCCCCACGCTAGCGGCCAAAAAGGGGTTAAATCCACCCGCAAAACGCAGCTGAAGCTTGCTGGGGAGCAGCGGTGGAGGAGCGGTGAGTTCACAACTCCAAAGAAGCTGCTGGCAGGACTTTTTCTGATGCCCTGCCAGCACACAGCTCCAGTGTGGAAGCCCTCGGGCTTTCACACTGGAGTGAATGGAGCAGCTGTTTTAGGGCGGTTTTCAGGCGCTATTTTTAACGCTATATCGCCTGCAAAAATGCTCCAGTGTGAAAGGGGTCTAATGCTGAGGGAACTTGACTATTCATGGAAGGTTAAGTATGATACAACCACCCATGGGCAGCTGAGCCAATCAGTGCATCCCTAAAAAAAAAAAAAAAAAAAAAAAAAATCAACATTTGCACTGGGAGACCATTCCTGTTCAGCTTGTACAATATGGTAGGAGAAGCGTGTTGCAGATTAATTTAGCACAGTGTTGTCATGTGGAAACAGCAGCGATCAGGCAAGGGATCAAACCCCCAATTACCATGAACTCTACTGTACATTCACCCCAGATCAGCTTCAGCTAGCACTGTCCACTGGCACCTCACCGACTGGCCACATAAATCAGATGACATTTTTCAATTTGTAAGCTAAAAAAAATAAAAAATTACCAAAATTTAGACCCTCACTCTAGATAAGCATGGTTACATTTTGTCAATATAAAACCAATCTGAAAGAAAAACAAAGTGACTGTGTGGCCAGTCTTACATTTGCCAGTGTCAGTTGTCTGAGAGGTTGGCACCTATGCAGACGGTGATGATGCCATTTATAAGGGTAATTTTCCTGTTCATACAAACGTTACTCTAAATACTGTAATGAAAAAAACAGCAACGCTATGAGTGGCCATGGGAGATTAGGCTGAATAATGAGGTGGTGGGTTGATTCTTAAATAATTCTGTCATTGTATATATTTAGTATACCCGCCTACAAAACTTACAGGCTGCTTCATCCACAGATAGTTCATTGGCCAGGATTCCTCCTATTTTATTGAATGAGGGCATCTGAATACCGTATTTTTCCAACTCTTTCCTCATGTTGCTGATCTCCTCCTCTAGAGAACAAACACAATGATTAATGCTGAGTTCTATTTTTTACCAAATCACACATGTGAAAAACAGTATAGCATAGTTAGTACTTGCCATTTTTCTGCCCTTATCAGCCTCAGATGACACTCGGCAATCAGGACATACAAAGCCATCCAATGAGCACTCTGCATCATTTTGAATGTCTTCGTTCACAGCCAATAAGATTTAGCCTACTAGTGCCAAAAACTCAATCTTGCCCGTAGCAATGCAGAATATGGTGTATTGTACAATATGCAGCTAGTATCTTTCAATTAACTCAGGTTTGTGACAAATGTATTGTAACAAAACAAAGGTATGGGCAACCAAGTGGCTGGTTTAGCACTTGTCCTGATTCACAGGTTAAAAGGTAATATTTAGAAATCTAAAAAGGTATGCCAATGCTAACCATAGAAGAGTGTTTTTCTTAAGCAGAATTTTCTTTAATTAGAAATGTGTGATAACGGAGGTCATGCTTCTTACCTGTGAAGTCCACTTTTCCCAGTAAGTCTTGTATTTGTGGGGCAATTCCAAGCTTGAATAGATATAAACTGTAATAAAATGAAATAGCAATAATAAAATAAATAATGTAAGCAACAAATGTATTGCAAAAAAAATCTGGATATGCATAATGTTTGAAATAATGCTTATGGTCTCATTGCCAGTGTCTTTCCTCTCGTATTCCTCGGGGGATATATGTGCATGCTCAGGGGGACCTGCAAGTGTACGTTTATATATAAAGCTTTAGAAAAAGACCTCTATCAATGTATCATCATGCCTGCACCTCCAACTGTCAGCTGAGATGAAACTTGGTATTATCTGGATGTTGAACAATTATTATTTTTTCTTCAGTTTTTTCACATTTTAATAGGTTCTGTTGTGAGTCCTGGAGTCTTTGTGGTGCTTGGAGTAGGTTAAAAACTCAATTTCTAGTCCATATCCTACCTGCTGGCCAGACCTTTTTTTTATTTATGATTTTTGATGTGGACTGACTGATGCTAGAGGCTTCCTTTCTCTCTCTTGCTCTCTTTGGTGTGGGAGCCTGCTGCTGATTGAAAATACTGACTGCTGAGCACTAAAAAGATAACATATGCTACCTGTTTGTTTAGGGGAAGCCACTAGGTGGCATCATGTTAAGGAACCAACATAAGTTTAGTTAGTGGCTTGGACAAGCAGATAATTTGTTTTATGCCATGGTCTTGCTGTTCAAAGACTTCCTGCCTTGCTGAATTAAAGTGTAGGACAAACCTGATTGGATTGTTTGTGTGTCAATGTCTCTGGCATGGTTTATGGGTACCAATAACAGTTGAGCCTACCCCCCTTACTATATGAATTTATTAATACATAAGGATAATTATATGGAAGCTTGAAGATTTACAACAGACTAAGGTCTGTGTAACTAAATATTAAAGTGGTTGTAAACCATAGTACCTGTCTATCTGTCTTCTCTACATCCTTTCACAGTGCAGACTTTAAAGCTTGTCTTAGAAGTCAGAAAAAAGGGGGCAGAGAGCTGAAGTTACACTCTGCACAGATCAGTGAGGAGAGCTCTGAGAGCAGATTGGAGGAATTGGACACACCCCTCTTCACACAGCACACAGGAACAGAGCTGAGGCCATCGATTAGCTGGAGCTCCCTCCCCTGTCACCATTTTTCTCTTGGCCTCAGGAAAACCTTTCAGAAGTGACTCATGCAGATAACAGAGGAAGGAAGTAGCAGACAGAAATTACATTTGGTGCTCTGGATTGAGACAAGTACACACTATAGGAGGATATGCTTTGTTCATTTTCTGTGTTTGAGGTTTACATCCACTTTAAGACATGTCTGAAGATTTCATATAAACAGTCATGGGACACACTTGTTAAAGCGGAGCTTCACTACATCTGAGCACCACACACCAAAAAAACACTAAATTCATTTTTAATAGTCAGAGCAAACGTATCCATCCATTCATGTCTCCATGATTTATTTTACTGAAAAATCACTTTACAAGTTTAAAAACGGGTAAAAATTATATATTTAGTAATGTTAGCTGCATAAGGATTAAAAATAGTTAATGTTGATTGAGAGAGTAAAGTTCCTCTTTAGGTCACATTCTTTCCTCAGCAATGAATTGAAAACAACAATTAAACAAAACCTCTAATCTTTGTGATCATCAAAGCGTTTTCTTTGGTTCGAAAGAAGGAAGTGACTAATAGATTTCACAGAATGCAGCAAACTTTTCTTAAAGGAATCTATTAACTTCATTATCATTTGCCTCCCTCTTTAGCCATCAGTGACAGATTATACAACCAATATCTGGCACGATCGTCGGATTGCTGTACTCTACTCTCATATATATATATATATATATATATACACACATATACATACATACACACACACACACACACACACACACACACACACACACATATATATATATATATATATATATATACATATACACATACACACACACACCTAAAATTCCTTACTACCTTGTCCCCTCTACACCCACCCTCTCTCTCCTTTTCTCCTTTCCCTTCTAAATGTTGCAGTATTACCCGAATATTTAATCCACAATCTCTAGTCTCATCAGACCGAAATGGTGGCACACACAGAGCTTCCCTCTTGGAGAGAACATAGAAAAACATAGAAAACATAGAAAACATAGAAAACAAGAGCCCTAACCTACCTGTAATGAGTGGGCACCACTCACTGAGTAGATAGTGGTGCTCACCTGCCCATAATAACCCAGATTAGATGCTGTAGGTATACAGGCTCATATATCACACTAAAACAATCGAAGCTCAAAATGACCTGAACCATAAGACGATATGACACCACTGTAGCAAAGTTATATGTATCTGTTTATATGTTACTGAAAGACATATATGTTTACTGTGTCATTTTTCTATCTCAATTTTCTATCTCAATAAAAATAAGATTATATATATATATATATATATATATATATATATATATATATATATATATATAAACAGTCTAATTCCCTAACCTTAGAAATTAAGTATGGACTTTAAAAAAAAAAAAAACATTTATACTCACCTAGGTGGATGCAGCATCGATCTGATGTTGCATCTGTCCCCTGCCAGCTCTGCAGTAAGAACTAAGTAATCAAACATCGCTGATCAGTTCTCCCCTTCACTCTGAGCAGAGAACGGTGACTGTCAGTCAGCGGCTCTCCGTTTTGCCCCTAAATCGCTAAATGGAGTGCTGGACTGTGGAGGGGGTGGGAGGGGCTGGATCAGCCTCTTAGCGGATCACTGAAAGGCTGAGACGGGTGCCTGTGCAGGCATCTGGGTGGATCCCAACCATATGGTTGGGATTTTTCTTGAGCCCGGACCGGCTGAGTGACATCAGCTGACAGAGGACTTGCCTGCTGTCTGCTAAAAATGGGTCACATGACTGCAAAATGAACTGCACTCCTGTGACCCACAGGAGATATATAGCCAAAATAGCTTTGGCCATACTTCTCCTTTAACCACTTCAATACCAGACACTTAGACACCTTCCCGCCCAAGCCAATTTTCAGCTTTCAGCGCTGTCGCAATTTGAATGACAATTGCGCGGTCATGCTACACTGCACCCAAACAAATTTTTTATCATTTTGTTCCAACAAATAGAGCTTTCTTTTGGTGGTATTTGATCACCTCTGCGATTTTTATTTTTTGCGCAACAAACAAAAAAAGACCGACAATTTTGCAAAAAAAACTAGTTTTTCTTTGTCACTGTTAATTTTTTTTGTAAAAAAGTGCGTTTTCTTCTTCAATGACGGGCACTGATAAGGCGGCACTAATGGGCACTGATAAGGCGGCACCAATTAGGGGGCACCGATGAGGTGGCACTGGTGATGGGCACTGATAGGCGGCACTGATAGGTGGCACTGATGGGCATTGATAGGTGGCACTGGTATGCGGCACTGATGGGCACTCAGGTGGCACTGATGGGCACTCATAGGCGGCACTGACGGGTACTTATGGGTGGCACTGATGCACACATATAGGTGGCACTGATAGGTGGCATGGATGGGCACTGATAGGTGGCATGCATGGGCACTGATAGGTGGCATGGATGGGCACTAATAGGTGGGCATGGGTGGGCACTGATGGACGCTGATGAGTGGCACTGATGACACTTATGGGTGGCATTGCTGGGCATCCCTTTTTTTTACTTTTTTTTAAATTAAATATGATGTGCCAATCAGTGCCCATCTGTGGGCACTGATTGGCATATTTTTTGAATTTTTTTTAACATGTGGATGGCCATGGGGGATGTACCTGGCCATCCACATGCTGGGGGCTTCCCTGGTGGTCCTGGGGGCTTCCCTAGTGGTCTAGTGTGGGCATCTGAGGGGGGGCTGCGCTGATAAACAATCAGCGCAGACCCCCCCTGTCAGGAGAGCCGCCGATCGGCTCCCCTCTACTCGTGTCTGTCAGACGCGAGTGAGGAAAAGCCGATCAACGGCTCTTCCTGTGTACATCGTGATCAGCCGTGATTGGACACGGCTGATCACGTGGTAAAGAGCCTCCGCCGGAGGCTCTTTACCGAGATCAGTGTAGCGGTGTGTCAGACTGACACACCGCTCCACCGATCGCCGCGATGCGCGCCCCCACGGGCGCGCGGCGGCTGTTATCCTGAAGGACGTCATATGACGCCCAGTCAGGATAACGAAACCACTTCCCGGACGTCAATATGCTATTGACCGGGCGGGAAGTGGTTAAAGAAGAGATCCGGGCCATTATTGAAAAAATCCAGTGTAGTAAAATAATCATTCAAAAATCAATATACAGCGGGTAAAATAAGTATTGAACACGTCACCATATTTCTGGGTAAATATATTTCTAAAGATGATATTGACATGACATTTTCACCACATGCTGGTAACAACCCATGCAATCCATACATACAAAGAAACCAATCAATAGCATATTATATTATATATTTTTATTTTATTTTATTAGTAGAGCGTCCCAGAGAGAGCCAGCAAAAGTTCTGTTCAGGGTTTATACGGCTCCCAGGCTCCTCTCATACACATTCGGGGATCTCTAATCCACGGTCCAGTTCAGATCTTGGTCCCCCTCCCCCAGGCCAATTTAAACTCACCTGAGACAGCCAGCCAGTGCTCTTGGCCTGGGAACCACAGATAAGTTCTGTCTAGGAGAGCAAAAGGTTGGTAAAAGCTATTAACCACTAATCAAATGACGGCTGGGCGGCGCGGCTCTCGTTCAGGGTGGACTTAATATGACGGCCCTCCAGAACGACCACTCTCGCGCGCCTGTGGGGGCATGTAATGCGGTGATGGGTGGTGTGTCAGTCTGACACACCGCTACACCGATCTCGGTAAAGAGCCTCTGACGGAGGCTCTTTACTACGTGATCAGCAGTGTCCAATCACGGGTGATCACGATGTAAACAGGGAGAGCCGCTAATCGGCTTTTCCTCACTCGCCCCTGACAGAGCCAGGGGAAAGTAGAGAAAGAAAGATTCAAGAAAGAATACATTCCAAATTGGTCTGCAGTGGTGTCCCACCATAACTAGTATAAAGGCTCCCTCTAGTTGAACTTTTATTAATTACACCTCTGCCTTGCAGCACTGGGATCCTCAGTTTGAATCTCGGCCACAACAGTGTCTGCATTGTGTTTACATGTACTCCCTGAGCTTGTGTGGGTTTCCTTTAAGTACTCAGGTTTTCCACCACCTCCCTAGGGTTCACAAGCAGGACTTCCCTGGTAAGGGACATCCTATTGTGGCTGGCTTTGGATCCTTGCTGAAGAGACTTAGTGAATGGGTAGATCAAAGTCTTCAGCCTTTAGTTTCGTCAGCCAGGATACATTAGAGATACAGGTTAGGAGGGTTAGCCCATGTTCAGGAGTGGGCACATGGCCTTATTTGGGTAACTATAGACATGAACTCACCGTATTTAAGCATTCCCCACCACCTCGCTTTAACATCACCTGGGACATTATAGTAATTACAAACCAGAGTTACAACAGTTCATTTTGATCTCTGTGGAGTTCCTCTTAAAAAATATTTTCTCGTTTGATGGGAAATGTTATGTACAACATTGTGGTGCATCTATTTCTTCCACCTTAGCCAATTTGTGGTGGGAGGAATCTTTTTTGCTCTTTCAAAATACCCCATACAGAAATAAGATTGTGAGATATGGTCGATTCATCGACGACCTCCTTATGGTTTGGAATCTTGTCTAATTTCATTTACACAGTATTGCAATTAGAATGATTTAAATCTATAATTCACTTAGGCTGCTTTCACACTGGGGCGGTGCGGGGCGGCGACGGTAAAGCAGCGCTATATTTAGCGCTGCTTTACCATCGTTTTACCTGCGGTATGCGGCCGCTAGCGGGTGGTTTTAACCCCCGCTAGCGGCCGAAAAAGGGTTAAAAACCTCTGCAAAGCGCCGCTGCAGTGGCGCTTTGCGGGCGGTATCCCCGCGGTCTCCCATTGATTTCAATGGGATGGAGCGGTATAGGAGCGGTGAATACACCGCTCCTTCACCGCTCCAAAGATGCAGCTAGCAGGACTTGTTTTACCGTCCTGCTAGCGCACCGCTCCAGTGTGAAAGCCCTCAGGGCTTTCACACTGGAGACACAGCAGCAGCTGTTTCGGGTCGGTTTGTAGGCGCTATTTTTAGCGCAATAGCGCCTGCAAACCGCCCCAGTGTGAAAGCAGCCTTATAGTTTGGATTATGAATCCATCAACTATTTAGATAGATAGAGATACACACACACACACACTATATTACCAAAAGTGCTGATTGCGACACATGCCTTTACACACACATGAACGTTAATGTCATCCCAATCTTAGTCCGTTGGCCCACCCTTTGCAGTTATAACAGCTTCAACTCTTCTGGGAAGGCTGTCCACAAGGTATAGGAGTGAGACTATGGGAATGTTTGACCATTCTTCCAGAAGCAAATTTGTGAGGTCAGACACTGATGTGGACAAGAGGCCTGGCTCGCAGTTTCTGCTCCAATTCATCCCAAAAGTCTTCTATCAGATTGAGATCAGGACTCTGTGCAGGCCAGTCAAGTTCCTCCACCCCAAAAACCCTCATCCATGTCTTCATGGACCTAGTTTGTGCACTGGTGTGCAGGGATGTTGGACCATAGACACACTCCTAAACACTCCTAAACCTTGTGGACAGCCTCCCCAAAAGAGTTGAAGCTTTTATAGCTGCAAAGGGTGAGCCAACTCAATATTAAACCCTATGGACTAAGACTGGGATGCCATTAAAGTTTGTGTGTGTGTGTAAAGGCAATACTTTTGGTAATAAAGTGTCGTTTTGACAAGTCACAGGGATAAAGACCAGGTAGTAACTAAAACATACAGGAAAGAATGTGCAGGGAACACATTACTAATCGCATCCAGCTGCCATCCACTACATACAATTAGATTAAAATTGGTGAATTCACCAGAGCCAAGTAAAACTACTCCACACTTGTGGATTTTTAACATTAATGTGGGACAGTTTTTGGTCAGACCAAGAAAGAGAAGCTACAAAGAGTGAAGTATTTCCAAAGATAAAAAGGCTGTTCTGAACAGAGACTGGTCTGATTTGATTGATAAAAACTATAAAATCTAACCGACAGGAAATACAGGTGTCAATCTAAAATGTGAGAACAAAGATCATTTTGTTATGACTTTTTCAATGGAATTGTTTTTCCTTATCTAGCTGCTTAGCAAATCAATACATGTATCCTTAATCCTGTTTGTATAATACAATCTATTAAAAGATCTTATATGGAATTGTCTTTATTATAATAGAAAAGTAGTAGCACCAACATCAGATTTACAGTTTCACCAGAAGGTGGCGATGCGGTCAAGCTCAGCTCCATTCATTGGGGTTTTGAACTATTTGAAGCATTCAAATTTTGCTTTTGTCACGGGTACCCACTGGACAATGCAGGACAGTGAACTTGGCGAAGGATTATTTTGAGTTTAAATGGTTTGATTTCAAGTATCAGACAATGAAGAGACCTTTGGCACAGAAAACTCAGCAAAAGGGAATTTCGATTTCAACAGATTGCTGAAAAGGAACAAAGGTTTGTTGGCAGCGCTTTCTGATGCTGCACTTCACAGAGATTAACTCTTGTAAGGCAGGAGGATTGTAGAAGCCCTGCGAACGTCAAGATATCAGGGAGTATAGTCATGCACTTCCATGGAATTTAACTGGCAAAAATATCCGAAATACAATAAGTTGAAATATTCTGCAGTAAAAATAATATTCCGTGGCACGTGTGCAAAGAAAGATCTTTTTTACATTCAAGCTGTGCACAGCGGGAGACTGTATAGGATAAGAAGAAAATATACTGAAGCTGGATATAAAATCCATGCATAAAGCGTGCTCATACATCCCTTAACTCCCACACCAGGGACTGAACATCCCAATGCTGTAAACAGAGCTGAAAATCCAGGGAGCAATCCAAACCTGAAATCCAGGGAGCAATCCAAACCTGAAATCCAGGTAGATGTCTGAAAACATTAGTAAACCCAGGTATGTATGTATGTAACAAAACTCCAGCAAAAAAAGAAGATAAAATGAATAGCCTATTAAAACATAAAATAAAAAAAAGACAATTTTTCTACAATATTCATTTTATTTTTCCTGCAGTACTTTTTTCTTCCACTAGATGTCCTCTGTCTGATGGCCAACATAATTTAACCTACTTTCTCTGAGCCCAAGTCATCCAGGACCAGGCCCAGCCTGTAACTGGACATTGGCAAGCTCATCTTTGTCACTCTGCTGCCTCCGCCTATTAACGTGCTTCATGTCAGGGCAGCACAGTGGTGTAGTGGTTAGCACTTTCACCCAGCAGTAATAGGGTCGCTGGTTCAAATCCCGACCACGACACCTTCTGCCTGGAGTTTGCATGTTCTCCCTGTGCCTGCGTGGGTTTCCTCTGGGTACTCCGGTTTCCTCCCACACTCCAAAGACATGCTGGTAGGTTAATTAGAGCCTGTCGATAAAATTGGCCAAATATGTGTATGTGTTTGTAAGCGTGTCGGGACCCCACAGGGCAAGGACCGCACTATACCACAGATGGACACAAGTGGCAAAAAGCGCCCTGAGCCGATTCAGTTCGCATAGGTTGCGCTATACAAGTCATTCATTCATTCATGTCACCATGTGAATTGACTGGCTTCTTTAACTGCTTCTACCTCTTTACACCCAAGTCCTGGTATACAGGGACTGCAGGAGGTCAAATTCAGGTACTTACACTGCTAGCATTTAAAAAATAAATTTATTGAGGTAACAATGAGGAACTGTGTCAGTTATATCTGCCTAGAGTTCAGCTTTAAAATTATTAAAGCTGAATTCCAGGAATTCAGCTCCTTTGTAATAAAAATGAATGAATACTATAAGTCTAGCGAGGTGCATGACACCTCCTGGGAGTAGCTCCATCATTTATATCCAATCGTTTTAGGCCCCTTTCACACGGCTGGGTTGGTTTGGCCATCGGATTCCTGCGGCAAAAATCTGAATTCTTGCTACCCATATGACCGGGTTATCCAAACAGCAGCAGCCGCTCATCTCACTTAAAATAATGACAGCCTGACAGCTGCCACTCGCATGTAGCCGCATAGAGTTGATTGCGGATTGGGATAGATGTCTGAGCCTGAACACAGTCAGCTGGGTCCAACTGACTAAGCGTAAATTTTGAACTACGTTTTCTAAAAATACCAGAATTCTGGGAGAGGAAAGGGCAGACTGGGAGAGGAAAGGGCAAACCATGTTTTAGTGCTCTTCCTTTAGAAGGGGAGACCACAGGGATAATCTCAATGTGTTTTTGCTCCTTCGTGGTCCTATCAGCCACCTGATGTGTGTCTGTAACCATGTAACCACTGCCTAACTGCAACGAAGGCCGGGGCCCGATCTGTGCAGCCTGGATCACAAGAATGGTTATACAGAACGGCAAATCTTTTAGGTAGAATCATTTTGTATATGTAGTTAAAATGTGCAGTCAGTGGAGTCAACTAAAAGCTTTTAATTATATGTTACTGAATATCACAGTGTTGCACATGACAGAGGGGTACATACATTTTGTATAGAATAACTACCACACATGAGCAAACTGCCTGGAGGAAGTGGACCTGAACTCAAAGCACAGATCTGATATAGTTATTGGAAAAATAGCAGTTCACTTCTTGGTAGGCGAGGCACCCCCCCCCGTACCTGCAGACACTGTATATCTGAAGTGTGAGATCCAAGGCACTAATGCCTCTGACTGCTGGTCTCATAAGATTTGGTTGTCACTCGTGTTCTTGAACTCAGTCGCCAGCTTAGGAGGAGGCCTGGTACTCCTGGCAGAAGTAGATCTCTTGTGCTAACTCAATAGGAACACGTGATAGTATGTTTGGCTTTAAAGACTATGTTCACCTTTTTGGGGGGGGGGGGGGGGGGGGGGGGGGGGCATCTTTTTGCCGAAAAAAATGTGCATTTATTTAGTTTAAATAGCAGACTGCAAAGCCTTTCACCTGTGACAGGTGGATTGTGGGTGCAATCACTGTAGTAGCAGCGACAACTATAACCTTCACAAGGATCCCAAAAGGTATGGCATATGCATATTTACAATGGCCCAAACAGGATCAACGTATCTATGCACAAAAGCCATACCTGTAATTTAGTTTTAACGTGATTGTAAAGGAAAAACATTTTTTAATAAAAATAACAAATATCTCTATGTTTATCAATAGAATTGCACAGAGTGGGCCCCGAACCTCCTCTTCTCGGGTCCCCTGCCGGTACTGCTGACTCCTCCTCTCCAGTGCCCCCATACTAAGCCACTTTATTCGAGTGCACTCATGCATGCGCGCTCCCGAGCCCCGCTGATGTGTCCATTGACAAAGGCAGCGGGAACCGCCCCCCCCCCCCACTCCCTCGTCACTGGCTTTGATTGACAGGACTGGGAGTCCATGGCTCCTGGTGCCCCAGCACAGCCAGCGAGACTCAGAAGTGAGGGGAGAGAAGAGCTGCAGAGCTGGATTGAATGACTCAGGTTAGTATAGGGGGGGGGGGGGGGGCGCGCAACATTTGACGCCTACATTTTTTTTTACCTAAGGCTGCTTTCACACCTGAGCGGTGCGGGGCGGCGACGGTAAAGCAGCGCTATATTTAGCGCTGCTTTACCATCGTTTTACCCGCGGTATGCGGCCGCTAGCGGGGTGGTTTTAACCCCCGCTAGCGGCCGCAAAAGGGTTAAAAACCTCCGCAAAGCGCCGCTGCAGCGGCGGTTTGCTGGCGGTATCCCCGCGGTTTCCCATTGATTTCAATGGGAACGAGCGGTATAGGAGCGGTGAATACACCGCTCCTATACCGCTCTAAAGATGCAGCTAGCAGGACTTTTTTTACCGTCCTGATAGCGCACCGCTCCAGTGTGAAAGCCCGCCGGCTTTCACACTGGAGTGAATGGGGCCGGTTTTTTCAGGCGGTGTACAGGCGCTATTTTTAGCGCTGTACCGCCTGAAAACCGCCCCAGTGTGAAAGGGGCCTTAATGCAAGGAATGCTTAGGCTTTAGAACCACTTTAACTGTTCCTCACACATACTGTAGGTGGATTTGAATGTCTGTTCCCATTTGTGGTCACTCCCCTGACCCAATAGGTCATCTTTATAAATGAAAATACTCAGCGCCATGACACAAAACAAACTTTTCACAGTATAGTAGAAAAGCCAGACACAAAATGACTGAGGGTGTCGGGTCACATATTGCATATTAGATGCTCTTCTAGAGGAGAAAAAAAAACAAAAAACATTTGTCAGTTTAGGATTTTCAAAGATTCCGCATATTAAGGCAGCTGGATTATCAATTAGATCGGAAACGTCCTTCAAACGCAGCAGAGGTTTGTGAGTCACTCTTCAGTTCGGAGTTAAAAAGGTGTGCTCAGCATGTATAACATTCCCATTCTAAAAGGCTGGACTGAGCCAACACATAATTTGGCACCTGCTGGGCTTATATTCACGTTAATACAACTTTGCAATATTCAGCATGCAGTCAGTAGCAAGGAAATCGCTGCTGCTCTTTATTAAAATTTTCAGTGAAACGAGTCGGCTTTTTCTGCACTATGGCTGTATATAGCATTTTAGTAATAAAGATCCAAGAGTGCAGATATTATGTTATGCATCAATTCATTTTATCGCAATTTGCTTTTTGGAGCTGCGAGACCTTACCAGGTCACTGACTTGCATCACTTCCCCTGCAAGAGAGCATCAGGTAACACAGACCACAACCTGATACAACACTGGTTCCGCTGTGAACATAACAAATCTACCTACAAACGTGAGAAAATCTTGGAGGAAGAAGCAATCAGAATGGGTGAAAAATCCTCTCCAATCACTATGGCTTTCTCTGCAGATATGCTCATGCTTTGTGTATCTGCAGTGAGCTGGCACATAAAAATTGTTTTAAATCTGCAGCTTTTATTAAATACAAGAATACCTGGTGATCCTGCTATGAAGATTCAGGTTTAAGTACTTTATGAAATGGTTGACAATTGTGTCTCAAATGCATTTCTGCCTTGTCCCTTCATCACATGTGCCCCTAGAGCCTATTACAAGGGGCAGTGCCGACACACACTGGCCAGACATAATCCATAATGATGTGCGGGTGAAGCTGGAGCGGGTGCACGTAGACAGGCAAAAAACAACACCAGTGTGCCCCTGTGCCTTTAAGGAGGGATGGGCTCCCTCCAGGCTCACCTGCCCTCTGCCTATCCATTATAATGCATGTACTTCCACTGTGGAGGCTCTCAAAATTCAGAGTTAGGACTGCAGATACCGGGGTGCCTTGACGGGGCTCTGTAGCTTATGAATGTATTTGCAAATGTGTGCAAACTAAAAATCTGTTTTAATGCATACTGTAAAGCCCCATACACACGGTCGGAAAATCCGACCACCAAATCCATCGGATTTGGTCCGACGGATTTAGTCCGACACTGGTGTTGCACACACGGTCGGACAAAGTTGTCGGAAAATCCGATCATTCTGAATGTGGTGACGTTTGTTGCCTACGACGGGACTACGTAGAGGCTAGTAGCCAATAGCTTTGGTCTTGTAATGTGATCTGAGCATGCGTGGCACTTTGTCCGTCGGAATTCGCTACACACGATCGGAATTGGTGTGATCGGACTTTGTTGTCGGAAATTTTTTAGAGCAGGAGATAAAACATTGTCCGTCGGACAATCCGATGGAAAATGTCCGATGGTACCTACACACGGTTGGAATTTCCGACAACATTGTCCGATAGGACAGAATCCATCGGAAAATCCGACCGTGTGTATGGGGCTTTAGACAGGACAAGTCGGTTGGTTAGCAGGCTGGTCGGTAAGTTGAGCCTGGAATTTCTTTGGCTTTGTTTTGCATGCGTTACCCTTCCATGTGTTCTTTGCTTCAAAGGCCAGTTATAGGTGAGGGCAGTGGCCATACGTTTGTATGTAGACAGGAAGTGGCTAAAATAGGCTGTTAAAAACCAACAGCAACGGGAAAGCATAAAAAGGATGAAAAATTTGAAAACGCTATTTCATGAAAGTAAATACATGGCAATTGTGTATGATATGCAGACTTAAAGTGGAATTAAAGGGTAAGTTCACTTTCACAGAAAAATCTGTAAGGGGAACTTCCACAGGTATGCCGCTCCTTCAGAGCGCAAAACCATGCAGGTTTACGAGATATTTACTGTACCTATAGGCAAGCCTTATTTTAGGCTTACCTTACCTAGAGATAAAAATCATACATACATCATATGGATTAACATGGAATATGATGCCATTCCGCAACCCCCCCCCCCCCCCCATTAGGGTTCTTCTTTCTTCCTGCAAGCATTCTGTACACTTTTGAATTTGAAGCGACTGTGCATGGCTATACCTGCACAGCTGCCTCATCCATTCACAGGCCTGTATGGAGCTGGTGTGTATAAATATACATGAGCAAAAATGCAGTTAATGAAACACTTTCAGACAGATTTCTGCATCCCTTTCCTATGCTGAAAAACGCCAGAGTATTGCAAAAATGACTTAGATTCCACTTGTAAGTAATCGCCAATGCCTTGAAATTTGATGTTACCTGTATGGAGCTGGAGCTGGAAGAATAGTAATAATAAATGCACACTTTTCCTTTTTGGAATATAGGTGTATTTTTTTTTTCTTTGTAAATAGCGGAATATGCCTTTAAAGACATCCAGTTTGTATTTACAGCTAATTTATGGTACCTTCCCCTTCCCTTAGCTGTCAAGGCTGTCCGCTGCTCCAAGCCACCACTTGAATCCAAGTAAAAGTTGGACTGATGCAGCGGTTGGCATTGCATTGGCAGGATAATGCCCGCTGTACCATGGGGTGTGTGACTATAGAACAGATTCAGGAGTCTTCACAGCATTTTCAGTATAAGAAAAATGTGACAACAAAGGAAGACAAGGTGTCAAAGGATCAGTAAGGTTTATTTTTGCAGAGAAACTGAAGCTGACAAACGATTGTTTCAAATGATTTCCACAGCCGGGACTATACTCAATATATCCGATTTTGTTAGGCAATGTAATTTGTCTTCAAATTTAAACAATGAACAGAATGCTCCCTCCTCTCCAGTCTGGAAGTGGCTCTTGTCAGTGAAAGAATCCAGCAGAGACTGTCAATACAAGTTTAAAGGCCATCTGAAAAAGCTGTGTTTACCCGTATGGCGCTAAATGGAACGGAACAAAGGATTCTGCAACTGCAATAAACATCTACAAAATTAAAAATATACATCGCTTGTATAAAAGATCTCAACCAGGTTTGGAACAGATAACCGAGCCTTATTCTTATTAAATAGATTTGATTTCCTGTCCTGTAATCTTTAGTATCCAGCCTTCAAAACAAGACTGATAACAAAATAGCAGCCAATATTTCACTGTGTAGCACTTGCAAATATAATGTAAAATAAATCAAACAGGGGATTTTTAAAACAGTTTTAAAGCCAAACGCTGACTATATACACTGTTTAGGAATAAAGAAAAAAAAAAACCTTAGTCCGTGGACATTGTATTCTGACAGTGGGACCCCCTGCTGTCAGAATTCATTGATCAATGGCTGAAGCCTCCAGGGGTTAATACAGTCATTGGACCGGTCATACGCACTCATTAAGGCCTAGTACACACGGGCCAAAAGTTGGGTGGCATCGGGCAGTTTAATAGAAACCAGCTGGCTGCTGTCGATAAGGCATGACCGAAAAAGGCCTGCCAATCGGATCCCGCTCAAGCCCTCTCAGCCAATAGCCAAGAGCGCTGACCAGAGTGTTCGGGTGGGCTGTCCCCCTGTCAGAACACAATAGAATGGCAGGGGAGATCGCTTTACTAACATTGGATTGTTAGTACAGTGGCTCTGACTGGACGTTTTTTCTTGGTTCAGCCCGTTGGGTTGAACGAAAAAAAATATATATATTATTGTGTACCAGGCTTAAGAGTGCCAACTATGCCCATCATCTCCACCTAGTTCCTACATTAATTTCTATAAATGAAAAAGTGGTCTATAAATGGAGGATGGATGTATGAACCAAATGTTACCATCTTGCAACACTGCTAGGTAAAATTAAGGCTAAAAAAAACAAAAAAGGTAATTTAAAGCTTCCCGCCTGCCCAAATGCTCCCTGCACAGGCATATACAATCATAAAGCCACATGCTGCCTCCCATTGCATCAGCAGACCTTGTTTTCACAAGCAGCCAATGGAAGCGCTTTACCCAAATCCTTGTCGGGCACATTCTGTAGAGCTCCATGCAATGAACTTGTTCAGGCACTCCCTGTGCCCCTCCTTCCCTTCCTCCATCTTGTTATCTCAAGGTGAACGTCACACATACAGCACACATACAAAAGTTTTATGCATCTTTAAAAATTGTTGTAAGGTGAGTATGCTTTCAGAAACAATGAAACACTTTTGTGTTACCATTGCTTTTATCAATATACATAGTGCATAACAAATTAAATTTAATGTTTATTTGCTATGTCCACCCTTTGCCTTGAAAAAAAGAATCAATTTTCCCATGCACACTTGCAGTGTTAGGGAATATTGCAGGATATAGTCCAGTGCATGATTAAACAATTATACCAAACAGGTGTTAATATTAGATCAACACAAATAATACAATCAATCATCAAATCAAACTGCATTAGCTGTGTAGAAGGAAGGAAACTGGGTTAGGATAAGCCATGCTCTGCCAACAAGCTGAGGTTGCGGAAGACAGTTCGATGGAAAAAATTACACACAATAGGCAAGACTGAGCACAGCAACAAGACACAAGATGATCTTGTTACATCAACAAGGCCTCTCACAGGCCAAAGTTTCAAGGAAGACAGGTATCTATTGTCTAAGACCAAAAACGCAGCAGTCCACCAACTAAACTGTGCAGTAGATAAAAAAAATACATCATGCTGCACTTATTTTACAATTGGAAGATGTCCTTTTGCACCATTATGTCAGATCTGGCAGAAAGCAGTGGAACCCTGGGACATCTTTCTATGGTCTGGAGAAGTTGGATCAGGAGTGGTCCTCACAGAAATGTTATATTATATATATATATATATATATATATATATACACACACACACACACACACACATATATCTGTAAAAGCAAGGCCAAGTGGCTCACCTGTGCACAAAAACACAGATTAGTGTGCAGAAAAATGGCAGCGGGTTCCCTGTACTAATGAGCCAAATCTAAATTGGTTGTCTGTAACAGAAGTCAGTTTTCTAAAACACCTAGAGCAGGGGTCTCGAACTAGCGGCCCTCCAGCTGTTGCAAAACTACAAATCCCATGAAGCATTGCAAGGCTGACCATTACAAGCATGACTCCCACAAGCAGAGGCATGATGGGACTTGTAGTTTCGCAACAGCTGGAGGGCCACCAGTTTGAGACCCCTGACCTAGAGAGTGGTTTGCAGGTAACAGTGAAGCATGGTGGAAGTTCCTTGCAGGTTTGGGGCTCCTTCTGCGAATGGAGTTGGGGATTTGGTCAGAATCAATGGTGGTCTTAATGCTGAAAAGTACAGGCAGAAAGGTATCCATCGTTCAAAACCATCAGGGAGGAGTCTGATCAGTCCAAAATTCATTCTGCAGGATAATAACCCCAAATGTATAGCCAAAGTCAAAAAGCACTATCTTCAGGGAAAAGAAGAACAAGGATTTCTGGAAGAGATGGTATGCCTTCTGTCTCACCCTTAGTCTACATTCCCACTAGTTCAACGCCAAAGCCTTTGATCTGAATTTACACTCTCTGGATCAAAGTTGCATCAAAAGTCGCATCAAAGTAGTGCAGACACCTTTTCTAAGTTGTATCGATTTAAACAGGTTCCATTAAAATCAATGGGCTGTGACTGGTCATGCAACTTTGTGTGTCCAAAGTTGCATGATAAGTGGCACTTAAGCCTTAAGCGTACTGATCTCAACATCACTGAGTTTGTTTGGGCTTCTCTCTATGAAGCGACCGAAGCAACGTAGATAGCCTAATATTACAAAAGAAATGTGGTTAGTTCTCTTAGATGTTTGGAAAAACCTACCTGCTAACTTCCTTAAAAAATTGTGACAAGTGCACCTTGTAGGAGATTTGATGGTTTGGTGGTTTTATAGGTGGACACAATGTCTGATTTGATATTAATTTAATTATTCCTTGCATTATTTTTTTTAAGTAGAATTAAATGAAATCCTTTACATCCATCCAAGGAATCGCCCATCTTAGTCTCTGATGTGTAGCTGCCTGGGTATGCTATATCACCAGTCATTTGATGACTTGACAGTTAGGTTGAGACTGAGAGCCAACATAAGCACACTAATAACCATAAGGCCTCATGCATACTGGACATTTTTACAGCTGCTGTTTTTGGCTCCAGGCTGTTTTTTCCTGCAGCCAGTCAACTCCCCAGCATGTTATCCTATGTGTCCATGCACACATAGGCTTTTATCAGCATTTTTGGCAGGGGCGTTTCCTAGCTGGGAAAAAAAACCCAGAATAGTGGGTTTGAGGAGGAGTTTGTCAGCTGCTAAAACTCTGAAAAACTATCAAAAATGCTGAAAAATGCTGCATTTATGGGCGTCTTGGAGCCATAAGCTTTTGTGAGTATAGTTTTCCTTAAAAAAAAAAAAAAAAAAAAAAATGCAAACGCTACTGCAAAAAATACATTTTACAGCTACAGCTTTCAAAAGCTATACAACGTCCAGTGTGCATGAAGCCGAACGGCCATCATTCAGGGCATGCCCCAAATGTAACCGTTTTGGCAACCAAGTAAAGTTGGTGAGTTTAGTTCCACTTTCAGCATCCTCACTTTACAGAAGCGCCTTAAGCTTTTGCACAGTACTATTATGGGCAGCTTAGCTTCCTGCCTTATTTCAGAGCCAGCAGCAATTCAAAATGTATTTACATAAATGTTATATTCCAAAAAACATAGCGGTATGCAGAGATTATGATATTCTGACCACTGCATGATACAGCACCTAGAATATTGACACATGACCTTGAGACCAGAGTAGTGCCAGAAATGGGGAAATGGAAACCAACGCTCCTCTTTGTCATTCTCCTTTTCGGGCCAGAAACAGTGGGAAGAATATATTTATTGGTGCTATACTTGGGCAAATAAGCAGTAAGTGATCTCAGCAAATGGCACCAACACTGGTCTTCTATTATTGAAGATCCTTGCACAGAAATCTATGTACAGCCGATCGTCACATCTTTGGGAGAGGAGATTGTCACAGCTATACTGCAGAAGGATAAAACTGCTGAACCAGGATGGTACTTGTCTAGGTTTATTGGACTCAACCAGCTTTTCTCCCTCATCTCATAGCCACAAACAGAAATCCATAAAACCAATGAGCTTTTATAAAAACTATAAATATTACAGTAAATGTGAATAAGAAAAAAAAAGTGTTCTGAAAATGGAATGAGTCAGAGTTCTAAAAAACGTTTTCATTTCCTGAGTTTCTCACACTGGAACTGAAATAGCATGATTTCTAGAAAAAAAAATAAAACTGCTTTTTCAGGGTAAAGTTGGCTTGATGTTGCACATATGCAAGGTCCTGTGACCACACAAGAGACATCGAGGTCCACATGTGTTTCTCCTTATCCGACTTCGCATCGTACAAGCTCTCAGTCTCAGTTCTCGTATCAGCCCGCTGTGACTTAGAGCTGCAGGGCTAAACACTTAACGCCTTATTGGCAGATGGCAATTGTTTCACTATTAAAGTTAACCACAAAAAATGGTAATGCAACACGTTCCAGTACTGTCAGGGTATATCCTCACATACTTCATTATCCAGAGCCGAACTCCAACCAAACAGCTGCAATATAATTAACTGAATTGTCTACAAAAAAAAAAAAAAAAAAAAAAGAAGAAGTGTTGCAAGTCTGTTCTGCCAGTCTTGTGATTCACATATCTCTGCCACACTTTATATCCAGCAGGGTGACAGTCGTAGTTTTTAACAGATCATCACACTGCTGAATCCCCTCCATCTGTATGCTGTGTAGACTCCTCCCATTTAGCATCTGAGGCCTGAAACATGGTAGGGAGGGACAATACTTTATACATAACCTAGAAAGTTTATTTTCAATGGCAAATCTTAGTTGGTAAAAATCTTCTAAACCTATTCTAGTGGCCATACATTAAATTTGTTTTATGCATTTCAGTCCCTGATAGTGCAACTAAAGCAAACAACTATGGGTGGCAAGGCACTGTCAAAAGATCTCCAGGATAAAGTTGTGGACAGGCACAAGTCAGGAGATGGATACAAGAAAATGTATCAATGCCTAGAAGCACAATGAAATCTTTTATTAAAGCGGAGCGCCACTCGTTTTTTAAACCTATAAAAAAAAAAAAAATAATACTCACCTTCCTCGATCCGAAACGGTAGTTTTTTTTTTTTGTTACTTACCTTTAGTTGTTTTCTTCACTTCCTGGTTCTCCTTCCCTCGGATATTTGCGGGGATATTACGGCTATTTCGTAATATCCCCTAGCCCGCACTGTCTCCTAGGAGCTTGTGTCATAGCTCCCAGGAGTCAGTGCGGCGGCCTGGCCTGAGATAGCGCGAGACTTCAAACCGAACGTGAAGTAATCACGACAGTCACGTTCGGTGGGAGTTTAAAAAAAAACGCCACTTTCGACGCCACCGCCGTCGTTGTGATGGCCACAGGAGATGCTGACGGCGCATGCGCGAGATTTCAATGAATGGGACGTCAGTGAAATCCAGGAAGAGAACTGGAGGTTTCACTCGCCCACAGGCAAGATGGAGAAAACAAAGAGACTTTTTATAAAGTCAATTTTGAATAGAAAAAACGAAAGGCTAAAGTGCAAGAAACTGGACTGGTGAGTGAATCAATTACCAAAAAGATTTATTAAGGACCTTTAAGAAAAAAAAAAAAAAAGTCAGGGGCAGTGTAGCTCCGCTTTAAGAAGTGGAAGGTATTTGGTACAACACAGACCCTCCCTTGGTCAGGAGGAAACTGGTCAGAGGCTACCAAGAGGCCTACAGCAACTCTGAAGCAGTTGTAGGAGTCTTTTTTTTAAACAAAGAATGGTCATTGTGTGCATGTGACAATAATATCACAAATTCCCCAGAAATGTGGCTTGTATGGGAAGGTTGCAAGAAAAAAGAAAACGAACTCTCCAAGAAACGCCACATGCAGTCACGACAGAGCTTTGCCAAAATGCACCTTGAAAATTCTGAGGCCACATGGAAAAAGGTGTTATGGTCAGATGGGACTAAAATTTAATTATTTGGCCACCAAATGATACATGTCTGACGGATAAAGTCCGATCGTGTGTGGGCTCTAGCGGGCTTTTTCCGTCTGAAAAATTTGAGAGCAGGATCTCAAATTTTCCAATAACATAATCCGATCGGACTTTTTCCGATCGTGTGTAGGGAATTCCGACGGACAAAGTGCCACGCATGCTCAGATCAAATTACGAGACCAAAGCTATTGGCTACTAGCCTCTACGTAGTTCTGTAGTACGCAACGAACGTCACCACGTTTGGAACGATCGTTTTTTCCGACAACTTTTCCGTTGGGAAAAAAAAAAATCAGACAGATTTTGTGGTCGGAATTTCCGACCGTGTGTACGGGGGCTTACAGTAAAGCATGGAGATCGTAATTTCCTGTTATGGGGGTGTTTCTCTGCAGCAGGGACTGGAGTACTTGTCAAGATAGAAGGAAAAATGGATGGGGCAAAATACCATCAAATTCTTGAGGAAAAACTGCTGCTCTCTGCCAGAAGGTTGTCAATGGAAAAAGAGGTGTACATTACAACATGACAATGCCCCAAACCACACAGCAAAAATGACCACACAGTGGATGAAGGCGAAAAGGGTGAATGTCCTTGCATGGCCTAGTCAGACTTAAACCCCATTGAAAATCTGTTGAATGACTTGAAGATTGCAGTCCACAAACGGTCATCATTAAAGTTAACTGAACTTGAGCAGTGGGCAAATATTGCAAAGTCTAGCTGTGAAAAGTTAGTAAACACATATCCGAACAGACTAAAGACCAGAGCCCTGACAATACACAAGGTATTTACATATTCTAAACAAGCAGTAAAGTCACTTCAAAAGTCCCCATTCTATAGCTATAAGATGATGTGTGGATATATTTGCCTTCAAAATTCACAACAGAAGCACAAAAATCTTGTAAATCTTGTTCTCAAGCAACTTTCATAAGAAGAAATATTATTTAATGAGGCTCTTCATATCTTTGAGGTGCATTGAGCGGCGGTTTTAAAAATAAGACTTATCCAATTATCTGTGCATTTTCACGCACTGATGCCGAATAATGTAAATGCACTACAGAGCACTAAAAAATAAATAAATAAATAAAAAAAATGGGCATTGATAGGATGTGAACCTGGCCTTGCTTTTCAAGTGCTTTTTAAGACTAAGTATGTAATTTAATTTACAAAGTCTGGATGCACTTTAAAGCCTGGGCAATGGCTCCATAGTGAAGTTACTATAGAACAGCAAGTATCATAACAATCACATTTTTTTATTAGGCGTTGCACACATACAGTAGATCACATTGCTCAAAGGAGGCCCCTGAACTTCGTCCCTATGCAAATAATGAACTTCAGAAAAGTCAGTATTGTCTGGACATGCCTTATACATCCCATGTGACAATATGTGGCTCTGCTCATAGAATGCCCTTACACTGAGCAATGGACTGTGGATGCAGGAGGGGGTGTGTCTAATTTGACACCATAGGAGGACTCCAGTGGTGCTTTTTAGTACTTCATAGACAATGTGCTTGCCGTCCAGCACTATCTGCATTTGTGAGCATCTCTCTAATAAAAATATTTATTTAAAAGACATTGGTGGACTAAAGTCTAATTATTAGGATACAATGCTTCTCACAGAGAACTACTATAAAAACTGGCTTTATTTTTTATGCAGTATCACATTTCACCAGTAGGTGTCATCACAAGGAACTGCAGCCTGGGAACACAACTGTGTTACTACATGAAAAAGTCAATCGCAAGTAAGAGGGTTTCCTCCTTTTTATTGGAGTGCTTCAATTTTATATTAATAAAGCTGTGCTTTAGGTTTACTGCCGCTTTAATTATTTTCAGCTGCATAGCCACCAGTAATACAGTTGTGTATGTTTTCCTTTTATTTTGGCACAGACCACTTTCCTGAATAGTAAATTCAGACTTAACAGTGTGTGTTGTGATGGTCATATTAATACAATGCAAGAGAGAACATCTGTTCACAAATACTCCATCGCTTGAAAGTGACATAATATGTGCCTGAAATTCTATTTAACCCAATACAACAATCCTCCAGGTTGTGCTTTGTAAGCCAGCACGTCAAATAAATCAGTGCGTTTTTCCTCATTCCTCTGGACTGTGGTCATATCATGACTCCCGAAATCCCGAAGAAAATAAAGTATTTACTATGGTAATAAAACATGAAAGAGAACATGTGCAGAAGTACTTACAGGGAAAGCTCAGGTAGCGAAGATGTCTACATCTCAAGCTGGAATACTAGTTTTACCTATTTTCCTAGGAGTTCATCCATAAACTCAGCTGGGCATTAAAGAACCATCATTATATTTAAAAAATCCCAGTTAATCCCCCAAGGCAACAAGTGCCTGTGGCTACATTACCAACCTCAACTCAAAATATCACCCAAAGCATTCTCTTTGGTCCTCCCACTCTCTAAGCTTCACCACCAGGACTTCTCTAGAGCCTCTCTCTCATCCTCTCAAACGCCCTACCCCAACTTGTATGGCTAGCTCCTACTCTGTCTGCCTTTAGGCAATGGCTAAAAACTAATCTCTTCAGGGAAGCCTATACCACCTCCGTCTATAAACTTAATTTTGTCTTCTTAAACAACTTATACACCCAGATATGACCTTCAGTATCACTTGCCCTTCCCTTTAGATTGTAAGGTCTCACAAGCAGAGCCCTCCTAACCTTGTCCTGAATTTTATTGTAACTGCACTGTTTACCTTTATTTTGTAAAGTGCTGGGCAAAATGTTGGTTTAATATAAATCCTGTATTGTAATAATAATGTAGCACTTGGTCTACATTATTATGACATGTTTACTTCTGTCTGTGCTGTAGCTCCACCCCAGGCTGAAGCCCAATTTATGAGTATTCCAATGGGAAAGCTACAGTCAGCACTGTAGACACTGATAAACACTAAATTATACTATAAATTAGAATAGCACACAGTTTATAGCTTCCCCAAGGTGTGTCCAGACAAGGTGTGATCCATGCTGACCCCTCTGCCTCCTGTGCTAAATGACAGCACTCTTTTCCAGCATGCATCTGCTGCCAGAGACAAGCACTGTCAATCAACCCTTATTAAATATTAATTTGCTTATGAATGACTGTATGGTCGGACAGCGGTGGGAGGAATGTGAGGCACACTTTCTACCACTCTAGCTCAACAAGAGGGCTTCAGATCAAAACAGGACAGCACATGTGCATGCAGCAGAACCTGATAAAGCTCTTGTAACTGCCCCTCACTCCCCCAGTGCTGCTTTGCAGAGGATGACAGGAAGCTGAGATCAAAACAATTACTTATGCTAGCTGTATATAAATATACATTTGTTTTTAAAGCATACACAACAAGGTAGGCAATGGAGTTTACACCACCTGGGAATTAGCGTTAATACTACACATCAGAGATCTATAAATGTAACATACATGACACTGAAACCCAGCCTTACAGTTATCATAAATTAAAGGTGAAGTATAGCCAAAGCTTATTTGGCTGTACTTCCCCTGCACTCCTGGTGCAGTTCATTCTGCACTCCTGTGGCCTGTTTTCAGCCTGAAGCCCACTGTGCACTCCCACTGGGAAAATTTGTAACCATATTGTCGGGATCCGCCCACATGCCTGGACTGGCATCCAGGTCACCCTCTCAGTGAGCCGCTGAGAGCCTGAGCTGGCCACTGCCGCCCCCTCCACAGCCCAGCGATCAAGTGAGTGTGCGGGGGTGTCAGAGCAGAGAGCCGGTGACTGACAGTTACCAGCTCCCTGCTCAGGGAGATGCGAGAACCAGGCGATCAGCAGTGTTTGATCGCTCAGTCCTGCTGCATTCACAAAACTAAATTCCCATATTTCTCTTTGAAGAAAGTAAGTAAATGTCCTTGTGTCTTAACAAATGAAGAGGGGGAGAAAAAAAAAGGAGTAGTTACATGGAACAGACCAAGCAAGGAATTAATACACGAGCTGGCAATTAATTGTGTTGCACGTTCTGCCCAAGAATAAGTGTATTTATATTTCAGTGAATTAGTTAAATATCTGCCATTATTACAAATGAGAAAAGGAAGAGGTTTCCACACACAGGAAATGCGCTGACAAGGCCAGGAAGTAGATAATGGAAGCCTCTAGGTAGCAGAGGACCGCTCTACCACTACTGCTACTTGCAGTAACAGGAAATACAAGGCAGATGTTAAAGGCTTTGCTTTACTCACTTAAACAACACTATCTGGCACCAAGCTAAATGAATTGTGCACGGATTGACATCTCCAGTCCACAGAAAGCACTGTGTGACCCAAGGATCTTCTGACAAATATTGCTGAGAAAATTGTCTGTGCTCCATGTGAAATTATACAGGACTTGAATCTGTTGTTGGGCTGCAAATAAATCAGAAGTGACGACATCCATATTTCTGGAGCTTTCCTTTAGGATGAAAAGCCCTCCAAACAGATGTACTTTTTAACACAACACAAAGCCTAGCACAGCTGTGATTCCCACATCTGCAGCGATGATTTGTGCACAGCCAAAATCCCCATTTGGAAAGCAGATCTGTATATGTTTCGCATCATCTAAATTGGGGCTTGACCCTGGCAAATACAGTCAACATCTAATGTAGATCAGAGTCTGTTCTATTTGCTGCTTAATTATTGAACTCAAATTTTCAGAGCCTGGGCAATTTAAAAAAACGGTTACCTTCAACAAAAAACACATCCAAAAGATCAGATCAATAGATTCCAGCTCTTCCACCTATATATTACAGGTATTTACAGAGCGCTCACAATGCAGATCTGTATATAGTGTACATTTACATCAGTACCTGTCCTCAAGGGGCTTACCACCTAAAGTCCCATACTTGCATGCAAATACCAGGGCCAATTTAGACAGGAGCCAATTAACCCACCAGCAGTGTGAAAGGAAACCTACCCAAGAACAGGGAGAACTTGCAAACACTTTGCACATAGTGCCCTGGATAGGATTCAAACCAATGACTACAGTGCTGCCACTTTGCAAAACTCAACTTATACCATAGTATTTTAACTTGGCCCGCACCCTTCCACCACCACAGCCATCTCTATTAGTCAGTTCCCAGTCACAAGCATCCACAATAAAGCAGAGTTGGACAAATCTTTACGAAAGTTTAGTCTTGCTTTCTGACAGCGGGTAAAATGGGTAAAAAGGCTAATGAGCAGTTCTGGGTAGGGGTGTTTCATATGTAACTCCAGGTTAAAAAGAAGCAGCTTTTGTAGCAATGCTCATCTTCAATTGGTTTGTTGACTCCCGCAGTAATTCATTTCTGCCACTAGATGTTGGCAGTCTTCAGGGTTGAATGACAGCCAGCATTATTCAACCCACTTCAGCTGAACTCAGGCTGTCATAGACCCACCACCTGGGAGAATGTCATCATGCCAGACTTCAGGGTACACTGCACTGAATGGCGCTCATGTCATTATGTAAGCACCACTCGGTGCAGGAACATGGACCTCATGTTGCCAACAGAGCAGAAGTAAAAGTATTTGTGACATCACCACACTACTTGTCAAAAGTTTGCCAGCGGCGGTCGTGCGCTCGCCCACAATGCTGCGTCTTAAAGGGGACATACCTGTACGCCCATTTGCGCAGCCATGCCATTGTGCTGACGTTTATCGTCGCGCACTGGTCGGCAAGCGGCTAATGTCTTAATGTACTCTGAAAATAAAGCATAGATCAAAAACAAATCATTGATTTCTTTCACAAAAAGTAATCTCAATTTTCGGCCCGTCGAAATAGCCACCTTTTGCTGATATATAACAGCCGAGCACACAAATGTTGTTCGGAAAGTTCTTCCCAGCACTGTTGCAGAAGTTCCCACAAATGTGTTGCTCTTGTAGGTTGCTTTGCTTTCACCCCCACTATCCAGTTTATCCAAAATCAGCTCGATGGGGTTTACGTCTGGTCATTCCATGATTTGGAGCCTACCGTCTTGTTCTTTTCATCTATGGTAGTTCTGGCACAGCCTGGGAGGTATATTTTGGGTTATTATCTTTCTGTAGGATAAACCTCTGACCAACTAGGTGTATTCCAGAGAGTATTGAAAGGCACTGCAAAATGCTGTGGTAGTAGTTTTGCTGGATCCAGGAGTTGGTGACTTGCACAGAATGCATGGCACCCTGAACCAAAAGAGCTCCAGACCATCATGCTTTCTCCTCCACGTTTGACAGTTTCTGTCACAAGCAGAGAAACCATCCTTTCACCTACTCAATGGCATACAAAAACCCTGCACGATGGACCAAAGATCTCAAATTTTCATTAATCGGTCCCATAAGACCTACTTCCAGTCTTTAGTAGTCGATGATTAATGGCCCAGGCAAACCTTTTCTTCTTTTCAGACCCGCAACTCAAAGTTTTCTCTTCACAGTTGAAACTGAGCCTTGCTTACTTCAATCAGTGTTAAGCTGTGCCTGATGCTGTGACATAAGTTACGCAAGCTGTGGCCTCTCAGAAACTTGTTTTCTACTTTGGCTTTGGGTCTGCCATACCGCCTGCTGTAATAGTTTCCAAGTGTTTTTGATGATGTAGGAAACTGTACTCACTACCTTGGCTATCTGTGCAATTTCTCTAAAGGAAAAGGGTTAGAATGGTCTGTCTTCCTTTGTAAAACTGCCTTTTTCTCGCCATTTTAAGAGCGATATACTACATCCTGCAGTACAATATTTTCCAAATATTACTTAAGAGGGTGCAGTAACAGTCTGTTTCAGCATTGCTTTTATACAGAGAGTTTTTTGTAAGTAATCAACAAATGTAGGAATTGTTTGCATTAAACTTTCAGCCCACGTTCACATCTTGTCGTTTTGATAAGCCATTTGACATTTCAAATGGTTGCCTATTTCCTGGAATGGCACTGTCCGAATCGGTGCGACGCCGCACGACTCTCAAAAGTAGTTACTGCACTAATTTTGGCGACTTCGGGGGCGATTTGAATCTGTCTGTCAAATTGCCCCCGAAATCGGACGGAAATGTTGGTTTGAAATTCAGCTGAACTCGCACAATTTCAAACCGGCCCTCAGTGTGAATGTGGGCTCAAGACTTAATTTACTTATATTGGTGCAGAACAACTGTGAGTTGTTAACCCATTACCTTTTCCCTGAAAAAGGCCTTAAACTTTTGTCACCTCTGCCAGTTTACCACTTAAAGCGGATCTTCACTGTATCTGAGCACCACAAACCAAAAACTATTTTATTCATTTTTATCATGCAAAGCAAGCACCCCCACCCATCCACGCCTCTCTAATTTATTTTGTTGAGAAATCACTTTGAAAAACAACCCCCTAGCATTGATTAGGGCAAATGATTCATGTAGCATTTACTTCCTGGAATCCATCTGCCCTTAGCTCAAGCATGCAGGAAAGTGTGCTTAGCTGAACCCCCCCCCCCTTCCTGAAGACTCCTGGGATGTATGACATCATTTGCCGGGGCAAGAAACCAGGAAGTGACTGAAGAATGTAAAAAAGAAAAATGTTTAAAAAAAAAAAAGTACATATGATATACTTTCCTATCTATTTACTAATGCTAGCAGCATGAGGATTAAAAATAATCAATGTTGATTAAGAGTGAAGTTCAACTTTAACTTTGTACCATTTCAGGTTATTAACTGGATTTGAACAGTTTAGCTTTCAATAAAAACTAGAAAATAAGGGTGCGCAGTTTGTCTCACCAATTAAGGCATTCTTCTGCAGTAACCCCTCCTGCTGAAATATGTCATCACTGTACACATCCATATATGTATAAATGATAGTCATGTTGTGGACTGGATGGAGTTCAGTCCACCAAGTGATTTAGTTGAGAAGAGTCATTTCAGGTTCTCACACGATATGCCTGCTAATGTGTGGTGTATCGACTTATAATGCACCTTCACCGTAATTTACTGGCACATTCAGATAGAAGAATTGGTCAGGTCTGGATTTCTCCTCAAGTCATGTCATCTGAGGATATCCACAACGTTCAGTGTATTTATACAGCTGCAAATGCCACAAGATTTACCCGTCTCTGAGCTAGGTTCAGCCAATGATTTCCAACAATTACCTATGGAGACCTGCAGTGCTCTTTCCCCAATTTGCTGCAGATGTAGCAAGAATTTGCCAAGGATTCCGCCCAATTCCTAATTTCCATTTACGGACATTAGCCTTGTACAACATTCACTAGGAGGGCTTTAAAAACATGGATAAAACTTCCAATGACTGCAGGAGAATGGCCCTCAAGTGATGAAAATAACACATTGCTACAGAAATTTCAGAACAATAAAATGGACTATTGTTTAATGATCAGGAAAGGATTGTTTGGGTGCACTGTATGGAATACATGTACAAATATGCATTTCTATTTATTACACAAAACATGAATACAATTTCTTTTTTTTACCTTAATGCATGAATACAGTATATGACACGTGGAATGTTTTTTCGATCGTAAACATCGGTGGTCTCTGGATAAAATATCTGTAATTGCACATCAAAACAGGAATAAATGTGCGAGTCCAATTATAGAAACTTAAACAGTTGTATGTGATCAATTAAAATACTAATTTTGTAGGGAAATATCATTTACATTTCAAAATTTAAAACACATTTAATAACAGTATACTGCTTAAATTTAAAGCATGTAGAAATTATTTCTAAAGATTACGCTAAAGGTATATGCTAGTCTATGGGCTAATTCAAAGGGTATTCTTCCATTTTATATATGGAAGGGTAATCCTCCTACTGCTCTCATAAATAGCAACACTGCTTGCAGCTTTTATAAAGCTGGATTCCATCTAAACTGAAAAGGTTCAATCCCTTGCTGAGTTTTTACACCTCTTCAATACCTCAGCAAGAGATCTAAAGACTGCAGGAGTTCAATCCCTGGGCTGTCCATTTCATTCAAAATAGAAAACCCAATGGAACTTGTAAACAATGACTTGGTACATCACATGGGGTTCATGCAGACTAGGTGGTAGTCGTTTAGTACAATATGCTAGCACTGTGGCCGATTAGTTTAGATTTGCTCTAAGCTCAGCATTTCATAGAAGAGACCAGGGTTTATGTACACATAGTTTTTACTATTACTAAAGCTTTACCTTAGGCAGTCCTATTGATTCCATAGCCCGCAACCACTGTACGGTGTTATCTGTATGCCGAAAATGTAAGCCAGACCGCTGTTCAAAAAAAAAAAAAAAGAAGATGCATAAATGTGCAAAGAAAAAAATAATAATGTATAAATGCACAAACCATACCCAAGCTCTTCTATGTATTCCTTTCAATGTCAATAAATCAATTAATCAATTTGGAACTCAGCTGTTAGTTTGTTGAAATCTGTAAACAGAGCTGCCGCAAAGCATTTTTAAAAGGCAGGCTAGCAGTGGGAGCCCAGCTCTAAGATTTTATGTGAGAAAGATTACTTAGTAGAGAAACATAATAGTGCTCAGCATGGGTTCACCTGTGTCCTACTGTTTACTCTTAATACTAGAGGCATGGCAGTGCCAGAGATCTGAAGAAGGCACATCACCCTTCCTATACTTTGTAGGTGTACAGTGTGGCAGGGGCAGGTTGATTACAACATTATCTGCTCACTTTACAAACCTTTCAATAGAGAAAACACTACAAACATGTATTACAACACTATATCCAGCCTGTTATGGTAACCACTGTGACTGGCTTTTGGAGGGGACTGTGGACTGGCCTTTTTCCTACCGATTATGGGCCCTGGCTTTTGAGGTGGCTCTGTTCTTTGGGAGGTGTGTGCCTGGGGGACCTTTGGATTCAAGTCCATGTCTCCCCAAAACACACAGACTGCGATCCGGAGGACCCGGCTACAGATTTGGGGCCACTGTGTTTTGTTGGGGTATAGACAGCCCAAACCCTCTTCTATACTCTGAGACTCAAAGCAGATGATTATAATCAGCTCAAAACAAACTGCTGCTGCCCCCCTGCTGTTACATGTAAACTGTTTAAGGTGTTAAGTGTTTACTGTTAAGTGTCTTTTTCCGATTGTTAATTGAGTCACCTATTGTTTTTGTCTGTTGGCCAATCCTCCTGGAGGTTCCTACATGAGGTGATTAGTCTTGTGTCAACTTTACCTAGTTATCAAACCATTGGGGGATGTGTACCCCAATGTGTAATATTTGTTCTTATTGTTCATGTGGTGCTGCCCCATGTTTAAAATGTATATGTGTGTGTGTTTCTGTTCAATAAAGTTAGTCCTGTTTCACTCCACATTGGTCGGTCTGTCTGATTCTTGGGATAAAATTACTATATTCTGGTTCCAGAGTGGAGGAGATACCCAGTTGTGGTGTCAGGCAGTCCGTCACAGCCATTTGTCGGTAAGTGCTCTTTAAAGTAGACTTGAACCGTAAAAGTGAAGATTTTCTATGCAGTACCCTGAAAAATTGACATTCTAGCCTAAATGTTTCCTGCAGAATTACAGTGCTATTGTTTTCAATCAGACAGACCATGTCTGGTACAGTTACAGTAGATAAGAGGTTCAACAAGATATAACCCTGTGCACCACAACCCTGTCAGAATTACAAAAGATTCCGATTAAAGTTCCCTGTAATAGAAGACCATTTATACTCCAGTAGATCATGTTTCCTACCTTCCCGTTGTTTCAACGCTGCAGCCTCTATAGGCCTCTTATGTATTCTGCATTTATAAAAGTGTTGGAAGCTGGTGTCCCTGTTCTGCACTGTGGTTCTTTTCTCCGAGCCTATGTCACTAACTAGTCCTCACACAGTGGGGAACACAGACATCCAAAACTCCCATAAGTGTCCATTGCTGACGAGTCTGGCAGAGTCTGGAACAAAGCAAGGTAGTAGACACCGGCTCCCAAAGATGGGAGAGCTTTCTAGTGCAAGGCTAGGCACAGGACATTGTAAAACTTGGCAGGGTAGTTGGCTATGGAAGGAGCAGAGTGGCAGATGAGGGTGGCATATAAGGAGGTAATGTTGGCATTGTCCAATCCGAATCTCAATGGGACGGTTGGAAGACTGGCTTCCCTGTTGATAGGAAGAGGGTAGTGGTGACGGGTAACCTTTCCAAGAAATTACAGGAGGCAGATTGGTTGTCGTCTTGTGTATCATACAGTGTAATAACCATAATATTACAAAACACCACAACAGTCATACAGTCAGCTGTATAGCAAACAAAAAAATAGAAATAGGATAAACGGAGGAAGACTTTTTAACAGTTAACAATCCAACCACACTCTATAGTCTATTGACATAAGACGTAAAGATTTTATTTCATAGCAACTGTACAAATACAGTCAGAAAACGCTTCCTTTCAGATATATTTTTAGTGTCGGACATACCAGCCCATACAGCAATCTGTATTGAACAAAAGAATAACCTCTGCTCTCACATACGTCCTGGGAATTCTCTGCTTGTAAAATAATAAAAGTCAAAGTTATCAGACTGATCTAAAGACTGTAGCTGCCTTGTACAGGTTGTCCAGAAAACTTCTGGCTTTGCAGTAGTGCACGTCTTAAGCAAGGTCGTCTAATAACTAGTCGAGGTAACAAAGGGAAATATTTCAGAGAACATCCACCTGCCATACTATGACCTCTACAATAATCTGGAGAACAGTAGCTATGGCACTAGTGAAATGTCAGAGCTGTGTCGGGAACCATCCAGGATGCCATGGAATTGGGTCAGCTCCTCCTGGCATTGAGCGCACAGGCAGCTTCACAAATTACTTTAGAAGAGAGGCTAAGCAGGTTGGCAGATACACAAGAAACTTCACAGTATTTACTGTGAAGAAGCTCTCTAGACAATGGCTCACAGATAAAGACCCGTCAATCTTCTATATTATTTACTATTGCCAGGGCTAAACTATATATTCATTCAGCCACTCGCTGCAAGACATTCATACAGAGACTAGGAATAACAAAAGGCAGAAAAAGGTAAAATGTTATGCCAAGATAATAGCAGCAGTACTACATAATTGCCCCCGACTAAAAAGACCACAGAGACTGTCAATTATGTAATTGAAATTAATAGGCAGATTAAAAGTAAGAATTATAAGGCCAACCTTTGATGTAAGTAAATGCATATTTCCAGCCCCTGGTGCCATTAATTATACCATTCCAACCTCTGTTGCTTTGAAAATATAAAGCCATAAGCCAGCCTCTGATGTCAGTAACAGCAGGGTGCCAACCCTGGTATCAGCAAATGTAAATGCCAATTTCTTATGCATGTAAAATGTATTGCCAGATGCTAGCATGAGTCAGTAGCCTTTAGTCTAGTGCTAGTAAATGCACCAGCACTGGGACACAGTGGCTAGTGCTGGTATCTTGCGATTTGGTGAAGGACCCTCCCCTCCAGCCTACTGATTGGACAATAAAGGAGCAACAGTACACTGATGTCAGGCTTGTGTTCTATCCTCCTGTAAGAATGTTCACAGTGTTAGACTGACCGCACCCTGCAAAGTAGAACCTTGTGTTGGTTCAGATGGCTAATCCTTCATCTCACTAAATACGGTGCAGAGGATTACAGCAGGCTAGTAAACAGGCAGAATTTATGTACTTATACTAGCTCACTATAGCTGAAGCCTGATCTCCAGCACACAAGTTCTCCCCTCCTTTGGGATCTGTCTCCACCATACACCATCTAGCAAAGTTCTGGACCTCTGTACACCACTTACAAAAGGGTAAAATCAACTTTATTGGCCAGCACATGCACACAGACACACCACCCACGATCCTCCCTCAAACATGTTTCTCCCGTTATTTTGGCTTAATCATAGGGCAAAAAACGTATACTAGCTGTAGTAAAGAATAAATGTAATACCTTTTTAATGAAAACATAAGTTGTTTAAAGTGCCTATTTAATCCAGCAGGCTAGTAAACAGGCAGAGTTCAGGTACTCAGGTCTTATATTAGCTGTAGTTAATAATAAATGTAATACTTTTTCATTAAAATCATAAATGAATTAAAAAGTATAAGTATGTCTAAAGCCATCTTGGCCCTACTTCTCCTATTGATCACAGGAGTGCACTTCGTTCTGCACTCTTTTGACCAATTTTTAGCTGACAGCAGGCTAAAGCTTGCTGTTGGCTTATGTCACTTCCAGGTTCTGGAAAGATACAGACTTTACAGCCGGCATCCACCCATATGTATGGACTGGCATCTCGCTCAGCCTCTCAGCAAGCCGCTGAGAGCCTGAGTCAGTCACTCCCGCCCCCCTCCACAGCCTGGAGCTCCGTTGAGGGTTAGAGGGGCAGAGCAGAGAGCCAGTGTCTAACAGTCACCAGCTCTCTGCTCAGTGAAGGCTGAGAACTGAGCAAAGGTTTTTGATCGCTCAGTTCTCGGTGTAGAGTCAGCAGGGGACAGCTGCAGCCATCTAGGGGAAGATGATCGTTTATATTTTGGTATTCATGAACTTCTCTTTTGAAGCACCCATTGCAGGAGCACATTTTTGTGGGGTTTCAACGCCTAGATTTCCTGGAAGGCAGCGGTGGGGAACATGTCACTCACACATCCTAGATGACCTGGAAGCCAGGGCCAAGGTTTCATGGGGATTTTTTATTCATTATGCACATGGGATTTTACGCTATGTGTATATAAAATTGAGATTAATGTGAAACTTCCATTTTCTTGAAGGTACACTTTAAAAAGGTTCATTCAATTATTCCTGCAATACAAAATGCTGGTGCAAGCTCCAGGGTACCATTTAGACAAACATTAATACATTTTAATATGCCTGACATAATCACAATGTAATTTTAAATTGCATGCCATTCTAGGGGCATGTCATGGTAGTGACCCTCTTGCTAGTGACTAAGTCACCAGCAAGAGGATTACTAAAAAAGCACTTCTATGGCGTTTCACCCTTCCTAGCCAAAACCCTGCAAAATCTCACCAAGCACTAAAATAAATTTTCAGGTCTCGAAAAAGATAATTGGTGTCATAAAAACCTTCTGTGTGCAGCAGCCCCCTTCAGCCCCCCCCCCGCAGCCCCCCCCCCCTCTTTAGATATGTTGTAGTGCTAATTCCACTGGGTTGGAATACAACATTTGGGGTTCCTAGCACCAAGTGTCCCCGAGATATGGGGCTCCAAATTCGGGTCAGAAAATCTCAAGCACTTTTCTGCAGCAGAGAATGACATTTTCTGAACCGAATTTGGGGCCCTGTATCTCGGGGCCACTTAGTGCTAGGAACCCCATCTTTGGATATGTTGTAGTGCTAGTTCAACTGGGTTTGAATGCCAAATTGGGGGTTCCTAGCTCCAAGTGTCCCCGAGATATAGGGCCCCAAATTCGGGTCAGAAAATGTCATTCCGAGGGGGGCACTTTCAGCACAAAAAAAATGTGCTGAAAAACTCGGCTTATACTCGAGTATATACAGTAATTGGTGTCATGCTTGAGATTTTACCAAGTAGCAATGGCCTGAAACATTACAGATACCATCAAAAGGGAGGTCAATCAGCTGCTGTCAAAGTCAGTTAGCCAATGAGGAGGGAGAAGGGGCAGGGCCAAACCGCAGCTCTGTGTCTGAATGGAAACACAGAGCTGCGGCTCGGTGCCCGAAAAAAGTATTCATAACCCTTGACATTTTCCATATTGTGTCATGTTACACCCAAAAACATGAATGTATTTTATTGAGATTTTAAAGTGATAGACCAACACCAAGTGGCACATAATTGTGAAGTGGAAGGAAAATGATAAATGGTTTACACATTTTTTTTTTTACAAATATGTGAAAAGTGTGGCGTGCATTTGTATACAGCCCCCTTTACTCTAATACCCCTAACTAAAATCTAGTGGAATCAATTGCCTTCAGAAGTCACCTAGTTAGTAGAGTCCACTTGTGTGTAATTCAATCTCAGTATAAATACAGCTAGTCTGTGAAGCCCTCAGAGGTTTGTTACAGAACCTTAGTGAACAAACAGCATTACGAAGGCCAAGGAACACATCAGACAGGTCAGGGATAAAGTTGTGGAGAAGTTTAAAGCAGGGTTAGGTTATTAAAAAAATCCCAAGCTTTAAACATCTCACAGAGCACTGTTCAATCCATCATCCAAAAATGGAAAGAGTATGGCACAACTGCAAACCTACCAAGACATGGCCGTCCATCTAAACTGACCGGCCGGGCAAGGAGAGTATTAATCAGAGAAGCAGCCAAGAGGCCCATGGTAACTCTGGTGGAGCTTCAGAGATCCACAGCTCAGGTGGGAGAATCTGTCCACAGGACAACTATTAGTCATACACTCCACAAATCTGGCCTTTATGGAAGAGTGGCAAGAAGAAAGTCGTTGAAAGAAAGCCATAAGAAATTCTGTTTGCAGTTCACGAGAAGCCATGTGGGGGACACAGCAGACATGTGGAGGAATGCGCTCTGGTCAGATGAGACCAAAATTGAACCTTTTGGCCTAAAAGCAAAAAACGCTATGTTTGACAGAAAACCAACACTGCTCATCACCCTGAACACGACACACCATCCCCACCATGAAACATGGTGGTGGCAGCATCATGTTGTGGGGATGCTTTTCTTCAGTAGGAACAGGGAAGCTGGTCAGAGTTGATGGGAAGATGAATGGAGCCAAACACAGGGCAAGCTAATGCCCCGTACACACGATCGGAAATTCCGCCAGCAAAAGTCTGATGTGAGCTTTTGGTCGGAAATTCCGACCGTGTGTATGCTCCATCGGACTTTTTGCTGGCGGAATTTCCGCCAACAAAAGATTGAGAGCAGGTTCTCCATTTTTCCGACGGAAAGAGTTCCGATGGGAAATTCCGATCGTCTGTAGCAATTCCGACGCGCAAAATTCCTACGCATGCTCGGATGCATTGAACTTCATTTTCTCGGCTCGTGGTAGTGTTGTACATCACCGTGTTCTTGACATTCAAAATTTCAGAGAACGTTTGTGTGACCATGTGTATGCAAGCCAAGCTTGAGTGGAATTCCGTCAGAAAAAACAGCCAAGATTTTTTCGATGGATTCCGCTCGTGCGTACAGGGCATTAGAAGAAAATTAGAGACTGAAAAAGACTTGAGACTGGGGCGGAGGTTCACCTTCCAGCAGGACAACGACCCTGAAGATACAGCCAGAGCTACAATGGAATGGTTTACATGAAAGCATATTCATGTGTTAGAATGGCCAAGTCAAAGTCCAGACCTAAATCCCACTGAGAATCTGTGGCAAGACTTGAACATTGCTGTTCCCAGGCGCTCTCCATCCAATCTGACAGAGCTGGAGCTATTTTGCAATGGACAAAAATTTCACGCTTTAGATGTGCAAAGCTGGTAGAGACATCCCCAAAAAGACTTGCAGCTGTAATTGCAACAAAAGGTGGTTCTAAAAAAATATTGACTCAGAGGGGCTGAATACAAATATATGCCACACTTTTCAGATAATTATTTGTACAAAATTTTGAAAAACATTTATTTTTTTCCCTTCCACAATTATGTGCCACTTTGTGTTAGTCTACCACATAAAATCCCAATAAAATACATTTACGTTTTTGGTTGTAACATGACAAAACCCGGAAAATTTCAAGGGGTATGAATACTTTTTCAAGGCACTGTATAAAGGCTAAATGAATAGTCTATGTAGGAGAAATATAATGTATTTTAATATGGATGACAAAAACATCACATAAACGTTACATACATATAATTACAATCTTCATATTGACATGCTGCGAACCAAATGAACATAACAGGCAAACGACATAGCAGATTTATGGTGTGGCCAAAAAAAGAACTAGCCTAGGGCATGGTATATAGATACTTGTCTGAAATGAAACAAAGGCATGTAAGGCCATAAATATAAACGGATTGCATCATGAATGAGCCCAACGCATTTCGTTGGATCAACCAATTATGGGGTAGATGCAATAGGATACTGCAACAAAAGAGAACAGAAATAACCAAGGGTCTATGCTACATTATATATATATATATATATATATATATATTGTGGTAGTGGGGTACCCCACCTGTGTTTGGACAGAGGATTCTCAACCAGGCAGGTTGAGGGGCTCCAGTTTATGTGCTTATTTGGGAGGAAACTGGCTTTTCAGTTTCCTCATTGTTTACTAAAATCCGTTTTGGGATCTGGAGCCTGGGGATTTCGTAGCGATCCGGGTGGGATGAAATCCCCAGTCCTGGGTCCAGGTCTTGAGATCCACCAGCATACTGACTGGTCAGGTGTGTGTGCTGGGCTATTTGTACACACCTGACCATGGTTCTGGGCTCCACCCTCCCGAGGAGTCCAGGCAAGCAAGGGAGAAATGTACATGTCTGCACAGGTCTGTCTGTGAGAGCAGACAGAGGGTCCAAGCCTGTGGGCTGGAAAAGGAAGCTGGAAAAGAGTGCTGAGGTACTGGGTGTACAGGAACTCTGTTAAAGAGCCAAGAGGGCTGAAGCACAAGTCTGAGCAGCAGTGCTGCTAAAGAGAGCCAGGTGGCTTGGTATTTTTGGTTTGACTTACATTGTTGCTGTGGAAAGCTGAAACCCCTGTGTGGGCAACTTTTCTGTTTTATGGACATTTTCTTTCTTTAATAAAAGTGGGCCTACAAGCCCTTAAAACGGCATATCTGGCATGGACTCAGCTCACTGGTAAGCTCTACTCTTAAGCTAAAACATCCCCCGATGTTACTATATTTATATATATATATATATATATATATATATATATATATATATATATATATATATATATATATATATATATATATATATATATATATATATATATATATATATATATATATATATATATATATATATATATATATATACACATATATATATATATATATACATATACACACACACACACACACACACACATACATACACACATACATACATACATATACACATACAGGCGCTTTTTTTAATGCTAAAGTGCCTGGAAAACGCCTGAAAAAGCCCCCAGTGTGAAAGGGGTCTAAGTGTAATACCAAGAAAATGGTGTGCCATATACTCTAAGAGGGGGGCTGAATACCACGCCACACTTTTCACATATTTATTTGTAACAAATTTTGAAACTCATTTGTCATTTTCCTTCCACTTCACAATTATGTGCCACTTTGTTTTAGTCCATCACATAAAATCCCAATAAAATACATTTATGTTTTTGGTGGTAACATCACAAAATGTGGAAAATTTCAAGGAGGTATGAATACTTTTTCAAGGCACTGTAGCAAGCTGCTTGCTGTGGGGGCAGGAGGGAGGGGCCAGGAGCCCTGGCGAGGGACCCGAGAAAAGGAGGATCCTGGCTGCTCTGTGCAAAACCACTGCATAGAGCAGGTAAGTATAACATGTTTGTCATTTTGAAAGTAAACAAAAAGGAGACTTTAGTATCACATTTAAGGTCCGCTTCATAAAGCACTATGCAGCTAAACAACTGCGCTAATCAAAACTGTTTAATTGTAAAGATTTACAGAGCAGTAATATACTTTTATTAAAAAGCTGGGGAAATTCTACATCCATGAGCTGCCCTTACAAGTAGTAAATGAGATTTCTGTGAAGATAGACAAGATACTAATATGTGCATTCTTGTTGGTCTCCTCACCCAGTTTCCAATGTAAATTATGTTAACTGTACCTTCCTACTGCAGACAAGTACCGTATTTATCGGCGTATAACACGCACCTTTTTCCCATTAAGGGGAAAATCATATGTGTGTGTTAAATGTCAATCCCCCCTCTGCAGCTTTCGGAAAGCCATAAGCTGCCGAGATCTACCGAGCGCCGCTGAGATACACAGGACATCCGCTCTGCATCTCGGTGGCGCCATTTTTAAACGGCAAGGCTGCACTGCAAGCCTGCAACTGACACCGACAAGGCTGCAATGCCAAGGCTGCAACTGACACCGACAAGGCTGCAATGCCAAGGCTGCAACTGACACCGACAAGGCTGCAATGCCAAGGCTGCAACTGACACCGACAAGGCTGCAATGCCAAGGCTGCAACTGACACCGACAAGGCTGCAATGCCAAGGCTGCAACTGACACCGACAAGGCTGCAATGCCAAGGCTGCAACTGACACCGACAAGGCTGCAATGCCAAGGCTGCAACTGACACCGACAAGGCTGCAATGCCAAGGCTGCAACTGACACCGACAAGGCTGCAATGCCAAGGCTGCAACTGACACCGACAAGGCTGCAATGCCAAGGCTGCAACTGAAACCGACAAGGCTGCAATGCCAAGGCTGCAACTGACACAGACAAGGCTGCAATGCCAATCCTGCAACTGGACACAGACAAGGCTGCAATGCCAAGCCTGCAACTGGACACAGACAAGGCTGCAATGCCAAGCCTGCAACTGGACACAGACAAGGCTGCAATGCCAAGCCTGCAACTGGACACAGACAAGGCTGCAATGCCAAGCCTGCAACTGGACACAGACAAGGCTGCAATGCCAAGCCTGCAACTGGACACAGACAAGGCTGCAATGCCAAGCCTGCAACTGGACACAGACAAGGCTGCAATGCCAAGCCTGCAACTGGACACAGACAAGGCTGCAATGCCAAGCCTGCAACTGGACACAGACAAGGCTGCAATGCCAAGCCTGCAACTGGACACAGACAAGGCTGCAATGCCAAGCCTGCAACTGGACACAGACAAGGCTGCAATGCCAAGCCTGCAACTGGACACAGACAAGGCTGCAATGCCAAGGCTGCAGATGGACACCGACAAGGCTGCAGATGGACACCGACAAGGCTGCAGATGGACACCGACAAGGCTGCAGATGGACACCGACAAGGCTGCAGATGGACACCGACAAGGCTGCATTGATGGGCATTTAAATGCAGGTTTTTTTCCTTAAAATTCCCTCCTAAACGTGGGGTGCGTGTTATACACCAGTGCATGTTATACACCAGCGCGTGTTATACGCCAATAAATACGGTAGATGGATCTGCCTCACGTTGGCCGACAGGGATTGGCCTAAGGCAGACCCACCAACCTGTCTGCATCAACAAGATTGAACCATTGATAACAGCACCAGTACAGGAGATCTGACAAGGCCATGTAATGACATCGTATCTTCGATTTCCTGACCTAATGCTCCCCTTCTGCCAATATTGTAGCTTTTCCACTGCTGATTATGCAATACTGACAGCTTTAAATGCTACAAGGATTTTCAAGTGTCTCAGTCTCTTCCACAACCCCAAAATTGCCCAAAAAGTGTCAGATTTGCATAACTTCTCAAGACAAGCAACACATTTTTAAAAAGATTGAGAGCAAAATGAAAAAAAAAGACAGGCAAGTACCTTAAACCGCGTTTGCTCCACATCATAAATTTTCTTTTCTGAGATCATCTTTGGAGCAAAGAACCTTCCTAACTTGGCAAGGTAGACTCCATTTCTTAGACCTTCTTCCAGCTCTGTGGTTGGGGGCAGCTCTTCAACCAGACAGGCTTCAATCCACCTGCAGGAAACCAAAGGGCAAAGTTATTACCGGACAATATAGGACCAGATTAGTTAAAGGGATCATTTTATAGCTTGCATTTTCCTTTGCCAATTTAATCATATAACCCAGGCCAGGTGCAAGATATGGAACAATGAGAGAGGGAAGAGAAAAAAAAAACATTTCTGATGCACACTTGAATATCTCAGCATGTGTGTTTAATTTAACATCCATGGAAGCCAAACGTGTCCAGGTGAACGAAAGTGCATAGGAAGAGAGTAATCGCTCTGGACAGCGCAGACACTGAAGATGGAGTGACTGCTTGTATTCCCATGAAGCTCTATGAAAAACAGGTTATTTTAGGAATATAAAACCCGCACAGAACTGTCATGATTCAGAGCCTGTGACTATTCAAGCATTATAAAGTGATGGACCTCAGACTTTGAGACTTAATATAGGTTTCTAAAAGATCTAGAATCAGCTTAAAGTGGTTGTAAACCTCAGACATGAAAAATTAACAAAGTAAATCCCTCTATAGTGTGTACTCAAATAAAAGTGTAATTTCTGTCTGCTGAATTGTTCCCCTGCTATCAGCATGAATCACTTCAGACAAGTTTTCCTGACACCAAGAGGAAAATGGTGACGGGGAGGGATGCTCCAGCTGATTGACATCCTCAACTCTGTTCCTGTGCAATGGGAAGAGGGGGGGGGGGGGATGTCCTTTCCCTCCAACCCGCTCTCAGAGCTCTCTTCACCGAGCTCTGTGGAGTGTGACTTCAGCGCTCCACCCCCTTTTTTCTGACCTCTCAGACAAGCTTTATAAATTCTGAACAAATGTAGAGAAGACAAGGCTGCAGGTAAACAGATGTAGGATAATTTGTTTCATCTCTGTATTACCTGAGAATAGTCACTTAACTAGGCATATGCAAGGGTTTACAACCACTTGCAGATTCAATAAAAAAACAGTCAGTTCTGATATATAGCACAAGACAAAATTTCATCTGTCCCCTGCCCTACCCTCAGCTCCACAAAATAAAGCCCTGGCACACATTGGCTGACTATTTAGTTCAAATAAGTACCTATTATCACTAAGACTGTCAGTACAGATTCTTTGTATAATAGCTACAAATCTAGAACGATGAACTTCCCCCTACCTTGCTAAAACAAAATTCTCTCTAGAACGTGTCGGGTACAAAAAATATTCTTACTAGTCTATAGAGTCTAGCACTCTCCTTGCACTACTATGCTTCCATGCCACCCGTCTTCCTTCTCTTTTTATGAGCATGTGCACCGTGGAATCGAAATTGTGCAATACTTTGCTCTTCACTGAAACACTGCCTTCTGGAATGTGTGATATGGACATCCCAGAAGGCAGCTGGTGGCCAATCTCTACGTCATCCTCGCCTAGGTGGGAAATTATGCATTGGCACGCTGCACCAAAATTAAAAGGTATTTACGCTGCCTAACAAATAAGATGAGGATGAGAGGAACTTAATTTCGGAGTTAAAGGTCTGCTTAAAGCCATAGTGGGGGGTGTCTTTAAAGTGGTTTTAAAAGGTAGTTTTTTTACCTTAATGCATTCTATGCATTAAGGTAAAGAACCTTCTGGGCACAGCTCCCCCCAGCCCTAACTTACAGCCAGGGAGCCAATGAGGAGAGCAGAGGGCGGGGTAGAGCCACGCTGTGTGTGTGAATGGACAATGTGCTTTCACAGGGGCGTGGCTCAGTTGCAAATGTGTACGATTGTGATAGCTGTGATTGGTCACAACTATAACATGGTACAGGTTCACGGTAACTGACCCTGAACCATTAGATCACTGTGACCAATCACAGAGATCATCATAATAGTACATAATGGCTATAAATGAAAGCCAACAACTGACAAGCGATGGCTGTGATTGTATTGTAGAAAAATGCAGCGCTTATTCAATTCAAAGTTCATTCATTAAAGATATAAACTGTATGATCGTAAGAAGAACCTTCCACCACTTCCAATATGTGAAGAAAGGAGCACACAACACCCAGGTGTGTCAAATCTGCTTAGCAGATATCAGATAAAGGTGAGCATCAAATCTAAATTCCAAGGAAGTACAGGTGTCACTCTCCAACAGAAAATATGAGTTTATCCAGGAAACGATCAAGATAACCAGCATATCAAAACAGCAAATTCAGACCAGGAGCAGGAACAGAAGAACTTCAAGCCTCCTCTGCCGCCAGATCCAGCAACGTCTCCTCTCTACGTCCTTCCAAATGGAATGTCCATTGGTCACAGCCATCACATGATACCAGGACCACATACAGTGGCAAGTAGCAACGATCTTTGACATCCACTTAGTGCTGGCAGTGGTTAAAGTACAGATCTGCACGACAGTCAGCAATATCAGGGGAATGGGAGGGTAAGAACGTCAGCCTTCATATTTCTCATAGCACTGAAAGGGTCAGAGCTGTCTATAATGAAGCCACTATCATCATTCAAGAGAAATTCAAATGATATAGTATTTCCAAAAATACACTCAATGCCGATTTAATAAAACTGAAAAAATAATTGCCCACAGCAACCAATCAGTGTTTTTCCTTTTTTTTTGTCTATAAAATTAAAGGATAAGTACAGCCAAAGCTCGTTTGGCTGTACTTCTCATGTGGATCACAGGAGTGCAGTTAGTGGGGGTGGACAGAGCAGACAGCAGTGACTGGCAGTCCCCAACTCTCTTCTCACTGAGAGCTGAGTGATCAGTGGTGTTTGATCGATTGGTTCGCAGTCATAGAGCTGGCGGGGGACAGATACATCATCAGACCGATGCTGCATCCACCCAGGTAAATATGATTTAAAAAAACAAAAAAAAATTTTAAAAAGCTGAAACTTGACTGATCACTATTGGCAACAACTTCACTTTTTTTCTGTGTCTTTTTCCTCTTTAAAGTGGAGTTCCACCCACTTTTACAGCTCTTCAGCATTCCTCACCAAAGTGTGCACTGTAAACTAATTGGATATTTTTTTCTCAGCACCTACTGTATATCTGCTGTATTCATTTTTCACTTCCTCCTCCCTGGCCGCGGCCCATCGCATCATTTCCTGTTTGCAATGCCTCCTGGGAAGGGGGCGGCAACTTCCTCTGACACTGCCGTTGCTATGGAAACCTGACCTGAAACCTATTACACTGCTTGTGCTGCACTGAGCATGTGCGAGATCTGCAAGGATGAGATCCAGGAAGAAATACAGTCTGGCTTCAGATGCCCACACTTAAGATGGCCACGGCCTGCTGTAAGTTTATAAAATAACAAACTACTGCTATAAACTAACAAAAACGGACCTTAGTTTACAGACTAACTTTACTAGAATACATTAGGCTTGGGTATTATAGGGGTATTTTTATTTAAAAAGTATAATTTCGGCCGGAACACCGCTTTAACCACCTTGCGACCGCCGGCTGTCAAATGACGGCCAGGCGGCGCAGCTCTCAGCGCGGGAGGGCGTCATATGACGTCCTCCCCTTCAGTGCACTCCAGGGAGCGGGAGCGCGCGCGCACCGCCGGGAGCGCGCGCGCTCTCGCCGTGTCACTGGGCACCCGATGCGCGTGCCTGGCGGCCGCGATGTCCGCTGGGCACCCGCGATTGCCCGGTAACACAGCGGGACCGTGGATCTGTGTGTGTAAACACACAGATCAACGGTCCTGTCAGAGGAGAGGAGCCGATGGTGTGTTTTCTGTACAGAGAAACACCGATCGGTCTCCTCCCCTTGTGGGTCCCCTCCCCCTACAGTAAGAATCACTCCCAGGGAACATAATTAACCCCTCCCCGCCCCCTAGTGGTTAACCCCTTCACTGCCAGTGTCATTTATACAGGAATCAATGCATTTAAATAGCATTGATTGCTGTATAAATGACAATGGTGCCAAAAATGTGTCAAAAATGTCCGATGTGTCCGCCATAATGTCGCAGTCACAATAAAAATCGCAGATCGCCGCCATTACTAGTAAAAAAAAAATATTAATAAAAATGCTATAAAACTATCCCCTATTTTGTAAACGCTATAACTTTTGCGCAAACTAATCAATAATCGCTAATTGCGATTTTTTTTTTTACCAAAAATATGTAGAAGAATACGTTTTGGCCTAAACTGAGGAAAAAAAATGTTTTTTTATATATATTTTTGGGGATATTTAGTATAGCAAAAAGTAAAAAATTTTTTTTTTTTTTTAATTTGTCGCTCTTCTTTTGTTTATTGCGCAAAAAATAAAAAACGCAGAGGTGATCAAATACCACCAAAAGAAAGCTCTATTTGTGGGGAAAAAATTATAACAATTTCATTTGGGTACAGTGTTGTATGACTACGCAATTGTCATTCAAAGTGCGACAGCGCTGAAAGCTGAAAAATGGCTTGGTCAGGCAGGGGGTGAAAATGCACTGTAGTGAGGTGGTTAAAGAACAAGCCTGTTATTCTGATCAATCTGTACATGTACCGTCCGTAGGTCTTTTTTTTTTCCTCAGTGTATATTTTGTAAATCTGTAATCCCCAGACTTTGATCTATATTACACACTAGTGGGCCAACTTCTTTCAGAGACGATCAATCATCAAGAAAAGAAGTAAAGAACAGACATTTATGGCCGGTATCATTTTAGAATGTCTTTACCATGCTTCTCCAATCCTCCTCACATTTCTAGCAGCAAAATAAAAGACTGCACATATAAACAGGATATGCTGACCCATCATTTCACTCTGATCGAGGTTTTTCTAAACGTGTTGGAAAAAGCACCAATCGTTCATTAAAATTCAAAGTATACAGAGCAGGTCACCCCATGTTTCATTACCAGCTTTGGCCTTTACTGTTCTCCCGGCTTTAACAAACTGACACTTGTGGCCTTTCACAGACCCCAAGGAAGGTACATTGAGCCATAACAGTCAGCATTAATCTTCTACTGATTGGATTTCACTAAACTGTGATCCTGTACATGCTTCTTGTGGCCCCATTCATTTTGATGGGGAGTCATACTTGTAGCAAACTCCAGCAGTTCTGTGGAGCATGGCTCTCCCCACAGGTATGAATGGGGCCCTGGCATAAAGGATGAAGAGAACTTGGCAAGGATGCTTTTAGAAGAAAGGGCGGGGGTCGCACAGTGAAGATCACTAGAATATTACCATAACCTGAAATAATTCATTTACAATCATTTCCACCTGTCCCCGTAGCACACAAACTAGAAAGCCAACTGGAAATGTAGCCCTCTTCATAAAAGGGACATAGGCCTAAGAGCCCAAGTGCAAAGACCTGGTCACTGAAGTCCCAAGGACATCAAATCTTTGACATAGTAAAGGCCCTTACACACGATCGGACTTTTTGACAACCAACATGCAAATTAGCTGTTTTGGACCAACATCCGACCGTGTGTACGCTCCATCGGACCAACTTTTTCCAGGTTTCATCAGACTTTTGTTGGCTGTGCGAACGGACCAACTTTCTGCCAACAAAAGTCCGATGGACCAAAGTCCGACCGTGTGTACACAAAACCAACGGACCTTTGTACAAACCAATGCAGAACCAATGCAAAAGATCAGACAACAATACAGAAGTTGACCAAAGGTGGCGGTAAAGAGCAGAAAAACCAAGTGATTTGGTGAAAGTTGGCTCAAAAAGTCCTGCCGTGTGTATGCGATACCAACTTGGGGCCAACGCCCTTTGGACAAAAATCCACGGGATAGTTGTTCCACGGTCAGATCGTGTGTATGGGGCTTTAGAATGAAAAATCATGGAATCAATCACTTCAGTATTCAAAATAAATCTTCCCACCACACACAAAACTGAACCTTCATTTATTTATTTATTATTAAACACTTTTTTCCTTCTTATTCTTCTTGTCCCCTTCTGGCACTTCCAGGATTCTCGCCTAGGTGAGAATGATGTCCCGGTCACCTGTAGCCTCCTGGGTCATTGATGTCACGTCAAGATGCCTTGGTGTAGTCGCCTACTCACCAGCACTGTGACTACCATCTCATCCAGGTTCCTCAGCCAGACCCCTGATGATGGGAATGTATCGCTGTGCCTCATCGGGGGCTCAGCTGTATCTTCTGGTTCTTGGCAGCTGCCCCCGTTGAAACGCTGCAGCACATGTACATCATCAAATGGCTAGATTCAAGAACCTGGAAAAGACAGCAGCCCCCTTATGATGTATATAAAGAAGATGACGATGCTGGATCTAGCATGCAGTTGTGAACTGCAGAAGGGAAAAACTTGGATTCGCTAGGCAGGTATGCATTTTGTGGATAACCCAACAAATAAGGTAGGAGGGGATTAAAATAAAATTACAGGGAAAAGGAGTGAAGATTTAACTTCAGCAAAATGCACAAGCGATTGAATGTTAATGTGTATGGGCAGCATAAGAAACTTTTAGGAGGTTTAAATGTTCAGCATCCACCAAAACCATTAGGTACTGGTTAAAGGGGTTGTAAAGGTTTGTTTTTTATTTTCTAAATAGGTTCCTTTAAGCTAGTGCATTGTTGGTTCACTTATCTTTTCCTTCGATTTCCCTTCTAAATGTTTTTTTTCTTTGTCTGAATTTCTCACTTCCTGTTTTTCCTCAGTAAACTTCACACCATCATCCGAGCGGTGTTTAGTCAGCCACTACAGCTTACTGAGGAGGAACAGGAAGTGAGAAATTCAGACAAAGAAAACAAAGAAAAAATAATAATTTTGAAGGGAAATCGAAGGAAAAAGGTAAGTGAACCAACAATGCACTAGCTTAAAGGAACCTATTTAGAAAATAAAAAAACGAACCTTTACAACCCCTTTAAGTAACCATCATTTCTACTGTCTTGAAGACAAAAAAGACATACTGATATTTTTTCAGCCTTTTTTTTTTTTTTTTAAGTTATTTTGCATGGCTATGTACACTCACAGGCCACTTTATTTGGTATACCTGTTCAATTGCTTGGTAACACAAACTGCTAATCAGCCAATCACATGGCAGCAACTCAATGCATTTAGGCATCTAGATGCGGTGAAGGCGACTTGCTGAATTCCAAACCTAGCATTAGAATGGGGAAGAAAGGGGATTTAAGTGACTTTGAATGTGGCATGGTTGTTGGTGCCAGACGGGCTGGTCTGAGTATTTCAAAAACTGCTGATCTACTGGAATTTTCACGTACAACTATCTCTCGGGTTTACAGAGAAGGGTCCAAAAAAGAGAACATATACAGTGAGCGGCAGGTGTGTGAAGAAAAATGCTGTGCTGATGTCAGAGGCCAGAGGAGAATAGACAAACCTGGTGTGGGATGACAGAAAGGTAGCAGTAACTCCAATAATCACTCGCTACAACCAAGGTATGCAGAATACCTTCTCTGAATGCACAACACATCGAACCTTAAAGCATATTTGCTACAGCAGCAGAAGACCACACCGGGTGCCACTCCTGTCAGCTAAGAACAGGACACTGAGGCTACAATTCGCACAGGCTCATCAAAATTGGACAATAGAAGATTGGAAAAACGTTGCCTGGTCTGATGAGTCTGGATTTCAGCTGTGACATTCAGATGGCAGAGTCAGAATTTGGCATAAACATTAAGGCTACGTGCCCGTGGACATTTTAAAAAATGGGCTGTAAAGCCAGTACAGACGCCAGGAAAAAAGCGGCGTTAAAAACGTGATTTTATCTGCGTTTTGTAATTCAATGTACATTACTTCAAGCTGGCTTTTAGACGCTTTTTTTCTGTTTCCATTCAAAATCAATGGTTCCCTTTGGGATCCCATTGATTTGAATAGATGTCGCACCATAAGTCGGATCAAGAGGATCCGACTTGTGTGCTGAGAATCTTGAGGGAGGAACCCAGCGGAAAAAAATAAAAATAAATTTGTGTGAGGTCTCCACACCCCCCCCCCCCCCAAGACCAAAGGGTCTGGTGTCTGGTATGGATCTTAAGGGGAACCCCCCCACACCAAAAAAATGGCGTGGGGGTTCCCCAAGATTCATACCAGACCCTTATTCGAGCACGCAGCCCGGCAGGTCAGGAAAGGGGGGCGAGCGAGCAACCATACTAAGCCACATGCCCTACCACCCCCCCCCCCCCAAGGCACCTTGTCCCCATGTTGATGAGGACAAGGGCCTCTTCCCGACAACCCTTGCCCGGTGGTTGTCTGGGTCTGCGGGCGGGGGGCTTATCGGAATCTGGGAGCCCGCTTTAATAAGGGGGTCCCCAGATCTCGGCCCCCGCACCCTATGTGAATGAGTATGGGGTACATCTTACCCCTACCCATTCACCTGGGGAAAAAAAAGTGTCAAAAAAAAAAAAACACACACACTACACAGGTTTTTAAAGTAATTTATTAGGCAGCTCCGGGGGTCTCTTTCAACTTCTCCGCTCTCTCCGGCCTCTTCTCCGCACTGTTCGGTGTCTTCTGCCGGGCTCCTCCGCCATCTTCTGCTTTTTTGCTAGTGGTTGCCCGGTCTTCTCTGTTGTCTTCTTCGGATGTTGACTCAACGCTCTCTCCCGATGTAATGCTGTGTGCGCAACGACTTATATAGGCATGGGGCGGGGTCACCGGGTGATGTCACGCGGTGACCCCGCCTCTTAAGATATCACGGTCCCATCATGCCCGGGACTGTGATGTCATAAGGGGCTGGGTCACCGGGTGACTTCCCCCGGTGACACCGCCCTGTGCCTATATGAGTCTTGCGCACCGCGCACACGAGAGCGCCGAGTCAACATTGGAAGAAGAGGAGAGGGAAGAAGACAACAGAGAAGACCGGGCAAAAGAGCAGAAGATAGCGGATGAGCCCCGCAGAAGACACCGGAGAGCACAGAGAAGAGGCCGGAGTGGGCGTAGAAGTCAGAAGAGACCCCCGGAGCTGCCTAATAAATTACTGTTTGCAGCATTAGCTGAAAAAAAAGGTGCCGATAATGGCACTGAAAAGGGGTGTCATCCTGGGGGCTCAGTCCTCCTCCTCCCCTCCTCCATCAGAGCGGTGATCTCCCTATGTCAAGGAGCTGCCCAGGCGGCCACAGTAACAATGTCCTACCCACCTCCTGTGATAGATGGCACACTAATCCAATGCCGGGACATTGAATCAGTGCAACGTGTCACAGGTGGACATTGTTACTGCGGCCGGGAAATTCAAATCCGGCTTCCATGACACAGCTAGAGATCGCCGCTCTGAACCAAGCACTGGTAAGGCTGCATCTGACAGGCACTGGTAAGGCTGCATTGACCTCTTGTATCATGTCTGCAGTCTGACCGTCTGCCAGAGGTGCAACGAATGGAAATTTTAAGTTGAAGTAAGAGATTGCAGACATGATACAAGAGATGACCAACAATAAATTCATAATTATTTAAATTGATGATATTAATTAAAAAGTTGAATATAATACAATTATATCTAAAAAATATAAATATTTTTTAAAAGCTGTCATTTTCGGCTTTGTGCATCCTGCATTTTCGGTACCAAAATTTCCATTCCGTGCACCCCTAGTTTATAAAAATCAAATTTTGGTCTGGTACCCGTGACTGCTGCAGACTAGTAGTTAATATTGTACATACACGTGGATTCCTAAAGACTAAAGCTTGACCACAGCACCTGGTGGATAAACACTACCAGCAAATGAGGCATAACACATACAAGACTCATAAAAAGGCAGGTCCACTTTAGAGTGTCTGGAACATGCTCAAACAAGCTCTGTCACTGCACCATGTTGTCACTGGGCCCATTATAACAATGTCATGCGGTTTTCCTGAATAATGGACCACACAATGCCAGTGTAGCCAACAATACAAGTTCTTTTTCTTCAGAAACACACAAAGTGAAGACATCCCACACACAGATCCACTCTTTGCACTGCAAGTGAAGCAAACATTTATCTGTATGAAGTTCCGCTCTGATGCCACTAATAACAAAAAGCTCTACAAATACAGAATGTTGATTAAAGCACACTTCACTCCCATGTTATCTCCAAAACCATGAATAAAATGTTCCTGCCATGCTTTATGTGCCAACTGCTGGACTGATAAACAGGAACAAATTACAGACACGCTCTAAACTCGAAAGGCACTCCAGCCTCAAACACGGAGACGAGGCAATAGACAAGCTAAAATCCCTAGAAGCTTATGAGTATAGCTACTGCAGATCCAGAATGTCAGCTGCGATCTGCTATGGTGATAAACAGAATAGATATACAATAAGACAACTTTCACACCAAGCCGTGGTTGGCGTCGGCGGTATAGCGGCGCTATTCGGCCGCTAGCGAGGCAGTTTTAACCCCCCGCCAGTGGCCGAAAAGGGGTTAAATCCTCCCGCAAAAACGCTGCCGGAGCGCAGCGCTGCCCCATTGATTTCAATGGGGAGCAGCGGTGGGGGAGTGGTGAGTTCACCGCTCCAAAGAAGCTGCTAGCAGGACTTTTTGTGACGCCCTGCCAGCGCACCGCTCCAGTGTGAAAGCCCTCGGGCCAGTGTGAAAGCGGTCTTACAGATCACACCAATGAGTGTCAGCAAGATCTAAAATCTTATAAATGTAATCGTAACTGCTTATTATTATGATTGTAAAGTGTTATTTAAAAAAAAAAAAAAAAAAAAAAAAAAACAAGAAACATATTACACTATACCCCATACCCTATCCATTATGTCTAGATGGACATAAAGTGAATGTAAAGGCAGAAGGCTTTTTATCTTAATGCTTAGAATACATTAGAAAAAAGATTTAATGCATCAGTCACCCGGCTTGCCTTTAAAATCACTTTGGTCCATCCAGACCAGGCATGTCCAAAGTCTGGCCCGCGTTCCGGTTTAATACGCCATCCCCCCCCTGGTGATTTGGATAGAGATATTTTATATATATATATACATACACACACACACACACATATATATATATCACCCTCCACTTACAGGTAGGTGCTAGATTAGTATTTTTCTAGTTGCAGGTAAATTCAGCCAGGCATGCATTTCATTTCAGGCCTGGTTGTTTTGATCTGGGAATGGGAGTGTCAGAATAGTGGGCGGTGTGGCCACCTGTACTCTGGCTCAGAGATCCTCCCCTGCTTTCAGAAGAATTGTTCTGGAAGGGAGGCTGGGCTTGAGACCTGAGTGGCAGGCAGCTCATGTGAGGAGCCCTGACCAATTATCTCTCGGTGTTGGCAGGGGGCAGGCCTCCCATATAAGCTGGGGGGTCACATGCTTCCAGGGAGGAGTTCTAGAAAGACAGCATGGAGTGCTGAGGTGCTGTACCGGGCATCCCCACGTGGGGATGCGCCGTGCAGAGGAGGAATGGAGGAGCCGCTAGTAAGGAGTCCTAGGGGAAGATCTTCATCTCTATGAGAGAGTATCAAGTTTCTGTGACCAGGGAACACAAGACTTTGATGCTGGGGAAGATCAAGTAGGTGAAGTAGCAGTGAAGTGGTGGAAGTAGATCAGTATTCTGTGACTGGGGAACACAGGACTATGATCCAAAGGAGAAGGTCAGTGTAAAATTAAAGAAGCAGGAGTGAGTAGTGTAGCATGCTGTGTGGCCAGGGAGCACAGCATGAACGGAAGCAGACAGTAACTTCCAGAGACTGTGAGGCTGTTTATTCTTTTGAGCCATGGAAGATAGGCGGTATAGGCCTCTGGCTCTCTGATAGATAACAGAAAAAACACATCAGTCTAGAGGGGAATTATTCAGAGTGATTCTTCTTGTTCTAACTGGAAGCAAAGAGTAATAAATCTTCAGTCAGATATGCCAACTAACAGAAGAAGGAATAGTCTGCAGTGAGGATTCTACAGAAAAATCCATATACAAGGCCAAGGCCATGGATGATTCCCTTCAGTATATGAAACCTATATGGGCATCTCATACCGCCCTTGTTTTCATTCAAGTTATATCCCAACAAAGAGGAAGAAAACCAAATCATTGACCGTTTAATGTCTTTACATGATGGATGGGAGGTCGGCAGCAGGGTGATTGGCGGATTGCTATAACCAACTCAGCAGCCCTTACGAGGGTACCGCTACATATATATAATACATACAAAACTATTAAACACATGACATCACTTCTGGAGGTTGTATTCAGTCGTACGAGAATTTTCGTATGGTGAGTAACCTCTTCACTTTCGACATGAGACTAGCGTGCAAAAAAAACGGTCAACCGCAAATCTGATGGTGTGTACGACGCTTGCGAGAGGATGTCTGAAGAGTTGCCCCAGCATTAGGAGGCATCCACATCATGCAGGCAATAATTTAGACACCTCAATAAGGATCCCAGAAAGTAAATAGAAAAAGAGAAAGCGATCATCATGTGACCATGTTTTTTTGTGTTTTGTTTTTTTAAATACCGACAATTAGTTTTAGGTGGCGGGGTCTGCTAATATGGAGTCTGGCTTTAAAGAGCAAAAATAGAAGTGCTGCCACTGTGGACTTTTTTTTGTACAGGTTTGAGCACGGTTATGAGTCACGGGCCTGAAACAAGTATGAAAGGCAGAAGTTCAGACTTTCAGCTATTGGGTGCGTACTTCCTGCAGGTAACTGACTTGCTGGGTAATAAATGAATGCTCAAGATAAAAGCTTTGAAGGCTGAATGGGATATTTTTATGGATTTTTTTTTTTTTTTTTTACGAGTAATGGCGGCGATCAGCACTTTTTAGCAGGACTGCGACATTGCAGCACCTTTGACACTTTTTTGGGAACCAGTGACATTATTACAGTGATCGGGGCTAAAAATATGCACGGTTACTGTACTAATGGCCCTGGCAGGGAAGGGGTTAACATCAGGGGCAGGGGCGATCAAAGTGTGTCCCTAGGGGGTGCTTGCTAACTGTGTGAAGCAGGAACACTGATCTCCATGTTCTTCCCTGTCAGAACGGCGATCTGCCTTGTTTACATAGCCAGAGCAGCGACCTGCCTCTCTGGGGAACGATCGTGGGTGGCTGGCAGACATCACGTCCGCCGGACCCACTAATTGGCTCCCACTCTGTGCAATCCTCCTCTGTCCATTGCACGAAATGACGTACAGGTACATATTTTTGCGCAATAGAGCCGACCTGCCGCAGTACATCTGCAGTAGGCGGTCAGGAAGCGGTTAAAAAGCAAGACTGCAATGATAGCTCCCATTTTTCTCTCCTCACAGGTTACCTTTAAAGTGGAACTGCACCGTCTCTGAGCACCACAAACCAAAAATGCTATTTAATTAATTTTTAATATTCAAAGCAAACTCACCCATCCATCCAGGTCTCAATGCTTTATTTTACTGAGAAATCATTAAAAAAAAAAAAAAAACACCCCTTGGCATTTCTGGCAGTGTCCATCTTTGGTAAAGGCAGATGAATCATGCATCATTTACTTCCTGGAATCCACTTGCCCTTAGCTGAGGGATAGGCTAAGCTTTGAAGTCTCCCTCCCCTGCTGAAGATTGCTGGGATGTATGACATCATTTGCCTAGGCATGGGAACCAGGAAGTAACTGAAGAAATGTAAATATGATATACAACTTTCATATCTACCACTAATGCTAGCAGCATAAGGATTAAAAATAGTTCATGTTGATTGAGAGAGTGATATACGGCTTTAAATAGACCCAGTCAAGGTCAATCAATAAAAGCATTCACTCCCCTCTCTGGTGGCCTGTTTCTCCTACGTCTACTCCATTCCAGCTGTGCAGCTCCAGTAAGCCTCTTTAGCACTCAACACTTCCAAGAGTCTCCGATCCTTATGTTCTCTGCTGTGCACCGGTTCCTTCTACTGACCTCATATGCCACTGGTGGATTCAACACCAATATGGGATCAGAAAAAAGAAACCCGTCCATGTCAGGAAACCCAGGCATCTTGACACCACCAGAAGTGTATGGAAAACACTTTCCAAGGCTTCAGAGCTGAAAGATGGAGTTGGAGAGGGCCACTAGAGAAGTGAGTATACCCGGTCTTCTAATGCAGAGACCTACTGGTTTATAACATGTAGAGAGCTGATGGCATCTCCTTAAAAGTAGATCTGAAAAAGTGATTTTTGTAAATATCTAAAAAAGCTCCAGCGGGAGTCTCCCAAATTCCATACATGTCTGATGTCCCAATAACTTCAACTTTTCTTTCACTTCAGTGAACTTTGATGATCTCAACAGCCTAATTTCTTACTCCATCCCAAAAAAGTAGGGCTGCCAATAAACCTAGATCTGAGAACCTTCATTCAGCAGATCGGCCAGCAGGTTTATACAATAGAACTTTCCGCTTAGCAGAACATTCCTGTTCATGTGAATGGAGGGGCGAGCCTGAGCTTCAGTCAAGCAACATTTCCTAGACTGAGATGCTGTCATCATTTTGCTCCAGGCAGAAGGAAGCATTTCTCAGTCTCCTCTTTCCCATTGATCAGACTGCAACATTGTAACTTTGGAGCAAATCAGAAGAGGAGAGGCTAAGGGCTCATTTACACTTGCTTTGGCTTCAACATGGCTTCGGACAGGCTTTGTTAAAGCTCTCTGAACGTTAGTCAAAGCTCCTGTCATTAAATAAAATGGTTAGCTTACACTCCGTTTTACACTTGCTTTTGCTTTGCTTCAAAAATTATACCCCATGTAGCTTCAGTGGTGCTTCAAAGCGTCTTCAAAGCGTCTTCAAAGCCTCCATAGAAGTCTATGGCCAAGCTCGCTTGAAGCCTCACCAAAACCCTACGAAGCACCAAGCAAAAGCAGGTGTAAACCGGACTGTAGGCTAACCATTTCGTGACAGGAGCTTTGACTGGCGTTGAGAGCTTTAACAAAGCGTGTCCGAAGCCATGTTTTGAAGTGTAAACTAGTCCTAAGGCAAAAGGCTGATTTGTGCCAAGAACTGCACAGGCACCAGGATTTACATGCAACTCTGAGCCAATATCTCAGTCCAGAAAGGAGATGCTGACCCTGGATAATGTCAGGACAAAGATGGCACCAACCTTCTGGACAGAAAAGCAGACAAAGGCATTGTCAGAGGGAGTACTAGGATTTTTCTGAGAGGTAATGAATACCTATAAGTGTTATAAACTTGCATGTACTTACCAAAGCAAGATAGGTCAGATGCTAGGCCTACCTAAATACAGTACATAAACATTGCAAAATCAGCCCAAATAATTTGTGTTTAGTTATTCAATAGGACAGTCACACGGGTGATGCTGATCTCATCAGCTGCCTTATGTCTATGGTAACTGTAAACCAGTAATGTTTTGGAGAAACTGAAGATCCACTGCGTAGAATCACATGCAGGTTACTGGGCTTCTCATCTGATAGACAGAAATACACTGCAAGCCTCAAACCAAGATTTATCCTTCCTGCCACAGAGCTGCAAAACCACACAGCAGAACCCGCCTATCAGTCTCACACTCAGTTTTAAAAAATACTTCTTGAACAAGACCCAGGGAGATTTAACAATGAATGTGCAAAGTATACCACCAGTGGCTTTATTAACAGGGCTGCAACATTGGATTGATCAGACTAGCACCATTGTGTAATCTGTAGGCACAGTGAACTTTCATGTATGTTTTCTAGCAAATTATGTTGCTTCAACAATAAAAAGCTATATAAAGCTAAAGTTTAACCTGCTTTTGTCTTCCTTGACCCCAATCGACATGCTAATGAAATAAAAACTTTCTGGTTTTGTTACATATATTATATTAGACATCATCACTGGATCTCTGTGCACCTCTATACAATGCATTACCATGGAATATTTCAGGCGCTTTAGCTTTAAAAAAAAGCGCCTGTAAAGCGCCTGAAAGAAGCCGCAACTGCAATCCCAATGTGAAAGCCCGAGTGCTTTCACACTGAGGCGCTGCGCTGGCAGGGCGTCAAAAAAAGTCCCGCAAGCAGCTTCTTTGCAGCGCTTTTGGAGCGGTGAATACACCGCTCCTAAAGCACCTCTTCCCATTGAAATCAAAGGGAAGTGCCTGAAAATCACCTGCAAAGCGCTTTTAGCAGCAGCACTTTGTGGGCGCTTTTAACCCTTTATTTGGCCACTAGCAGCGGTTAGAAGCGCCCCACTATCGCTCGAAAAACGCTGGTGAAGCACCGCTAGTTTAAGCGGCGCTTTACGAGTGTTTTTTCGGGCGCTGGCAGTGTGAAAGGGCTCTTAACCACTTCAGCCCCGGACCAATTGGCAGCCAAAGGACCAGGCCCCTTTTTGCGATTCGGCACTGCGTCGATTTAACTGACAATTGCGCGGTCGTGCGACGTGGCTCCCAAACAAAATTGGCGTCCTTTTTTTCCCCACAAATAGAGCTTTCTTTTGGAGGTATTTGATCGCCCCTGCGTTTTTTTTTTTTTTTTTTGTGCTATAAACAAAAATAGAGTGACAATTTTGAAAAAAATGCAAATTTTTTTGCTTTTTGCTATAAGAAATATCCCCAAAAAATATATAAAAAAACATTTTTTTCTCAGTTTAGGCCGATACGTATTCTTCTACATATTTTTGGTAAAAAAAAAAAAAAAAAAAAAAAAAAAAATCGCAATTAGCGATTGATTGGTTTGCGCAAAAGTTATAGCGTTTACAAAATAGGGGATAGTTTTATAGCATTTTTATTAATATTTTTTTTTTTTTACTAGTAATGGCGGCGATCAGCGATTTTTCTTGTGATGCGACATTATGGCGGACACATCGGACATTTTTGACACAATTTTGGGACCATTGTCATTTATACAGCAATCAATGCTATTTAAATGCATTGATTCCTGTATAAATGACAGTTGTAGTGAAAGAGTTAACCACTAGGAGGGGAGGGGTTATGGGCTGTGACGTGTGTTGTGTTTTTTACATTAGGGGGCGGGGCTGACGTCTGACATCATTGATCGGCTTTCCCGATGACCGGGAACAGCCAATCAATGACAGGCAGAGTAGGAAGCGCGGGGAGAGGTTTGTTTACACAGACCTCTCCCCGTTCGTCAGCTCCGTGACCCGATCGCGGGACACCAGCGGCGATCGGGTCCGCTGGTCCCGCGGCCGGGGTTACGGAGCTCCCGACCGGGTCGCTGGCGGCACGCGACCCATGGGCAGACATTTAAAGGGGACGTACAGGTACGTGCTTTTGCCTGCCCATGCCATTCTGCTGACGTATATATGCAGTGGGTGGTCGGGAAGCAGTTAAAGCACTTGGGTTTTCACATTGGAATTGCAGATGAGGCTTCTTTCAAGCTCTTTACAGGAGCTTTTTTTAACGCTAAAGCGCTTAAAAAACGCCCCAGTGTGAAAGGGGTCTAAAACAGCTACTCCATTCACTCCACTGAGAAAACCCAATGGCTTTCAGATTGGAGCGGTGCGCTGGCAGAGCGTCAGAAAAAGTCCTGCTAGCAGCTTCTTTGGAGCGGCGAAGGAGCGGTGAACTCACCGCTGCTCCCCATTGAAATCAATGGGACATCGCTGCGATACCCCTTTTCGGCCGATAGCGGGGGGTTAAAACTGCCCCGCTGGCGGCCGAATAGCGCAGCTAAGACGGCGGTAAAAAAAGCGCCGATTTACCGCTGACGCCGGTGGCAGCACAGTGTGAAAGGGGTCTTAAGAACATTGGCCCCCGATACAAGCAGTGGATTGGCGCTTCGTAAAAGTTTTGCAAATTTCAAAATGCCTTGATGGTTGGTGTCTGACTGGAGGAGTGGATGATGTTCCTAGGCAGACTATTTGCTCGCAACCACCCTGGGCCCACGGATGATGCTGAGCCTCCATGACTGAAAGACCTGAAATCCAATTAATCAAAGGGACGAGCTAGGGACAGAAGCTGGCCATAGACTATTTTTTTTTCTTCTTCCAGTCAGAAGAAAGATTCATCTACACCAACGGTCTCCAAACTTTCTAAGGAAAGGGCAAGTTTAATGTCCTGCAGACTTTAGGGAATCCAGGATACGGCCAGTGGGAGTAGAAAATGTCCCATCACTGGTTTAAGTGGAAGTAATAGTGCCCCATTGTTGGTATCAGTGGTAAAAATAGTGCCCCCAGTGTTGATAAAAGTGGGTGGAATAGCACCCCCATCATTGAGTACCCCATCACTGGTGTCAATAAGAGGAACATGTCCCATCATTAGTAGCAGTGTGGATAAAATAGTGCCCCCAGTGTTGATAAAAGTGAGAGGAATAGCACTCCATCAATGGTGTCAATAGGAGGAACATGCTTCATCATTAGTAGCAGTGTGGATAGAATAGTGCCCCAAGGGCCGAACAGAGGCAAGCAAAGGGCCAAAGTTTGGAGATCACCGATCTACACAAATGAGATGGATAGAGGAATCTCCCCCATGGGGACACTGTATTCTGACTGTGGGACTTGCTGCTGCAGCTGATCGATAAAGATTTTCCAACATAAGTAGATCAATCGATTGGCTTCTGTTAAGTACGGACAGCCACACACTGATTCGGCCAGCACCAGCTGAACTGGACAAAATTTAAATCAGTCTATGCCAGAGCTTAAAGTGACTCTAAACGATCAATTTGTAAAAACAGCCCATTCAGTTTAAAATAGGAATGAAAGGAAAAACATTTAGGTTTAGATATAAACACATAATACCCCCCCCCCCCCCCCCCCCCCATTTTTATAAGTGGTCACATTCCCTCCGTTCTCAGCTATACAAGGAGCTCAGAGAGCTGGTGGAGGAGAAACAGCAGTACACTGGTCTTCTCAATGAATGGCTGTGTGTGTGGAGGGGGGGGGGGGGGGGGGGGTGACAGCACTAGCCTGATCATTGGAGAAGATCAGGCAGAGTTCCCAGCATAGCAAGAGACATAGGTGTGTGCAGTCTATTACATTACACCCCAAAGCTCAAACACACATGCCTTTCTCTGCAGCCTCAGCTGCATGTGGCAGTGAATGAATGGGAAGTGCTCTGTGTTGAATGGCTTCCTATTCATTCATAAATTGAAGCATAGTAAACACTGTTTACTATGCTTCAGTTACGGACACAGTAAGCAAGTGTGTTCATTTAGAAAAGAAAGGGGCCAGTAAATTACATATCTACTGGCCCTTCCCCCTGCTCTCCATCCAGAAACATACCACACAGCCCTTAGGGGAGAGGAGAGAAGCCAGCAGCACTGTGGGGTGGGGGGGGAGCCTGGGCAGTAGGAGGAATCGGAACTGCACATAATTATTAGGGTGTTCCCAGACACACCCTGTGCATGCCTATGGCTAGAGAACTCACCACAGGGAGCACACCTGTTTAGTGCGGTTAGTTTTTAACAGGAAAACTGGCAGGAAAACCAGAGATTTCACACAAAGGAAGCAATACAAAAAGAACAGGATAATTTTTCATACAAGTACAGCAGACACATGTCAGGAATATGAAATGTTGGGTTTACATATTCTTTAAGGCTGAGCAAACTCGATGATGCTGGATGTCCTCCAGCGACCATCTCCAGTACCTGGTGTTTGGCCCATCCCCTTTCCACCACCTTACTATTAGATACTCAATCAGATGGATGGCCTTCCTGACCAAAGAGTAATGAGCATGAGGCGAAAGGGACAAAAACTACATTCAGAAGATAAAGTTAATATTTCATTAATCCAGGTTGCAGTGCTTGCACTTAACTGCCATGATCCCTTTATATTTACCCAAGTACATGTATGCTTTTGTCTCACTATAGGTTTAAACAAATGTCTAAAAAGCTACATTTCCTTTAAACATGTGCAATGTCACTTCTGACCACTAGAGGGAGATCTTTCCAATACAAAATAAATGCATTTAGCATCCCATTTGTCCCCAATTTAAAAACCCACCACGCTAATCTTCTGCGCTAGCCCTTCCTGCACCATACTTATGAATCCACCAGTGTCTCAATGTTTTCAGAGAACATCATGCCCTCAGACTTGGAGATAAATGATCCTTATTCATTTTGCAGTAAGCATCCCAAGGGTCAAGTCTTGGAATTCACCATCAAATGAGGCCAAAAAGGATGACATCATTTGTTCACAGCCATGATGTCACTCCCAGTCCTCTTTCAAAACTAAAATCTCATAAGGTTTTCATCAGAGAATAGACTATACAACTCAAACTGATTAGATCACTTAAGTTGCTGTGCTGATCCAACCTATAAAATGTATGTATGGGGACTCTGCGCACCAAAGCTGGTGACGTTACAATGCGATGGGGGAGGGGAGAGGAGCATGGTACTTCAGTTTTCTTTTGTCTTTATGTACATTATATTTTTCAGCTCTGCTATTCTAGCAATCCAGCCCGTATTACATACAGCATGAGCGTAGCATAATGACAACGCACGTTTGTTTTTACAGATCGCCAGTGATCCGTACAAAAACACTAACTGGTTTCAAGTAACATTTGCTCTCACTCTTACAAATGCAAGGGGGAAAAAGAAAGAGCCCTTCTGAAACTAGATTACATTCAACAGGTTCTACATGGATGGCTGTGCAAGGGGAAGCAGCTTTCTAGCTGTACCAACAAATGTTACTGTAGGTATGTCACAGGAAGCCGGCACCTAACACATCATATACAGGGCCAACATCTGTAACCTACACACATCTACACAAATAAATTACACATACATTTTATTTCTACATTCTATGTACTGGGTCCCTTTATGTAGTAACAACCTCTAGGAGCTCATCTGTAGCCTTTACCCCACTGAGCAAATTGGAGGGGGTAAAGTGTATATGCTGGAGGCTGAACCAGACAAATATACTGTATCTACCATTCTAAGAAGTCTGGATGTGGGGAATCTCTACTGTTGGCTATTGTATTCCGACAGCCACCTCCCGCGGCTGTCAGAATACTGGAACATTGGATGCATCCGATTGGATGCAGCTGCTGTTCAGCTGACTATTTTCCGCCCAGCTTCTTTAGATCGAAGGATGTCGGATTTCGGGCAGAATGCAAACAAGGCATGGCTTGCATTTCAACCAGTTCTTCATAAATCGTGTATGCCCAGCTTTAGAATGAGCCTGCACCTGTGTTCTAGACCAAGCACCTTTTCACATTTACTATATTCATTTTAAGGCAGAAATAAAGTATTACCTTACAGCTTATGCTCGCTTACAAGCCAGTTTGACATACTCCGTGTAGATCTGTTCAAAATCCACTGAAGTCTTTCTGGTGCTAAGTTACTGATATTTGCTTTTTAGGTCACTTTCAAATACCCAGTTCTCAACATATTCACAGCATCCTGGGCATGCCATGAAGAGTAATAAAAATGGAGTCGACAGCGCCGAGATGCCGTGCCGTGTTTCTTCGGCATAAAGACTTATGTTACAAGGGTAACTTGCAACGTCACAGGGGCTGGGATTTTATATTGTTCCTGTATATAAAGCTTCAAATAAAAAACAACGGCTTGATGCCTTCTGGTCCACGAATGTGTGGGATTTCTAAAGACATTTGTGGAGAGCAGAAGCAGGGAAAGAGAAACTAAGCCGCCTTCAACAAGAGTAGGGGTAGAGGGGCCTACACTTAAAAACAAAGTAGGGGAACTAACACACACACACACACACACACCTTTGGAGTGGTTATCTTGCATTAGCTGAAATAAGTTAAAAGTGCACTGATTTTTATTTTTTTAGCAGTGGATTGCACACTTTTCTTCTACTTTAACTGCTTAACTGAAGAGAACCTGTTTACCGAGCTCAACTGCTTAAGCACAGTTTACACACACAGCTGAATGAATCAGAAGAGCAAATCTTCCTTTGTCTTCACTGCTCTGTACAGCTCTGCACTGATCTTTTGCGGTGCCCCCTCTAAAATGCTTTGTGATACCAGTGTCATGGTTGAAACCTGCAATAAAGGAAATATATGTGGTGGTCTTATATAGGTTTTTTTTCCTTTATGATGGTCGAGACTAAAAAAAAAAAAAATATAGATCGATCTTTTTTTCCTAGGTAGGTAAACTGAAATATTTCATATGAATACTTTTTATTCTCATTTCAGCCAACAGGCCTCTCCTCCACATTTTCCGGTCTATCCTCATTTCCTATGCTAAAAAGGGTAATTGTTTACAAAGTTTAGTAGCTCAAGCTGAAATGTACACAAAACTGAATAAGGCAAAGCAGCTCCATCTCTCCCTTTCTCCGGCTTGTTGTATACATACAGCAGTGACTGAGATTTCAATCATAGAGAGGAAGTCTGACACTAAACAGCTTCTTCTGGGCGCTTTGTTTATTAAATTTATAATGTTCTGGAAATCCTTTATTGCAGATGCTCACTTTATTATGTGTTTTCTTTATTCAAATAATAAAACATTCATATGACTGGGTTGAAAGGGCACTGGATGGACACCAAAAGTGGTGCATGAGCTACTTATAAAAATGCATTGCAACCAAATTGAATGGTTCTGCGGTATCACGCAATCCAGTGCAGGCATTTGTGATCTGCGTTTGAGTGTCATTAGGCTTGGAATGATGATGTGGTGATCACTGCATTCACAGGGATTTAATTTGGTGGAAGAGGATACAAGAGTGGACATGTTATACCAAACTAAAGAAATTATTTGGACTGATCATATTCACAGTTTTTTATAATACTCACTTTATACAACACTTGGGGGTTGATTTACTAAAACTGGAGCCCAGAATCTGGAGCCGCTCTGCATAGAAACCAATCAGCTTCCAGGTTTTAGCCCACGTTTACATCGGGGTGTTTTGACAACGTCAAATCGCCAGCTATTACCGGCAATGGCACCATCCAAATAGGTGTGATGCCGACCTTGCGGCGCAGCACCGATTCCCAAAAAGTAGTTCCTGCACTACTTTTGGTGACTTTGAGGGCGATTTCAATAGACATCTGTGCAGGAACCCGCACAGATGTCTCTGAAATCACCCCCGAAGTCGAACTGAAATGCGGGTTTGAAATTGTGCGAGTTCAGCTAAACTCGCACGATTTCAAACCCGCCTTTCAGTGTGAACCTAGGCTTATTGTCAAAGCTTAACTGAAGAAGCCGAAGCTAGTCGCTGATTGTCAACCATACACAGATGCATCAGATTCTCAGTGCACCCGTTTTAGTAAATCAACCCCTTGGTGTTTTCAAGGACATTCATTCACGTTATTTGCTTATATATTCACTTGTGTTATTGTATTTGAAATCATTTTTCATAGCACCAATGCAGGCCAAGCAGCTGTCAGTGTGCTGGGAGGGTGTCATGGCCATGGACAGATTCATGTAACTAGTCTCTGACAAGTACATGAATTGGGTGCAAGAACCGACACATCAGTGATGAATCCCCCAAGTGTTCTCCAACCTTTGTCTTTGGCATGCACTTTAATGACCGTCACCTTCAAAATACCCAGTAAGGTGTTCCACCCAGAGTCCACAGGATAGGATTGCCTCTATGCCCTTCTTCCTGTGATACTCCAGGGAATATAGAAGAATTGTTTTGGATCAGTGAAAAAAGTGATTAGAGATTAGCAGAAAAGTGGACCTTGGCCCATCACATAAGTGGGAGAAGCAATAGGACAGCACAGGACTGAACTCTGCCCCACTACTTCTGCATCCTAGTAGGGCATTTTCAATGGAGTTTCCCTTTACATTATACATACAGTAATTCTAATCACGAAAAGCCCATATAAGCTTTAACACGTTAATGTAATTTCAAAATTCACTTTCAACATTTAGAAAATTAATTCTTTCATTAAAATAATACCCAGTGATCATGCCATAAAGATTATTATTTAGACACTTCTTGTTAAAGTGTGACAACCCTCTGGCCCAGTCTTACACTAGAACTCCTACATTGTCACACGCTCTCCCAATGGAGACGACAGGTAGCCATTTTAACACACAGTACATCGGAGCGGTCCACTCTCGTCATTAACCGGAAACCTGGCCTGAAGAAAGCCATGGGGGCCATTACTGGGCTACATGTATGTGTTTGCAAAGAGGCTGCAGGAGATCAGCAGCTCTGAGATGCAACAAAAGAAAAAACAAAAAAAGGAGAAAACAGCATTTTATTTGGTACAATGACAATTGATGCACAGTGCATCGTTTAGGGTTTACCTCTGCTTTTATTACTTTTTGTGAATGGAGGCGATTTCTGAGACACAGCAGAGAAGCAGGCTATGGCTATACCTGCCGTAATTGTTTTTCTTAATCAATGGCAGAACGTGGGGGCACAGAACTGGCTGGAGTGCTTGTGTGGCATTGAAACCAGCTGCTAGAACAAGGGGACATTAGGATCAGACCAGAGGCACAGGTTAGGACAGGCATTCCAAGGCAAGGACAGAACTTGGCAAAGTCTAATGGTATACATACAATCAGTTGTCATACGCTACAGTCACACTATAGCAGTATGCAAACATGCACAAAAATAGTGGAATTTTGATACATTCACGAAACGTGCAAAAACATGCAACATGCCTGTGGTGCCATTCATTGTTTATAGCACCCCAAAGTGGCAAGTGAGAGTCACATTTTTGAGCTCAAACGTGGCAATACTTATTAAATGCCCAAAGCTCAAAAAGGTGCCTGAGCTGCTTTGTCATGTATATCACATGTAGGGCAGACCATTGAAATGAATGGGCTGCCCTATGTGTGAAGACAATGTTCATCGCCTGATGTCATGTGACAGTGTCAATGAGGTTAAAGTGTCTGAAAAGGTTGACGTATAAATGAATGCTCAAGGAATGTAAATGTTGAGATAACCTTGAAAGTACAGTTTTGAAAAAAATGGAATTGTGCCATTTTGCATTTTTAATCACTGTGGTATACCAGATGGTATATAACTTCATAAGAAATTTTTAGTTCCTAAGCAACAATCACGTATGTTTTATCTTTCTTAGGAAAGAGGAATATATTTATATTCCAAAAGAACACTTAGGTGTAAAAATTTATGAAAATTAACCCCTTCACGCTCCTACTTTTGGGGATTAACAAAGGGAATCCTTTAGTGTAAATATCAGCGCATTTTCTGTGTGCCAAATCATAAATTCAATGGGGGGGCTGGGGCAAGGAGTTGTACTAACTATGCAATGTTAGTACAACGATCTCCCCTACTGAGCTATTGTGTTCTTACAGCGGGACAACCCAACGCCAGAACACACCGGCTATCACTCCCAGCCATTGGCTGAGAGCACTGATCGGATGCCGATCAGGAGACCTTTTTAGGTCATGCCCCTTCAACCAAAGCTGTTGGACCGGCTGCCGTACACACGGGTCGAATGTCAGATGGTTTCTACTGAACTGGCCAATGCCATCTAATATACGGCCCGTGTGTATGCCCTTTAGGCTACAGTCACATCGGCGATATAGGGCCAGTGCAAATAGTATCGGCAGGAATCCGATACCTGCTGCAGCTCTCAGCAGCCCGTTCACTAGGATGACAGGTCGCTGGTGGCTGCAGCTATTCACGGCTCTCTGCACAGCCAGCCATTTACAGTGCCTTGAGAAAGTATTCATACCCCTTGAAATTTTCCACATTTTGTCATGTTGCAACCAAAAATGTACGGTAAACGTATTTTATTGGGATTGTATGTGATAGACCAACACAAAGTGTCACATAATTGTGAATTGGAAGGAAAATGATAAATGGTTTTCAACATTTTTTACAAATAAAATTGATATTTTTGCCCATTCTTCTTTGCAAAATAGCTCTGTTAGATTGGATGGAGAGCGTCTAAACAGCAATTCTCAAGTCTTGCCACAGATTCCCAATTGGATTTAGCTCTGGACTTTGACTGGGCCATTCCAACACATGATTTGATCTAAACCATTCCATTGTAGCTCTGGCTGTATGTTTTGGTCATTGTCCTGCTGGAAGATGAACCTCTGCTCCAGTCTCAAGTCTTTTGCAGACTATAACAGGTTTTCTTCTAAGATTGCCCCGTATTTGGCTCCATCCATCTTCCATGAACATTGACCAGCTTCCCTGTCCCTGCTGAAGAAAAGCATCCCCACAACATGATGCAGCCACTACCATGTTTCACAGTGGTGATGGTGTGTTCAGGGTGATATGCTGCGTTAGTTTTCTGCCCCACAGCAATTTGCTTTTAGGTCAAAAAGTTAAAAATTTTGGTCTCATCTGACCAGAGCACCTTCTTCCACATGTATTTCTTTGAACAATGGCTTGGGATATTATTATTTTTTATAACCTAACCCTGCTTTAATCTTCTCCACAACTTTATCCCTGACCTGTCTGGTGTGTTTCTTGGACTTCATTATGCTGTTCGTTCACTACGGTTCTCTAACAAACCTCTGAGGGATTCACAGAACAGCTGTATTTATACAGAGAATAAATTACACACAGATGGACTCTATTTACTAATTAGATGACTTCTGAAGGCAATTGGTTCCACTAGATTTTAGTTTGGAGTTTCAGCGTAAAGTGGGTGGAATACAAATGCACACCACACTTTTCAGATATTTGTAAAAAAAAAAAATTGAAACTCATTTATCATTTTTCTTTCACTTCACAATTATGCGCCACTTCGTGTTGGTCTATCACATAAAATACATTTACGTTTTTGGTTGCAACATGACAAAATGTGGAAAATGTCAAGGGGTATGAATACTTTTTCAAGACACTGTATACAACATGAAATTTGGTTTATATGATGGGACAGTCTTTGGCAGGCTGTGGATGAACAGGGGGAACACTGTACTGAGTGATACTTGTGTCTAGGAACCTATGTGCTCAGGAACAAATACCTGGAAAGCAGGTATTGCAGGCATTTGTCCCTGCACACATTAGATTGGGCCCTAAACACAAGCACCACTCAGAGTGTTTCGCTCTGTCCAGCTGCACACTGACAGGCTGCAGGGCTAGACACCGCACCTGTGCCTCCCAGGTGAACTAAACTGCCGGGGGGCATTGACAGCAGCTAGACTTTGATCCCCGACAATACCAGGCACTGTGTGATATGAATCTTTAGGGGGAACTCCATGCAAAATGTTAAAAAAAAAACGGCATGGGGTCCCAATCCATACCAGACCCTTATCCGAGCGCACAGCCCGGCAGGTCGGGATAGGGGGTGGGGACGAGCAAGCCCCCCCTCCCCCTGAAATGTACCAGGCCGCATGCCCTCAACAGGGGGGGTGGGGGTTGGTTCAATGTACCCCATACTCATTCACATAGGGTGGGGGCCGGGATCTTTTTAAAGGGGGCTCCAGATTCCAATAAGCCCCCCGCAGACTCAGTAACATGGGGACAAGGTGCTTTGGGGTGGGCGCAGGGCCCCCCTGCCCCAAAGCACCCACCCCCCCCCCATGTTGAGGGCATGTGGCCTGGTATGGTTCGGAGGGGGGGCACTCGCTCGTCCCCAACCCCTTTCTGGACCTGCCAGGCTGTGTGCTTGGATAAGGGTCTGCTATGGATTTTGGGGGGGGCCCCCCACTCCCTTTTTTCAGCGTGGGGTTCCCCTAAAATCCATATCAAAGCGAAGGGCCTGGTATGCTCTTGGAGGGGGAACCCATGCCTTTTTTTTTTTTATTTGGCGTTGGGTTCCCCTTCAAGATCAGAGCACAATTTGCATGCCAAAGTTGGATCAGTCAAGACGGCGATCTGACTTTGATCCAACTTCAGTGATATTCAATGGGCTGAAGTGATCAAAGTCGGACCAAAGTAGTGCAGGGAGCATTTTCAAAGTCGGACCAGTTAAGACGGCTCGCATAGGGAAACATTGATTTTTCACACGTCATGCGACATGAGCTCCCAATGTCAGAGCGTTTGTCGTACCAGTGTGAACCTGGCCTAAAGCCTCATACACACGCTTTGATTTTCGGACAACAGAACTTCAGATTTTTGTGGCATGCTTGTTTCATGTCGAAAGTCATGAGGTTACGAACAATACGTGAATTTTCGTTTGACAGAATACAAACGTCAGAAGTGACGCAACCTGTTGAATAGTTTTGTATGTATTCTTTAATTTCTGAGCATGCGTAGTCTTGCTCTTACGATTTATTTTTAACAAAAACCATACTAATGAAACGAAAATCAGTTGAGTTGAGTTCACATCTGGCAAAAATGTTATAGTCTGCACATCCAGCTTTTGTCTGACAAAAAAGTGAAAATCGGCTGTCCATAGCACCGTACTAGCAGTAATGCTGTGTACACACGATCGGAATTCCAGCCAGAAAAAGACAGATGAGAGCTTTACATCGGAAAAAGCGACCGTGTGTAGGCTCCATCGGAATTTTGCTGGCTGAATTTCCGATAGCAAAGAATTGAGAGCATGTTCTCAATTTTCCCGACGGAAAAGGTTTCTATCCAAAATTTCGATTGTCTGTAGCAATTCTGACGAGCAAAATTCCTACGCATGCTGGGAAACAATTTGACGCATGCTCGGAAGCATTGAACTCGGCTCATTGTAGTGTTGTACGTCACCGCGTTCTTGACGGTCGGAATTTGATGTAACCGTGTGTAGGCAAGACAGTTTGAGCATAATTCCGTCGGGAAAACCGACAGAGCTTTTTCCGACGAGAATTCCGATCGTGTGTGCGCGGCATAAGATTTGCGGACGATCAGTCGTCAAAATCAAAGCATGTGTATGGGCCTTTAGGCCTCATTCACACTGGACATAAAAACAAATCACTGTTAAAGGTGTTTAGCCCTTTGCAAGAGCAGTTTCTCCAGAGCTCAATAAATGAGCAGAAGCTCTGCTGACTTCCATCCTCCAATCATGTGCGAGCAAAAATGCAGTTTTTTCCATTTTCCTTGCACTTGATTGGGTATTGTTTGCAAAGTGCAGCTTTACCTAATTTACTAAGCTCTGGCGCAACTGCACTTTCCAAAGTGCACAGGCTATATGCCTTTAGTAAATCAACCTCTATGTGCCCATGCACACATAGGGATTGATTTACTAAAGGCAAATCCACCGTGCACTTTGAAGTGCAGTCGCTGTAGATCTGAGGGGATGATCTGAAATGAGGGGAAGCTCTGCTGATTTTATCATCTAATCATGTGCAAGCAAACTTTTTGTTTTTTGTTTTCATTGCATGTCCCCCTTCAGTGGCTGTGGTCCCAACTTCCGATCATTCGCAAGCTCCTCCTGTGTAGTTCTGGGCTAATCCCTCACTTTTCTCATGATCGTCCTTACCCCATGAGGTGAAATCTTGCATGGAGCTCCAGATAGAGGGCGAATTATGGTTATTTTGTATTTATTCCATTTGCAAATAATCGCTCCAACAGTTGTCTCCTCACCAAGCTTCTTGCTGATGGTCTTGTAGCCCATTCCAGCCTTGTGCAGGTACCTGACAGCTCTTTGGCCTTGCACATGATGGTGGGTTTGAATGGAAGAAAGATTCTGTGGACAGGTGTCTTTTATACAGAGTTGTCATTATAGGAACACCTTCTTAAATGGACAGGACTAATCTGTGTACCACACGATCACATACTGTAGCCAGTCTGTGGGAGCCAGAATTATTGTTGGTTGGTAGGGGATCAAATACTTATTTTACTTACCGTAGTTACTGAACTGCAACTCAATTTATAACATTGATATCGTGTTTTTTTTCTGGATTCTTGGCTGATATTCTGTCTCTATCATTTAAAATACACCTATGATAAAAATTGTAGACCCTTTATTGCTTTGTAAGTGAGCAAACTTACAAAATCTGTAGAGGAACAAAGAATTATATTTCCCACTGTATGCGATATTTGTCAGCTGAACATTCCGATGAGAAAAACTCCTCATATATATTAGGGAATCAAACTTTAGATACTCAAGCCTGTGTTTTACTTCACAAGGTGGCTGTAAAGAACCTGCACACCTTTCTTTATTTTCTGGGTTAATAAGTGATTAGAGTTGACTCTTATCCTGCCACTCACAAGCGTTCCCGGATCCAGAGTGGCATGGGCAGGACTGACAAAATCTCAGTCAGCAATTCATCTGGCTTAAGCTTTGTTCACTCAGCATTTCCTATAGCGGCTATCTGATGCACCCAGTGAAACTGTCACACGTCCAAGAATCACGCATCCATACCGATACATGTGACGTATGAGTGCAGCAATACAGGCCTGCTGCTGTATAAAAATAATATGCAGACTCTGCAATTCTGGGGCTTTGGCTACCCTATTGTTACAGTGTGTATTTAGGCAGGCCTAGTCTATACAAGACTTCTAATCTCAAATAAACAGCACCAAGATGCTGCACTGATCACGTGCTCCTTCCATCCTGAGCAACCCTACCACATTGTGGAAAATCGGGATGCTGGCACACATCCATTATGGGCAAAGCTACAATTTTTACATTGTATGTTAACCACCTACATACCCAGATCTCCAGAGATATGGCCATGAGCCACAAATAATCTTGGTAGATTTCCAGTCCTGATATATACAGTTTAAAATAACTATGCATTTCATAGAAACGTAAACGTGTACAGTATTTTGGTGGCTCACATTTAAGAGGAGCTTCAGTCTCCCCCCCACAAAAATTTAAAGTAAGCAGCTACAAATATTGTAGCTGCCGACTTTCAATAGAAGGACACTTACCTGTCCAGGGATCCAGCAATGTTTTCACCCAAGCAGATTGTTCAATCGGCTTCGGGTGCAGGCATTGGCATCTCTAGTATGGGAAACAGGCAGTAAAGCCTTGCAGCTGGTTCCGTACTGTGCATGCGCGAGCTGCGCTGTGTCTTGTGAATGGTCCCGTAGTCTTCTGGGACCTGTGATGTGTCCCAGAAGACTGTGGCGGAAGAAGGGGGCCAAACCAAAACCAGGTACCCCCCCCCCAACAAAAAGCACCAAATGTGGCAGTGGAGGGGGGGTGCAAACAAGCAGAACATCCCCTTTTGGGTGGAGCTTTGCGTCGAGTCTACCCATAGACACCCATAATCACCAATGTGAATACAAAACTCATACAATATACTATAACTTGTGTTAAAACCCAACTTTAGTTCAGGGTTCATCTTCACCCCACACACATTCAATTAAAAAAATTAGCCTACAAACCCTATTTTCTAGTGTTTTCTTGCTGGTCACAGGACAAGGCGGCTCCCCTTCTCCCGGCTACTTATCCTCTTCTCTGGTGGTGGTTATAAGGTGGGTGGTGTGACGTGTGAGCACCGTTCTCTGCAGGATTCTCCTGTGAGCCCCGGCTCTAGGGGTAAGTTTGTTGATGGCCTGCACTCACAGGAAGTAGTTGAAGTAGGAAGTAGTTGAATAATGCTAGGCTTCAATTCAAGAAGGAGGATGCAGCGGAGGGCAGCCCTAGCCATGGGCACAGGGGCAAAGCAGTTATAAGGAAATTAAAGCTGGAGCTGGGATTTACCGGTAAGTGTTAATGCTGCCTCAAAGCAAATATGTTTTTTAAAGAGTAGGTTTGCAGATGTTGGACTTTATAGGCATAACACAGATATAGATTAAGATTACAAAAACATACAAACATTGCAATTGTCCTTGTATGTTTTTGTAATACATTTTATTTTTAATCTGTCTCTGTGTTATGCCTATAAAGTCCATCATCTGCAAACCTACTCTTTAAAAATCCAATTTATCGGGACGTGGCATTTTATACTTCATTCTTGTATCCACAGTACCACCTCTGTGGCGATACGATTTCCAATCAATCAAAGCAAATATGTGTTTTGCACATTCAGAGCAAGGCTCCAAGTTTGCTCTAATCTCCCATTCCTTCCCAACATATACTAGCCTTACTTTTAGAATTGAAATGGTAACGCCACTTTCATGGGAAAATATTAGCAAAAAATAAATTAAATAATAATAATAGTAATATAGCATATACAATTGGAACACAAGTCATATTGTAATTTAATGTTATTAAAAAAATTACCTTTTCTTTTCAATCTGCAGCTCTGTAATTTTCTATAAAATGCAATGCAATATGGCAACCTGGAGGCAGACACCCCCCAGAAATGTAATTTCCTGCTAATGTAATTAGCTTACCAATTTTCCTGCACTAAGATACAAGTCAGATTTTGAGCATTCTCTGCAACAAAAATTTCATTTTTGGTGAGATACTTCCAAAGCAAAATCAAGTCTAAAGGGATGCAGACCCTGCCACTTCCCTCAGAGCCCTGCAGGTGCAGCAGCTGGTTGAGAATTATAAAATCATTCTCATATAGATTCACTCTGAACATGGACACAAACAGCCAGCTATTCCTTCTGAATAACAAAAAGGTAGGAATCTGTAACAAAGTTTGTTAAAATCCCTGCAATGTACATACATCACCCAGAGGGGAATGTTTTTTCTCAACAAAAGTAGTGGACTGGAGTTAAGCTGGTCATAGACAGTTCAAATCTGACGGTTGAGTAGGAAAAGGCCAAGATTCAAATCATGTATGGGCAGGCTGATTGTGCAGTCGACTTGAGTACAACCAGCCTGTCGGGGGGGTTGGGGTGGCAAAATGGCAAAGATCAGATTTTAGGATAATGTGGTGGTCAGAGGCAGTGGGTCTCCCTGGGCTAAGAGGAAATTTGCTTAGATCTAAAAAGGCAAGTGCAGGATTTGACAGGCTTGAATTATCTAATCAATTTTTATTAGGTTACCGGTTCACGTTAATAGCTTCTAATGCTTTACAAAATGTCTAGAACGTAAAGTAATCTACAGTACGCATTTGCATCTATTAAGACTTAGAATGTTTGCATAAATGGAATGCTTGTGTCTTGTGCTGGAATTGAAAGGGAAACTCCCATTCACACCTGCCTTATTCACTAGTATTTTTACTTTTGGAAATATTAAATTGAAAATGTCCAATCTGTGGCTAATGCCACGTACACCCGATCGGAAATTCGGCCAGCAAAAAGCCGATAAGAGCTTTTGGTCAGAAAATGCGGCCGTGTGTATGCTCCATCAGACTTTTGCTGCCCGAATTTCCGCCAGCAAAAGATTGAGAGCATGTTCTCAATTTTTCTGTCGGAAAAAGTTCTGATCGGAAATTCCGATCGTCTGTAGCAATTCCGACTCGCAAAATTCCTGCACATGCTCGGAAACAATTTGACTCATGCTCGGAAGCATTGAACTTAATTTTCTCGGCTCGTCGTAGTGTTGTATGCCACCGTGCTCTTGCCAGTCGAAAGTTCAGCGAACTTGTGTGACCCGTCGGAAAAACCATCCAATATTTTTCCCACGGAAAATCCGCTTGTGTGTATGCGGCATAAGAGTGAAAAAGTATTCATTCCCAAAGATAAACTAAAAAATATCTGAAACCCTTGGCTAAACACCCAGGACACGGCAGATTTTCTTCTTTTCTTTATATCTATCTATCTATATATATATATATCCTAAAAGTGCTGCGCTAAATAAAATTACCATGTGCAGAACACCATATATGACACAGTGCAAAACCTCAATTGAACAGAAAATTAAATGACGATATTATTCAATCCAAAAATGTCCTCATGCAAAAGTGCATTCATAAAGTGCAAAGTTCATAAATCGATCACTAAAGTGCTCCTGTGCAAACAACTCATGCATGTCAGTGTCCCACACTGGATAGATCGATCCTGACGGGGCAGTGCTCAGACATTAACCGTTGCGACACCTTTGCCATTAATCAGACGGAGGCTTACCAGATCACCAGCGATCTTCCTTACTCAGGAAGGTCATTCAGCGCCTATTGGGATCTCTGATCATCAGATGGAAATCCAGAAATGTTCCCCCGCCAGTCTCACTGTGTTCCCCTTATGGTGACAAGATGATCCAGCTCACCGCCTCAGATGGAATGGATGAATGAATCCTCAGAGTTAAAAAAAGGTGAAAAACAGGGAGACTCCTCATGATGTAGTATGGGCTCAACCATTTTATTTTAATATCAGTGCACTTTAATATAAAAACAAAGATGCTGCTGGCTATAAATCTCTCCACTATAGCCAGTGCTATCTTTCAAACAGTCATTAATTCAAAAAGCATCTGTGCAGAAGCGTGTGTGCGTCGTCCCTACGATCGTTTCGTTATATATCACGTCAACAGGGGATTCTCTTTGCTTAATAGCGGATTCCACACCATAGCCCCATTATTTGTTTTTTGTACGGTCGCGCTAGCCATATTTAATATTCTACCACCTCACGGGGCAGTGCAATCACAATTTTTTTATTTTTTTATTTGATTAGGCACAGATTCTTCAGTTTGTTAGGATTACAATAATTTTGAGCACCATGACCCTTTTTCTTTTTTTATAGGTTGAAACATTGGGTTTATTTACTAAAGGCAACTCTACTTTGCACTACAATTGCACTTGGAAGTGCAATCACTGTAGATCTGAGGGGGACATGCAAGGAAAATAAAAAACAGCATTTTTGCTTGCACACGATTGGATGATAAAATATGCAGAGCTTCCCCTCATTTCAGAGCTTTCCCTCAGATCTACAGCGATTGCACTTTCAAGTGCACTTGTAGTGCAGAGTGGATTTGCCTTTAGAAAATCAACCCCATTGTGTGACTTGCTGTGACCTGTAGTGCCGCTCTAAGCAGGAGTGAATTGTGTTGTCCTGCTGGCGTTTAGAAATGGGGATGCCGGCGTGACAAATCACTTATCCAGTAGTGTTTTTGCTATTGTGTGACTAATGCCACGTACACACGATTGGACTTTCTGGCAGACTTGGTCCGGCGGACTGGAATCCGTCAGACAATTCGATCGTGTGTGGGCTCCAGCAGACTTTTCTTTCCCAAAAGTCAGACGGACCTACAAATAAAACATGTTTCAAATCTTTCCGACGGACTCGAGTCTGGTGGAAAAATCAGGTTGTCTGTGTGCTAGTCTAACGGACGAAAACTGACGCTAGGGCAGCTATTGGCTACTGGCTATGAACTTCCTTATTCTAGTCCAGTCGTACGTCATCACGTTCAAATCAGTCAGACTTTTGGAATGATCGTGTGTGGGCAAGTCTGTTCGTTTGAAAGTCCGTCGGACCTCCGCTGCAAAGTCCGTCGGAAAGACTGTCGGACCTAGTCCGTCAAAAAGTCAGATCGTGTGTACGCGGCATTACAGCTTAGTTTGGGCTAACTGAAGATATGCTATCAGTTATTTTTCAGAAAGGTTTGGATACATTCACAATAGATGCAAATGCTTTTTGTCTACATTTGTTCGCTGTAACCTCTTTTATACTCTCGTTATTTGCTGAGGGACACTTTGGATGTATTTTCCGGTCTTCAGAATGTTTCTTCGTGAATGTACATTTGTCTGCATATACGCAATAAAAAAAAAAAAATAATAATATTTTATATATATATATATATATATACACATACATACACACACACATACACACACATATATATATATATATATATATATATATATATATATATATATATATATATATATATATATATATATATATATATATATATATATATATATATATATATATATATTTATTTATTTATTACACATACTCACAAAAATTTTATTATCTGAAACCCAATAAAAATGACTGGTTCTGCTCGTCTCTCAGTTGCCAGTAACTGCTTACGCACAAATACTGTGACCTTAACAGCTATAAAGCACTGCCTGCAATGACCAACCATGCATATGCTCTCATTGGCTTACCTCTACATAGTCTATCACCTCTGCAATCCATCATGAATCCATCATGAATGCTCATCCACCTTACCAATCACTCTGTGTCTGCCACTCCTCTCTGTCAATCCCTCCACTGGCTTCCACTCGGCCAAAGAATTAAATTCAAAATACTAACAACTACGTACAAAGCCATCCACAATTTCGCCCCCAGCTACATCACTAGCCTAGTCTCTAAATACCAACCTACTCGTTCCTCTCAAGACCTCCTGCTCTCTAGCTCCCTCATCACCTCCTCCCATGCTCGCCTCCAGGACTTTTTCAGAGCCTCTCCAATCCTATGGAATGCCTTACCCCAATCTGTCCGCCTATCTCCTACTTTATTAGCTTTTAGTTGATCCCTGAAAACCCTTCTCTTCATATCCTACCCACACCTAACAACAACAACAACAACAACAACAACCGTATTTTCATTTTCTCCATCAGCTCATCCCCCCACAGTATTACCGTTTGTTCCAATTGACCCTCCCTTCTAGATTGTAAGCTCCAACGAGCAGGGCCCTCTAGTCCCTCCTGTATTGATTTGTATTGTAATTGCACTGTCTGCCCTCATGTTGTAAAGCGCTACGCAAACTGTCGGCGCTATATAAATCCTGTATAATAATAATGTTGTTATAGGATCTGAAAAGGTACTCCGGAAGGACATCTGCTGTGTGTCCTAACCTGCACGTTAAATAAAAAATTACTTATTTCAAGTGTTTTGGGAAATAAAACATTAAAGGTGAGCACACAAAGAAAACTCCAATTGCTACTTGAATTGATCCCTACTATTCCTTTTGATTCCCTATGTAAAAGAACGTAAGCATAGTGGTTGTTGTAAGGTCTTTATTGCTCCCCTCTCATATACAGCACTCTAGCAATTTCCAAGCAGCAGAGGTGAAACTCTGTGTAAAAATGGACTTTCCATTCAGAAATTGGGTGTGCTTATCTGCAGAGCGTTGCCCGTTTGCAGCAAGTCTGTCTGGATACAATTACTGCAGGCCTCCTTTCCGGGTCAGCTGGAGGAATTATTTTGTCTATCGGCTGACAAACCATGGTGTTATTCTATGTTCGTAAGCTGTCAGCCAAAAGAAAGGGGGGAAAAAACCCTCCCCTCCAGGATCTATGCACTGGTACGATTATATGGTATAGCAAAAATCATTCAAAAAGGTGGATCAGCAAGGCTTCCAAGCTGTACATTTTTACATACCGGTAAATAAAGTCCTTGATTTTTGAAAAAACAGGGTTTCAATTTACAGCTTCCAAAGCCAATGTGCCCCAAAATTTTCCTAACATTTTTTTTCTTTAGCATATTCTGGTTTATTATGTCAATTACTAATAGGTAGTATAAAGACTATCATTTTGAGCCTGTTCTTGCCCGATTGGCATGCGGCTTCTAGTTCGAAATACTTTTGCTCTGGTTACAGTGAAGCTCATATGCAAGAGGTCTAAAAAAAATATATGAATGATAGGAAAGATGCTTGATACAGTATGTACAATACAGACCTTTCCAAATTCCTTTCCCTGTAATTTGGTACGTCAATTTGTGACGTACCATTTATTTATCCTTATTTTTCCTCTATAAATTTATAGTCTAGGGTTACTCATTTCTCTTTTTGTCCGTGCTACATATTACATTACTAAAAAAATATATTTAGATTGATCATTTGATCTACACCTTTTTCTTTCCTCTTCACAATATAGTGTGCAAAGATCAATTACAGCAATAAGTCAATTCTATATTTACTGTTACAATACAAAGTACTTAACACGTATCCCATGTATCTATGTTTATATGCTTTTGTATACTTTTTTCTTTTCCCTTGTAAACTCTCAATTAACACATTTGACAAGAAAACAGACCTTTTCCTTCCACGTGAAGGCATGAGCTTCAGGTTATCCATAATCTGCCACACGGCTTTGTGAGGTAGAGCTTAATTAAATGGCCAAGTGGCTGCAAATAATTAGATTGCCGGCGTTAATCCTCCTGCGCAATTAAAGATTTACATGTGGATAATCACTAGCAGCTAGTTCTATATAAAAAAAAAAAAACACACAAAGCTCTGGTGATTCGGTGTATATTTCTCACATTCAGACAAGCTGACATTAAAAGGTATCCTCAATTCTTAAAAGCATACAACTGTGTTGGTTTCCAAAGCTACATTTTTTTAATTAAACATTTAAGCCTAGGTTTACATTGATGTGGATCATTTGAGTGGGCTGCCGCGCCTCCTGAAAGGCAGAAAATCGGACTAGTGCATGCACAAAAAAAATAAAGTTGACCCATCACATAGATGTTGCATATCTAAAAAAACTTAAAAAAAAACTGTTCATAGCTAAAAAGGTATGACTGTTAAAAGGTCACCTACAGTCTTTTTAGATGCTGGTGTGTAAAAAGATTTTTATTTATGTCCTATTTCTATGGTGATTCATCCCCATCAAACACCTTTTTATGCTTATGCAACACCCAACCACCAAAATGTGTCTTTACCTCACAAATGCACAAATGGAAAGCTATGAGCATTACCTGTAATACTAGCTAAAAATGAAAGTGACCAAACAACCCAACCAATCCTGGGTTTTCAACATTTCACTGATACTTACAGCAACTCCATTCATTTTGCCGGTAATACATGATGCGCACATAATGTATGTTATTATCTTCAGAAGCTTCTTTGCCAAAATTGGCTGTGAGCTCTTTAGTGTACATTTATGTAGTTCTCATGTTATCATCAGACACATGAAAGCATCATAACCACATTTACATCTCTACTCTTTACAACAAAAATACAAAAATGAATGTACATTATTGTCCCAAAAGGAACGACTTGTACAAAACTTGCAGGCAACCAATGCCCATGTTTCAGGTAAGCTAAATAGGAAGGTCCAGTGCTGGCACCTTTAAAGTTGATCACCAAGACTCCTCAGGGTATACTTGAAAGAAAAATGATGGTGCTAAAATGTTTAAATGCATGCAATAAAGGCCAATGGCATTGTCACTAGTGATGACATTTCAGTATACTGCTGGTATTCGTGAAGTAAAAAAATAACATAAGCCTAATTAGGGATGAGTCAGTGATCGGTTGGATGAAGTAAGATCTGGAATCAAGGTGGGGGGTTTCTATTTATGATAATACAGGTAGGACGTAGATGGGCTTCACACAGGTGGACAGTTTTCAGGTGACACCTTGCCAAAAAGTAACAGCTTGGTACATGGGTGAGCACATAAGTAGGCAGTGCTTAGTACTGAAGGAAGACAGAATTATTTCTGTGCAGGAACACTCTACAGGCTATGGTGTCTAGAATAAAGCAGAGATCCTGAACCAGGTCCTCTGGACTGAGCGCCTGGGAAGTGACTTAACCATGTTTTCATGATACGTGCCCAATTGCACATACTTTATCTGCCATATTAATATAATAATAGAAATGCAGCAGTTGTGTGAACGTGTGGGCTACACTTTTCCAAAGACTACATCACAGGCAGGAATGAAATGTTGTAAACAGAGTAAATACCAGGCAAATGCCATTACTGCTAAATGGAACCCCATTGACGAAGACCACAATTAGAATAAATAGGAAGGAGGAGTCATAATAGGAAAGCGATTTTAATGTACGCAAAGCATTTGCAGAAATGTGTGCCTCTCAGGAAGTACAGGTGCATTAATGCAAACCATTACCAGTAAGGTCATCCCTACAAGGGTTATCCTGACTGAGAGAAGGTACTATGACGTCACCTTCACATAGGCAAGATCACCTAAAGCCGAGGTATGAGTACATACACACATTTTATAATATTATATATTATATATATATATATATATATATATATATATATATATATATATATATATATATATATATATATATACATACACACACACACACACACACACACACACACACACACACATACTTACTATATACATACAGACATACACAGTATCTCACAAAAGTGAATACACCCCTCACATGTTTGTAATTACTTTATTTATCTTTTCATGTGACAACACTGAAGAAATTACACTTTGCTACAATGTAAAGTAGTGAGTGTACAGCTTGTATAGAAAGTGTAAATTTGCAGTCCTCTCAAAATACCTCAACACACATGTCTAATGTCTAAACTGCAGGCAACAAAAGTGAGTACACCCCTAAGTGAAAATGTCCAAATTGGGCCCAAAGTGTCAATATTTTGTGTGGCCACCATTATTTTCCAGCACTACCTTAACCCTTTTGGGCATGGAGTTCACCAGAGCTTCACAGGTTGCCACTGGAGTCCTCTTCCACTCCTCCATGACGACATCACAGAGCTGATGGATAATAGAGATTTGCGCTCCTCCACCTTGCAATTGAGGATGCCTCACAGATGCTCAATAGGGTTTAGGTCGGGAGACATGCTTGGCCAGTCCATCACCTTTACCCTCAGCTTCTTTAGTAAAGCATGGGTCATCTTGGAGGTGTGTTTGGGGTCGTTATGTTGGAATACTGCCCTGTGGCCCAGTCTCTGAAGGGAGGGGATCATGCTCTGCTTCAGTATGTCACAGTACATGTTGGCACTCATGGTTCCCTCAATGAACTGTACGGAAAGCAAAAGGGGGTTTTGGGATACCATGCACCTCCCTCCCTAAAATCAGATATAAGAAATGGTTTTTTGGGACTTAGAATGGAGGCACAAGACGCGTGGTAGGAGAAATTATTAAATAGTTTAATTGGCATATGAAGAAAGCATACCTCAAACATATGTTATACGGTTGAACATGAGTATTTTTATTATTATTTAAAAAAAAAATATATATATATATATATATATATATATATATATATATATATATATATATATATATATATATATATATATATATATATATATATATATATATATATATAATATATATATATATATACACACACACACACATACATACATACATACATACACACATACATACATACATACATACATACATACATACATACATAGGATTTCCTTTAGAACCACTTTAAAACCTGTAAGATTCCTTTGAGTTTTATGAATAGGTTACAGTTACTTTGAAATCTTTTCAACAGAAGATACTGCAATAAAATATTATTCATGAACAAAAAAAATGTTGATGAATGAGCCATTCTTACTAACACGTCAATACACCTTAACAGGTGGCACAGTACAAATCTGCTCACACCCTCTTAGTAAATAAGACCAGCAGCAGCCAATATTTCCCAGCATGCATCCAGTGTCATTTTAGAACAATCCATAGAGAGTTTTTAAACATCAGGATCAATTCGGTGTAGATCTGGCAGCATATAGTTTGAATATGATGGAAAGAAAAATTGTGACCCAGTCACAATTGATATCTCTATCATTTAAAATACACCTATGATAAAAATGATAGACCCTTCATTTCTTTGCAAGTTGGCAAACATACAAAATCTGCAGGGGAACAAATAATTATTTTCGCCACTGTAGCACACACAATCTAGTACACTACCACGTATAATTATCAGTATGCACAGTATATATGGATATGGCGAAACATGCAACACTATCTCCCCGCAATACAACCCTCAGCACCTGACCCACCAATTGATAAGCCTGCATTTAAATACATCACACAGTCAGCAAAGTATATGCAAGATTCAACCAAATAGTCATTTACACAGAAATGCAGGGTGCACCGGCAGTGGATGTGGGCTGGAAAGTGAACCTGTTGTAGTCACACTTTAATATTTGCATTCCATTTTTGTCCTATGCTAAGTAACATGCAAATATCTTTCCTTAGGTGGTATAACTGATCATAAGCTTTAGCTAATGCCCGGTAGACACAATGAGATTATCGTACGAATGATCGTCCGTTTTTTTTTTTGCATGCTAACCTCAGATCGAATCTGATGAGTTTACTAAACTCACGAAAATTTGCGTACGACAGAATAAAAATTCGGAAGGGATGTCATGTGTTGTAATGCATTTGTATCGCATTTTCGAACGACTGTACTGATTAAAACGAAAATCGTATGATCTGGCATCGTACAATTTTTTTTTTCCGTGCAGGTCTGATTAAATATCAGATGAACTGTCCTGATCAGCTCTCTAAAACGTTGTACAAAAGATCAGATTATCGCACGATCGCTCCGAAAATCTGTATTTTTCGTACGATTTTCTGATCATGTGTATTGGGCATAAGGCTATGAATTTGTCACATGCTGCAATTCCAGACTGATGTAATTTGCAGACATGATGGAAGCAGAGGTCCACGCTCAGCAATTGTGTGCTGGTGGCAGCTGCTACTTGAATAATACAAATTTGGCCAAATATGGCTGTTCATATACTATATAAGAAAAAAAAAATGAAAAAAAAAAAAATGATAGATTATATATATTATATATATATATATATATATATATATATATATATATATATATATATATATATATATATATATATATATATATATATATATATATATATATATATATATATATATATATATATATATATATATTTTATTATAATATATTTTATTATAATATATATTATAATATATATATATATAGAACTATCACCTTGTAATAAGCACATAAAACAAGTTCTTGGTTGAATTTCTGAAAAATTATTACCTTTTTATGCTTTTTTTTTTTTTTTTTAAGCATAAAAAGGTAATATTTTTTTAGAAATTCAACCAAGAACTTGTTTTATGTGCATATTACAAGGTGATAGTTCTTCCAAGACTAATCCTTTTAAAATGTAACCAAAATACTCCAAGCATGCAGATATTTTCATGATTTGTTTTCTCCAGAAGGATACTATGCCAAGATACCATAGATTGGAAATGCTTTGGCACAGAGGGCCGGTGCTCCCACCAGTCAGTGACTTAAACGCTCGGCGCAGGACTGAAATAGTTCTGGAGTCACACATGCATCCATCCACTGTGAAAGTACAATTTCATGCTTGTTTGTGACATTCACAATCTGGCTGCAGATCCTCGGTACACGCTGTGTCTGAGCATACCCAAAAGGCTGGAAAGTCAACCCATCTCAGTTTAAAGGAATCCTGTGACTATCATGAAAAGTCTAATAACCAGCTTACAAAAACAGCAGCAGCGTGTGATCGGCAATTAAACTAAATAGGGAAAAAGCAAAATACACAAAAGGTTATTACAGCAATGAAGATAACTGAAAACTGCAATCTAGAGAGGCGAGCTATTCAGCCTCTTCATTTTAAAAAGGAAAATATTGGGGATTTTTTAGCATCACTATGGCAGTGTCTACCATAACGTAAACCCTAACTAAGTGACATCTAGTTTGCTAAAGCACTGCATATTAGAATCCGTCTTTTTTAATAATAAAATACTTGTTTTTATTTTTTTCCCCCCATCTTTACATCTATACAGATCAGCGCTGTGGCCGCTTATCGAGCTGCTTCTTTCCAACAGGTCCATTCAACAGAAGCCGATTGGTAGATCGACTTAAATACTGCAGCTGCTGACTTTTAAAAATCGGACACTTACCTGTCCCGGGGTCCAGCGATGTGGGGGAACGAGGTCCGCGGCGCCGATATTCCTAATGTGGTAACCCGGCTGTGGCTTCACAGCCGGGCACCCACTGCGCATGCGCGAGCGACGCCATGATTTGATGCTCAGTCATCTGGGACACGGGACAGGTCCCAGATGACTGTGCGGCGCCGAGGGGGAAGTGACGTTTAGCCCGGGGACTGAAGGTGGCAGACTACGAGGGACCCCCTAGCAACAGGCATTTGGAGGTGAGTAAAAAAAAAAAAAAAAATTTCCAATTTTTTTTTTATTTTTTTTATGATTTTTAAGCCCCTTTTTTTTTTTGGACCGCAACCCCACTTTAAGTTGAGCAGCAGTAGCCAATGTGGATCAAAATGTGGCCATTCCCTGCTAAACTGGATGGATTTTAAACCATCAAAGGCCACTTTTAAGCAGCATATACATGCTGAGTTTTTTCGTTCAACCACCTAGTTGAATGAAAAAAACTCCCAGATCCCTATATAACACAAGCAACAGGTGGAAGGAAAGAAAATCACGAGAACCCATCAACACAGTCAACGTTGATGGGGGAATGCCTACAGCAGCACTATTGTGTTCTGCTGGCGGGGGGTGCGGGGAGCCTTTCCGGACAACAGAACAGGATGATTACTGCTACCATCTATAGCCACCAGCAGTGATTGCATGTAAAAAAAAAAAAAAAAAAAAAAAAAAAAAAACAGACCAACCGGTTGTACCCAAGCCAGCTGATGGATCAACTTGTTTACAATCAGCCTGCCCATAGATGGATCAACTCTCAACCCTACTGAACCTGGCTGAAGTTCGATCCATGTCTGCCCAGCTTAATGCAGAGTACACACTACGTTTTATTTTTTTTCAACCAAGCGGGCTGACAAATCACTGTACTAACACAAGCAATGTTAGTACAACAAACTCCCCAGCTGTAATATTGTGTTTCGACAGGTGGACGGCCACCCCACCAGGACACACTGATCAGCTCTTGCAGCCATTGGCAGTGAGTGCTTATCTGATGCCAGTCGGTTGCTGGATTTCCAGCATGCCCATTCGAAAGAAGCAGGGCGTTGGGCATACTTCTGTCAGACAGGCTGCTGAACACTGGCTAAACGGACAGTTTAACCAGCTGATAGTCGGCCTTTAAGCCTAGTACACACTATAATTTTTTTTATCCTCCCCCATTCAACCCAGCGGGTTGAATGAAAAAAAAAAAAAAGAAAACTCAAGAGTGCAGGAGGAGATCATGTACTAACAATCCGATGTTAGTACATTGATCCCCCCGCTGAACTATTGTGCTCTGACAGGGGGATGGCCCCAAAGCCAGAACACCAGTCAGTGCTCTCAACCATTGGCTGAGAGCGGTGATCGGATGCTAATCAGCATACCTTTTTCGGTCTTGCCCCTTAGACTGAAGCCGGATATTCAGCCAGCTTTTGTTGGACCGGCTGCCATCTACACATGGGACAAACGTTGGCTGGTTTCTACTGAATCGGTCAATACAGCCTGCTATTTGGCCCGCGTGTACGGGCTTAAAGTAGTTGTAAATGCAGAAGTTTTTTTTATCTTAATAAAAAAACCTTGTGTGCTGCAGCCCCCCTAATACTTACCTGAGCCCCCTCTCTATCCAGCGATGTGCACGAGTGTCTCGTCCTTTCTGGGATTCTCCCTCCTGATTGGCTGAGACACCACAGCAGGGCCATTGGCTCCCGCTGTTGTCAAACAAAATCAGTTAGCCAATCAGGAGAGAGAGCGGGCGCGGCTCCATCTCTGAATGGACACACAGAGCCGTGGCTTGGGTGCCCTAATGACACGATGCTTGCTATGGGGGCACTCAACAGGAGGAGCACTGAAGAGGGACCCGAGAAGAGGAGGATCCAGGCTACTCTGTGCAAAACCACTACACAGATTAGGCAAGTATAACATGTTTGTTATTTTTAAAGCAAAAAAACACAAGACTTTAGTATCACTAAGTCTATTTGGAGGCTTTGGGAATAAGGTCGTCTCCAACAATAGTATCTAAAGTAACAAATTTCTCAGCAAACAAATAAAGCCATGGGAAAACACTATAAAAAGACAATGCCTATTGTACCGGGAAAAAAGATAAATAAACTCGCATTCTTCTATTGGGAAAACCCTTGAAGTGTTCAAATTGCCAATAAATCATTTCAATATTCCTCTGTCTAAAAGATAAAATGTAGCTTTCCAATTCAGCATATGATTAAAGACAGTCCTGTATTAAAGGAATGCTCCTTTTTTTTATTATTCCTAATGAGCTTCTATTTCCTTGTAGTAGGTAGCATAGCAATGGAAAACTCCTCTGTGCTCATGAATGATGGAAGGCATTTGCTCTTGAATTAACATATGACCAAATCGTTTTAAACACATAAAAAGAAAAATGAAACCAAAGCAGAGTGAAGTATGAGGAAATAGTCTGGTGTGACCACATGGATTTAGAATCTGAACGGCTAGACAAATACATGAGATCTGCTGATCACACCGAAATCCTTTCAAGATTAATCATCAAATTCCATCCACTCAATACAACAGGGGCAGAACATGGCATGCCTGGATCAAATACCCTCCTACAAACCTACACCAATATTTTTATTAGGCAGCCTCCATGGAGTATAATGGCGGACAATACAATAAGAACACTGGGGGGTCCATTCCTAGGCTGACACAGAAAGGGTACCAATGGAGAGTTGATTTTTGATAGATAATTCAGGCCACGTGTCATATGAAATAGACCAGAAGGTAGGGATGCTGCTGTTTATTGCTAAATAAACCATCAGTTTATTCTATAAACAGTGCAAGGAACAAAGTTCTGGCTGTGATTATTCATAGCAGCCAATCAGAATTTAGTTTAGAGAAAGAAGATTCTGATAGGTTGCTAAAGCAGTCTTGGTACTTTCACTGATTTATTCAACCAAAGGCCCATTTACACTGCCACGTTGTGGTAGCGCAACGTTAATGCGCCATACACACGATCGGAGGTTGTTGGCTCCAACTTGTCTTGCATACACACGGTCACACAAATGTTGGCCAACAATTACGAACGTAGTGATGTACTAGACGTACTACGTGGTTTTTCAGCTCTTTAGCGCCACCCTTTGGGCTCCTTCTGCTAATTTCGTGTTAGTAGAAGTTTGGTGAGTGCATTTCTTTTTGCGTTTTTCATTCAGCGCTATTTTTATTATTGATATCACTTGAAATAAAAAGCCTCTGAAAATTCGTTGGCAATAACTCCATCAGTATCACCAGCAAAGCAGCTTCATTATTATCCCATTAAAGAAGAGAATTGTGCGCTGTTTTTGGAGATTTCATAATTTGCCACGTCACAAATGTTAATTCTCCATTACAAATGCTAGTTTACAAGACTGGCCGCTTCTGCTACTGAGCAGGCGTGGACTTTTGTCAGATAGACTTGTGTACAAACAATCGGAAAGTCCGAAAACAAAAAATTTGTTGTCGGAAAATTTGAGAACCTGCTAGCCAACATTTGTTGGCGGAAACAAAGGCCAACAAATGTTCGATGGAGCATACACACAGTCGGACTTTCCGCCAACAAGCTAACAGCCAACATTTGTCGTCGGGAAATCCGATTGTGTGTACACGGCATAAGTTGTGCTGGTTACTGCAACATGCACCTCCAGGACACTGCTGCATTACAGCTTCATTACGGTGGACTGTATTGCAAAACACCCAGCAAAAATTGCATTCCTTTTGAATGGTTTGCCTAATGCAACATATCGCAACAACTGAAAATGTGCACATTGTGGTGTATTGCATCCCAGTGTGAATAGGCCCTAAAACAGGGGTCTCAAACTGGCGGCCCTCCAGCTGTTTCGAAACTACAAGTCCCATCATGCTTTTGCCTGTGGAAGTCATGCTTGTAACTGTCAGCCTTGCAATGCCTCATGGGACTTGTAGTTTTGCAACAGCTGGAGGGCCGCCAGTTTGAGACCCCTGCCCTAAAATGAATAATGTAGTGTTATCATCAAAATGGGTTTTTGATCGTCGATAGATTGGGTTAGGGTTATAAGCTCTGTTAGGTTGTAATTGCCATCTCTATCCCTGTTGGGAACAGAGACAGCATTAAAAAGCCAACAGTGGCAATCAAAAATAATGGCATAGCAGGAAATCGCTGCAGGCAAGTTGTCTGCTGGCTACAAATATAACATATTCACATGGATTTCCATATATTTACTTGAACAAAATATGGATTTTTATATAGGGTTTTAGTCCTGAAAATAACTGGCCCATAAAGTATTATATATATATATATATATATATATATATATATATATATATATATATATATATATATATATATATATATATATATATATATACCAGCCTTTCAACCAGGGTGCCTTCAGGTTTCTTTAGGCTGGATTCACACCTATGCATTTTTAGTGCTTTTTGCATTTTGCAGATTTGCACTACAGAACGTGTTCCATAGGAAACCATGTTAAATGGACTGTAGTGCAAATCTGCAAAAAGCACTAAAACTGCATAGGTGTGAATCCAGCCTTAAGGGTGCCTTGGCAAAATGCCTAAAAATTGCCCAAAAAAATCGCATACAAGCCAGCAGGTGGATGAAGCCCGCCTTTTATGTACGCAAAGCCACAGGTTTTTTGTGTACCATCACAACCTTCCAGCCGTCAGCATCATAACAACCAATGACATCATCAGTTGAGAAGGACATCAGGCACTTGCACAGCATCCTTATTTGTCCCTCTCCTGCCCCTAAGCACTGGGGTCACATTAGCGGAGGTAGAGAAACATAGGGAATACTAGTCAGTACCAGTGTGCAAAGGTGTGTTTGCTTTGGAAGAATAAAATCACCGCCAACATTGGGTGTCCTACATATGTGGATGTTGCTACATTATGGAAAACTATTAGTCTATTTTTTTTTATATTTTAAAATGGTGGTGCCTCAAGATTGTGCAGAATTTTAAAGGGCGCCTTTACTGAAAAAGGTTGAGAAACACTGATCTATACAAAAAAAAAAAAAAAAAAAAAATACTAAAAAAAAAAAAAAAAAAAAGAAGAAGAATTAAGTCTCTTGCACACAGTGACCTTAAACTGCAGTGTAAACTTAAATGGGTTGTAAAGAATCAAGGTTTTTCAAAACTTTCTGTGTTGCAGCTGCCCCCCCCCCCCCCCCCAGAGACCCCCCTAACACTTACCAGTGACAGGGACAAGCACAGCAGCTCCAGCCGCTGTCTCAGGTCCTCATTGGACAGATTGATAGCATTGGCTCCTGCTGTTGTCAATCAAATCCAGTGACACGGGGGGCGGGGCCGAGTCCTGCTGTCTGTGTCAATGGATGCAGCATCAGGACTCGGTAGTAGAGCACTAGAGCACACATGAGGGGGGGCACCCATTGCAGACGAGGGGCCAGGAGCGTGCTAGGTGTGTACACCAAGTGTGAATACAAGCGGTTCTCTGATTGTAAAAGGTGGAGAGAAGAGATAGTTACATCATCATCTCCACCTCGTCCACCCACAGAACGCCTGGTATTCACTGAAAAACATACAAAGAATTCTGGGAATACAAAAGCAATGAATGAGCAACCCCCTGTGGTCACTGTACAGCGGGGAAGCCGTTCCCTATAATCATAGCTCACACTGTAGTATCGCTGACTACTACAGTAACTATCAGCTTCCCCAGCAGTCCCTCAGGTATAAAATACACATACTTGCCAAAGTATGGATTGCAATATAGATCACACCTGGAATTCAGTATTAACCCACTACTACCCTCATCATGTTCTAGTGCTAGCTACCTTCTTCCATTGCAGGTTGCCAGATTTTTCTCAGGCCGGGTCTAATTCAACCCCATTCTCGTCAGCCCAGGCTGTCCATGGCACTCCCTGAAGGGTTGCATCATCACACAGCCTGGGCCCACAGGAGAATGATGCATAGAATGGTGCTCAAATAGAACAATGTACGCACCTTTCTATACAATACCCAGTAGGGAGGAACCGATACCTGCTTTTTAAGAGTGATTACGGATACTTATGCTCAAGTACTTGCCGATACCAATTACCGATAATGTGCATTGCAGTGCATTGCAGTGCAGTGTGATTTGAGCCCATACAAAATGAATGGGCTCAAATCACACTGAAGAGTCGCACAGGAATGAGGTGCAATTTCCATCCGAATCGCGTGTTGTTTTCCGCACCGCTCTTGTGTGAACCTAGGCCGAGTTTAAACAGAAGCAGTGTGGGAAACTGCATGTGATTCAGACAGGAATCACATCGCATTACAAATCACATGCGATTCTTTGAAGTGGGCTTTTAGCCCGTTCATTTTGTATGGGCTCAAATCGCACAGCAAAAGGTATCGGTTTTAGTTATCAGAGCATTTGCACGAGTATTTGTACAAATGCTCATTGCTGGCACCGATACTGATATTGGTGTAACCCTAGTACCCAAGACTGTCTACCGCCAACACCAGAGAAGAGGATCCCGCTTGTCACATGACCAGCCAGAAGTTATCCTGAAGCATGGGGAACAAAAGGGGATGCTGTCCATGCTGGAACTAGATTTTAAAAGTACAATTATTTATAAAGGCGAATGCATCATATCAGATAGAAGAATGAATGAAAAATGACGCATTTGAGGGGCAGCCGGGAGCCATGGCAACAACAAGCTACTGTACATAATATAATAATCGCCTCTGAATTTTCTGTTTTGGTTACAATTATCCGATCAACAAAATCCACTTTGAGTATAATCGTATATTTGTCCAATTTGCCCCAAGCACTCAGATCAGCAGATCTAGTCCAACAAAGACTCTTAAGAGAAATCTGCAGCTCACATTTTATGATTTATATGGAAGTCACAGTTCCTCACTGCAGGGTGTGTCAGATAAAGACCTTCTGATAACGTTAAATCAGAACTTTACAACCAAAGGCAGCGACATCTTAGCCTCTATTTAGATTTGCGGTTGCCATGGTGCTGTGCGTTGGATCATCTACAAACCCAGCAACAGTGATTTTACACTGAAATCCCATCGGGGTCCCACTGACTTAAGTGGGGTTCAGATGGTAAGCTGCGCTGCCTACCAGACTGGACATGCTGTTAAAACTCGGCAAACAGTGAATTGTCCGCGGCATGTCCGCTGGCCATGCTAACTTACCAATAGGTGGTCGGGGATGGGGGGGGGGTGGTAAAAACGCAGATTAATCGCCCATTTACCACCTACCAATTGGTCATGTGAACGATGCCTGACAGGTTGGGAATAATATTAATCAGTAGGTCTGGTTCCAAAGAAGATTCAAAAGTAATGGTTATAAAAGGCAAAAAACTTTTCTTTCCTAAAATGAGAGGTTCGTACTTACCTGCTCTGTATAATAGTATTTCACAAAGCGGCCCCTTACCTCCTTTTCTGGGGTCCCCCCGCCGGCGAAGTCTGCTCCTCCTTTTCTGCAAGTGCCCACATAGAAAGCCAGCTGCTGTGACGCACTCACGAGGGCTCGCGCCTGAACATGTGTGTGTCAATAGATGTAAACAGTGTGGCTCAGCCCCGTCCCCTTATCACAGAACTTGATTGACAGCAGCAGGAGCCAATGTTCCTGCTGCGAACTCTGTGTCCTGTGAGAGCAGGGAGAGGGGAGATCATTACTACAGATGGGCACAGCTCTGGATTGAGAAAGGACTCAGGTAAGCGTTTATGGTGGTGGTTGGGAGGGGGTCAGTGATATAACTACAGGGAATGCATTAAGGTTAAAAAATGTCTTGCCTTTAGAACCACTTTATTGCATGCAAGGCTAACGGGGAGAGAAGGTTGGTTGGCAAGGTTGGTTGGCGCTTGACTTTTTCTACAAGACAGTACTGCGTATGCTCATCAGAGCACCTGGTGTTTAACAGATCCTAGGACTTCAGTAGACATACAGTATTTCTGGCAGACTGGCAGATTTCAGGCATCAGCCAAGGTGCTGGCCAATATCAGTTCTCATACAACTGTCACCAATCTTATCTGAAGTTCCAGGCCCAGTCAGGGTGTGTTCACCTCCGTATATTGAATTTTCCACCATGTGTAAGGTAATAGCAGGTAATTGCATAATGCAAAAGAAAAAAAGCAAATTGGTGACGAATTTCTGTAACTGCAAAACAATGCTGTATTAGGACAGAGGATTAAATATTAACAGACAGGAAGCTATTTTGTAACACCAGCACATTCTAAGCAGACAAATATTTGTGATAAAACCAAAAAATATATATATTTGGAACTGCCACTTTCAATAACTTCCTGCTGCATCTCCAGATCAGGTAGTAAGGGAAACCCTCTACAACAGGGCCAACAAAGAAATTCAACAATTGTTTTAAGAAAGAAAGAAAAGAAAAAGAATCTATTTATTATACACACAGTTCATATACAGTACATGTATCCTTTCCCCTCGAATGGTGCGGGGGGTATTTCAAGATGGAGAGCGGGGGAGAGGAGAAAAGAGGAGGGAAGCCAGCAGCACTCCACGGGGCAGGATGGAGGGAAACTGGGGCAGTGGGGGGGGGGGGGGCAATCACAGAGTGATTAGGGTGTGCCCAGGCACACGCCTAGGGGTGAGAGAGTGGTCTTAAGTTTTGGGTTGGCGCTTCCGGGGGTCCTGCAGAATGGGGGAACTGATGGCGATGCAGTTTTTCCCATTTGAGCCTAGGGGTTATGGTGACTTCCCCCGTACTCTAGCTTTCTGCACAGAGCTTCCCTTCCACACCAATAACTGAATTTTTATCGCTCACATTACAACTCTCTACAAAGCTAGGAGTGAACTCAGTTAAGCAAATAACCAAATAGATTCCATCAGATTTCTCCAATGGACAATGACAGCATCAAAACAGTTAATTGCTGTCCTCTCCCGTCAACCCCAATTCCCCCACTTCTTATTCTTGTGTCACAGGAAACAAAATGTGGGATCACAAATATGACTGCACCTACTGACACCAATGCTGCGGTTATTACTCTACCCACTGACACTAATGCTGCGGTTATTACTCTACCCACTGACACTAATGCTGCGGTTATTACTACACCCACTGACACCAATGCTGGGAGTTAAAGCAGTAGTAAAGTTATTTAAGGGGGGAAAAAAAGTAAAACAAACCTTGAAAAACTAAAGGCATAATGTGCTAGTATGCATTACATACCAGCACATTATGAAAGACTTGCCTTAGATTGAAGCCCTCCAGCGGCACGATGCCACTGCTGCAGGGGCTTCCATCTTCCCCCAGTCTTCCTTCTGGGTTCAGGGACTCCGGCCATCTGGCTGGGCAGGCTGCAATGATGTCACTACTGCGCATTACTGCACTCAGACACCAATGCTAGATGTCATTACTGCACCCATAGACACCAATGCTGGGGTTGTTACTGTACTCACTGGCTCCAATGCTGAATGTTATTACTGCACCCATAGTACCAATGCTGGATGTTATTACTGCACCCATAGTACCAATGCTGGATGTTATTACTGCACCCATAGTACCAATGCTGGATGTTATTACTGGACCCAGAGAACCAGTGCTGGATGTCATTACTGCACCCATAGACACCAATGCTGGATGTTACTACTGCACCCATAGATACCGGTGCCAAGTTTTTACTGCACTAACACCAATGCTGGGGTTATTACTGCACCCACCGACACCAATTCTGGGAGGTTTTTACTGCTCTCAGTGTCACCGATGCTGGATATTATTACTGCACCCACTGGACACCAGTACTGAGGTTGTTAGTGCACCCTCTGAGACCAATCAAAAGGTAGCAGGGGTCCTTTCAGGTAGGCTGTACAGGTCTCCGTGAGTTCTAATTGTGGCCCTGGGTGCACACAAAGCAGATTTATCCTGTAACCTCTGTGATTATTAAGGAATTTATTTAAAAAAAATGTATTCTAATTCTGCTATATACAGCTGATTACTACAGAACACATTTATAAAACTGCACGCAAAAAAAATAAAAATAAATAAGGAACAGCAAGTGAGTAAAAATGTGAACTAAATCAACAATTACATGTTACAAAACTCTGAAAACTCAGTTGCCTTCCTTTCTACAGATCCTTTCTTGCCCTAATTATGAGAGTAAAAATGAAGGGGGATCAACCAGAGCAGACACCACAACTATATGGCTCAGATCCCCGCACTGGAATAAAAAAAAAAAAAAAAAATTGGGGCAGGTTCAGACCTTTGAGGAAGGAAATATTGAGCTGGGTTATTGCACACAGGGATTAATTGCGCAGGTCAAAGGTCTCTTTGGGATGTATATTATTTTAACTCTCTCAATACAAAATGCTACCATGACAAGCTGAACTTTCACATTCTTCCGAGTTTCAATTAACCTTTATGGACCACATCCATTACAAAATAAACCTGCACCAGCATTTTCAGTAGGTTAAGGAAAAAAAAAAAATATATAAAATGGTTACACGCCAATAAAGATGCTGTGCCAGCTTTTTCCTAAGTAGCAGAAACCTCTTAAGTGGAGGGCATTGTTCAAGAGAGTATAATTACACAGATCAACTGCACACAATGTCCTCCAATTCTAGTAGCTCCCTCACCTGGTCATTGGTACGGTACTACCACTAGGACAAGGTTGAAGTCTGAACACCTTGAACTGTTTCCTTAGGGCCCTGTCACATGGGCTTGTCCGTGTACGGACTCCGCTTTGCTCAGCAGGGCTCGATCCGCTGATCCCCGCTGAGCAGGTGGATGACAGGTCTGTCTCTGCTCACTGTGCCGAGACGGACCTGTTAAAGCACCACTGTACTCTATGGAGATCAGATGAAAACGGACTTCTCCATAGGAGGAGCATGGAGCATGCGATCAGGTCCGCCTGAAAACCTGATCGGAAAGCCTGTGTGAAAGGGGCCTTACTGTCATTTCCCAGAAGGGCTGGCGTGCCACACAGTATTAGCGGGCTGGTGTGAGCTTTCACGGACAGCTCATTAAACGATCTGTTTAGAGATCTAAAATTTACCGAAATTTTAAAGCCACGAGGAAAACGTTTTCTTTTCCCTGTTTTTTTCCAGAAAAAATTTAAATTTTCTAAAAATAATCAGGTGTGGTGTAGATTTACAAGTTGAAAGTCATTTTGTAACACTGGGAGCGTGAAATGCAGCTTATTCTGTAAATAAAACGAAACTTTCTTTTTTTAAATTGTATACGTTAAGAAAATTTCACCTATACATGAGAGCATGTAACCACGCTCCTTTACTTCATAATAATTTAGAAGCTTCCTGCCAATATGAATTTTCAGCTAGACCCCCTTCATACTGAGGAAGTATTCAGGCATTTTAGTGCTAGAAATAGCGCCTGTAAAAGCGCCTCCCATTCATTTTAGTGTAACTTTTCATATTCGGGCGGTGCGCTTTGCAGGACGTAAGAAACAGTCCTGCAAGCAGCATCTTTGGGGAGGTTTGGGAGCGATGTATTTAGCGCTCCCAAAACGCCCTGCCCATTGAAATGAACAAGCTTTTCAGCTCAGGTGGGAGAATCTGTACACAGAACAACTATTGGTCATGCACTCCACAAATCTGGCTTTTATGGAAGAGTGGCAAGAAGAAGGCCATTGTTCAAAGAAAGCCATAAGAAGTCCCATTTGCAGTTTGTGAGAAGCCATGTGGGGTACACAGCAAACATGTGGAAGAAGGTGCTCTGGTCAGATGAAACCAAAATTCTTTTTTGGCCTAAGACCCCTTTCACACCAAGGGCGTTTTGCAGGCGCTATAGCCTTAGAAATAGCGCCTGCAATCTGCCCTAAAACAGCTGTACCATTGTCTGCAGTGTGAAAGCCCGAGGGCTTTCACACTGCAGCGGTGCGCTGGCAGGACGTCAGGAAAAGTGAACTCACCGCTCCTCCAGCGCTGCTCCCCATTGAAATCAATGGGGCAGCGCTGTAATACCGCCGGCAAAACGCCACTATTGCGGTGTTTAGCCGGGGGTTTTAACCCTTTCTTGGCCGCCAGCGGGGGTAAAAGCGCCCCGCTAGCGGCCGAAATGTGCCGCAAATCCGACGGTAAAACGCCGCTAAAAATAGCAGTGTTTTACCGTCGACGCTATGGGCTGTGTGGTGTGAAAGGGGTCTAAAAGTAAAATGCCATGTGTGGCGGAAAACACTGCATATGACCCTGAACACACCATCCCCACGTGAAACATGGTGGTGGCATGTTGTTGGGATGCTTTTCTTCAGCAGGGACTGGAAAACTGGTCAGAGTCGATGGGAAGATGGATGGAGCCAAATACAGAGCAATCTTAGAAGAAGTCTGAAAAAGACTTGAGACTGGGGCAGAGGTTCACCTTCCAGCAGGACAACAACCCTAAACATACAGCCAGAGCTACAATGGAATGGTTTAGATCAAAAGAATATTTATGTGTTAGAATGGCCAAGTAAAAGTCCAGATCTAAATCCAATTGAGAATCTGTGGCAAGACTTTGCAAAGAAGAATGGGCAAAAATTTCACGTTCTAGATGTGCAAAGTTGGTAGAAACATACCCAACAAGACTTGCAGCTGTAATTGCAGCGAAAGGTGGTTCTACAAAGTATTCAGAGGGGCTGAATACAAATGCACGCCACACCTTTTCACATATTTGTTAAAAATTTTGAAAACCACTTATTTTCCCTCCGCTTCACAATAATGTGCCACTTTGCGTTGGTCTATCACATAAAATCCCAATAAAATAAATTTACGTTTTTGGTTGTAACATGACAAAATTTGGAAAATTTCAAGGGGTATGAATACTTTTTCAAGGAACTGTATATTGCTCTTGCAAAAGCTTGATGAATGTTCTTCTGATTTTCATGTATCATTTTATCTATAAATGAAGGTATTGTGTATTTTTGGCAGGTCATGGTTTGCAACACTTCCTTCCAGATGCTGCTGGTGAAGAAACACTTTGTGATGATCCATAAGCTGCAGAAAAGGGTTTCTGGAATGAGGACTCTGGAGGGAAAAAGCTACTTGCAATTTCATTCTGGTACTCATCATTTAATTCCAGAAAAGTACTTTTTTTATGTATTTAGGGCACCTCTGGCATGCAATGATGTGTTTTGTCATCATTGTAGCATTTGGAAAAGAAGATTTCTTCTCAAAATATTTGCAAATTGCAGCTTTGCTCTCAGCAGAAATTGCACTGTGGAAATGTTTCCAAACTCTAGATGTTGGGCTCACCACTTTACTGAAAGGAGGTACAGAAAAAACAATTGACTGAGCAGACTAAAGGTAAGCAGCGTGCTGTGATGGTGAAGAATATTAATAGGAATCATTTAAAGGTTATAAAAGATAAACTAATTTGTCAGACAAACTTACCCCCTTACCTGTCAATGAAGGCCTGATAGGAAAGAAACTATCGTCTGCTGTATCCCAACAATCACCCAACTGTAGGAGGTACAAGATGGCGCCCACGAGCAAACTAAACTGGAGCCTTTCCCCTGCATTGCCCCCTCATGGCAGAAATGCATATTTTTCTTGTTTGAGAACTGCACTGAGAAGTATGGTGTTACTTGAAATGTATTCCAGGATTTGCTTGACTTCAGCTGATGGAATGTGCAATAATTTAAGACTTTACATAAAGTCTCTAAAATCTTTCATTAAGGCCATTGCGTTTTATAATTTAAATACCATGTATGTCATAGATATATTATTTGTCAATGTAAAAATATATTACACACTTTTTTTTTTCCCCCCCCAGGCATTCCCGTCTCTAGTCCTCAGGCACTGTGCCATTATCTTACTCATATATGGGATACTCCCATCTGTGTTTTTTTTATCTTATTCCTCTCCTGTGCCCAACTCAACTCAACGCCCCCCTTCCCCAAAGCACCCACCCCCCCATGTTGAGGGCATGCGGCCTGGTACGGCTCAGGAGGGGGGCATCGTTCGCTCGTCCCCACCCCTTTCCTGACCGGCCGGGCTGCGTGCTTGGATAAGGGTCTGGTATGGACTTTGGGGGGACCCCCATGCTGTTTTTTTCGGCGTAGGGGTATACCCTCAAAATCCATACCAGGCGAAGGGGCTCGCAAGGTGTCAATCTCACGATGAAAGCGCCGAGATTGACTTCCTTCTCTAGTCCCGTCGTACCTGGAGTCACGTTCAAAATGTACGGACTTTAGTCCATGTGTGGGCAAATACGTTCATTTGGAAAGTCCGTCGAACCTCCGCCGAAAGTCCGGCGGATTGTCCGCCGGACCAAGTTTGACGGAGAGTCAGTTCGTGTGTGTGCAAGTCCGCTCGTTCGGAAAGTCCGGCGGACCTCCGTTGCAAAGTCTGGCAGGTTGTCCGCCGGACCAAGTCTGACGGAAAGTCAGTCGTGTGTACTCGGCATAAGACTATATAAATCTAAGCATGGCTTTTCTTCTCAGAGAATAAGTGCAGGAACTCAACCATGTCAACCCCCCCCCCCCCCCTCCCGGCCGAACCAAATTGAACAGCTGATATGGCCAAATTGCACTAACAACGGGGGGATTTTAACCGCTTCCCGACCGCCTCATGTAGATATACGTCAACACAATGGCACGGGCAGGCAAAAGCACGTACCTGTACGTCCCCTTTAATTTGCCTGCCCGGGGGGGCGCGCGCGCGCCGCGGGCGGGAGCTCCGTGACCACGGCCGCGGGGACCAGCGGACCCGATCGCCGCTGGTATCCCGCGATCGGGTTACGGAGCTGAAGAACGGGGAGAGGTCTATGTAAACAAACCTCTCCCCGCGCTTCCTACACTGACTGTCAGTGATCGGCGGTTCCCTGTCATCGGGAATGACGTCAGACGTACAGCCACGCCCCCCTACTGTAAAAAAAAACACAACACGTCACACTGACTCCTCCCCGCCCCCTAGTGGTTAACCCCCTAACTACAACTGTCATTTACATAGGAATCAGTGCTATTTAAATAGCAGTGATTGCTGTATAAATGACAAATGTCCCAAAAATGTGTCAAAAATGTCCGATGTGTCCGCCAAAATGTCGCAGTCACAATAAAAATCGCTGATCACCGCCATTACTAATAAAAAAAAATATATTAATAAAAATGCTATAAAACTATCCCCTATTTTGTAAACGCTATAACTTTTGCGCAAACTAATCAATAATCGCTAATTGCGATTTTTTTTTACCAAAAATATGTAGAAGAATACGTATCGGCCTAAACTGAGGAAAAAAAATGTTTTTTTTATATATTTTTTGGGGATATTTATTATAGCAAAAAGTAAAAAAATTGCATTTTTTTCAAAATTGTCGCTCTATTTTTGTTTATAGCGCAAAAAATAAAAACCGCAGGGGCGATCAAATACCACCAAAAGAAAGCTCTATTTGTGGGAAAAAAAGGACGCCAATTTTGTTTTGGAGCCACGTCGCATGACCGCGCAATTGTTAGTTAAAGCGACGCAGTGCCGAATTGCAAAAAGGGGCCTGGTCCTTTGGCTGCCAATTGGTCTGGGGCTGAAGTGGTTAAAGGGGCAATAAATACCAGGAGTGTGTTATGTGCAGAGTTCAGGGGTGCGCGATGCACAGAGTGCAGAGTGTAGGGTTTAGGAGTGTGCAGGGTTCAGCTCTTTCACAGGCTGTCCATATATCACTTTCACCCACCCGTCTCTGACCTGTGCACTACAGTCACCCTATCCCCCACCTCTGCTCACCTCTCCCTCCCATGGCCCTCGTCTCTATCCCCCCCCTCTTTCCTCCCCAAAAGCATCCACGCATATCACCTGGCCTTTCAATCTCTCTTGTGTTTGACACATGTGGTATAAGGCATTTATTGCACATTTACTCCTGCAGAGATTAAAGTAATTTAAAGATAGGGCAGCACAGTGTCTTAGTAGTTAGCACATTTACTTTGCAGCACTGGGGTCCTCTGTTCAAATACCAACCAGGGTACTACCTGCATGGAGTTTGCAAGTTCTTGCTGTACTTGTGTGCGTTTCCTCCTACACTGCAAAGACATTCTTGTAGACCAACTGGCCCCCATCTAATATTGACCCTAGTATGTGTGTGCATGCGAGACCTTAGATTGTAAGCTCCTTGAGGACTGATGTCAATGTACAGAATACGCAAAGCGTTGTAAATTGACAGTGCTCTATAAAATGCCTGTAATAAATAAAATAAATATTTCTCTCTCCTGAATTAAATGGTTTCCATGGTGAAGAGTTCTATTGTGTTGCAGAAATATTATCATTTTCTACACTGAAAAACAAAAATGAATGGCTAATCGATTTTCAGCTTTACACTTTATAAAAAAAAAAGGAGAGTATGTATGCAGACTGCACAGTACTATCATTATTATAGAAGGCTTGGTAATGACCTGTAATCTGCTGTCAGTGGGCTGGGCACATCTCCATTACCACTGCTTCACACAGTACATGGCCTTTGGCAGCGGGAACACTGATAATGAGACATAAATACAGCTGTCTTCAGGCCAGCTAGCAATAGCAATACAAACAGTACATAAAGAATACATTAGCAGTTGATGGCGAAATGATACCATGTACCCTAGTACATTTAGCAATTTAGGATTTCAGCAATTTTAGACAAAAACAAAGTAAAAACAATTAACATCAGGAATAGTCAATAAAGAAATACAAGTACCAATAAATATACCTACTGCTGTCAGATCAATAAAATGATCATTTCCGATTGGCTTTTATAGCATACTATAGTTAGAACATTCAAATGACTTTGAGCACCGCTTTACTGAACAGGTCTATGTTATCTACTTTTTTTTATCTTTACAGTGCTGTGAAAAAATATTTGCCCCCTTCCTGATTTATTTTTTGCATATTTGTTACTTAAATGATTGAGATCAAACAGGTTTTAATATTACATAAAGATAACCCAAGTAAATACAAAATGCAGTTTTTAAAAATGACAATTTCATTTTATCCAAACCTGCCTGACCATACCCCACCCCCTTACTAAATCATGAATGACCTGTGATTGACCACATTTTTGGCAAGCTGAGTTAAACTTCACTTGCCACATCCAGGTCTGATTACTGCCAGAGCTGTTGAATCAATTTAAATAGAAGCTGTCCGACAAGCACGCCAAGGCTGGGTTCAGACTGCTGCGGTGCGGGAGATCGCATATGATTCGCACCGCACTGCAGTTCAAATCATATGCGATCTCTGTGCGATGTGAATTCAGCCATACAGATAGTATTGCTGAATTCGCATCGCATTCGGCCCAAACTCGCACAGGACCCTTTTTTTGGTCCGCAGCAGAATCGTATAGCATGGGTGTTCTCACCATGCGATCGATTCCTGTCCGAGTTTGCAGATCGCACTGCGATATGCGAGCTGATATGGGGGTGTCATTAACATTTCACTGACACTCCCAGCAGCTCGCATAGGGCAGTGTGAACTGCCGGCGGGAGACATGCGATGCGGGAACCCGCAGTAGATTTGCAGCGTTCCCGCACCGCAGCAGTCTGAACCCAGCCTAAAAGATCTCAAAAAGCAACACATCATGCCGTGATCTAAAGAAATCCAAGAACAGATGAAAAAAGTAATGGACATATCAGTCTGGAAAGGGTTACAAAGACATTTGTAAATATTTGGGACTCAAGTGAACCACGGTGAGAGCCATTATCCACAAATGGAGAAAATTTGGAACAGTGGCGTTACTCCAATTAGTCCAAGCACACAAGGACACAAGTACGACTCATCCAGGAGGCCATAAAAACTGCAGGCCTCACTTGTCTCAGTTAAGATCAGTGTCAATGATTCAACAATAAGGCCCCTTTCACACTGGGGCGGCGAGCCGCGGTCACGGTAAAGCAGCGTTATATTTAGCGCTGCTTTACCGTCGTTTTAACCGCGGTGTTCGGCCGCTCGCGGTGCGGTTTTACCCCCGCGAGCGGCCGAAAAAGGGTTAAAGACCGCCGTAGCGGCGCTTTGCGGCGGTATTGCCGCGGTTTTACCACGGCTTTCACACTGGAGTGAATGGGGCAGGATTTTTTCAGGCGGTATACAGGCGCTATTTTTAAGCGCTGTACCGCCTGAAAAACGCCCCAGTGTGAAAGGGGCCTTAGAAAGACTGGGCAAAAATGGCATCCATGGGAGAGTTCCAAGGCAAAAGCCACTCCTGACCAAAAAACACAAAGGCTCATCTCACATTTGCCAAACAAAATCTTGGGCAAATATTCTGTAGACCAGGGGTAGGCAACCATAGACAGATGAGATCTACTTGAACAACACTGATGAAGTCAAAGATCACCGGGCGCAGTGTCCAGGTGTGAGGGCTGGTTCCCATCAGAACGCAATACCAGAAAGGCATGTTCCATGTGTGCTTCCTGCACCGTGTTCAAAACACACTACCTTTGTGATCTACTGCGGGTGATGAAACATTGTTATCCCCAAATGTAGACTGCAAACGCATTGTACATAAAAAAAAAAAAAAAGAAGTATTACAAGAGAGTGCAGGGTTCAGGAGTGCATTACCCCCAGAATGCAGGGTTCAGGAGTGCGTTACCCCCAGAATGCAGGGTTCAGGAGTGCGTTACCCCCAGAATGCAGGGTTCAGGAGTGCGTTACCCCCAGAATGCAGGGTTCAGGAGTGCGTTACCCCCAGAATGCAGGGTTCAGGAGTGCGTTACCCCCAAAAGGCAGGGTTCAGGAGTGCGTTACCCCCAAAATGCAAAGTTCAGGAGTGCGTTACCCCCAAAATGCAAAGTTCAGGAGTGCGTTACCCCCAAAATGCAAAGTTCAGGAGTGCGTTACCCCCAAAATGCAAAGTTCAGGAGTGCGTTACCCCCAAAATGCAAAGTTCAGGAGTGCGTTACCCCCAAAATGCAAAGTTCAGGAGTGCGTTACCCCCAAAATGCAGGGTTCAGGAGTGCGTTACCCCCAAAATGCAGGGTTCAGGAGTGCGTTACCCCCAGAATGCAGGGTTCAGGAGTGCGTTACCCCCAGAATGCAGGGTTCAGGAGTGCGTTACCCCCAGAATGCAGGGCTCAGGAGTGCGTTACCCCCAAAATACAGGGTTCAGGAGTGCGTTACCCCCAAAATGCAAAGTTCAGGAGCGCGTTACCCCCAAAATGCAAAGTTCAGGAGCGCGTTACCCCCAAAATGCAAAGTTCAGGAGTGCGTTACCCCCAAAATGCAAAGTTCAGGAGTGCGTTACCCCCAAAATGCAAAGTTCAGGAGTGCGTTACCCCCAAAATGCAAAGTTCAGGAGTGCGTTACCCCCAGAATGCAGGGTTCAGGAGTGCGTTACCCCCTAGAATGCAGGGTTCAGGAGTGCGTTACCCCCAGAATGCAGGGTTCAGGAGTGCATTACCCCCAGAATGCAGGGTTCAGGAGTGCGTTACCCCCAGAATGCAGGGTTCAGGAGTGCGTTACCCCCAGAATGCAGGGCTCAGGAGTGCGTTACCCCCAAAATACAGGGTTCAGGAGTGCGTTACCCCCAAAATGCAAAGTTCAGGAGTGCGTTACCCCCAAAATGCAAAGTTCAGGAGCGCGTTACCCCCAAAATGCAAAGTTCAGGAGTGCGTTACCCCCAAAATGCAAAGTTCAGGAGTGCGTTACCCCCAAAATGCAAAGTTCAGGAGTGCGTTACCCCCAAAATGCAAAGTTCAGGAGTGCGTTACCCCCAAAATGCAAAGTTCAGGAGTGCGTTACCCCCAAAATGCAAAGTTCAGGAGTGCGTTACCCCCAGAATGCAGGGTTCAGGAGTGCGTTACCCCCTAGAATGCAGGGTTCAGGAGTGCGTTACCTCCAGAATGCAGGGTTCAGGAGTGCATTACCCCCTAGAATGCAGGGATCAGGAGACCTCAAGTTTTTTTTTGGGGGGGGGGGGGCTGCGGCACACAGAAGGCTTTTTATCTTAATGCATTAAGATAAAAAACCTTCTGCCTTTACAATCACTTTAGGTTACTGAAAGCCAGAGGCTTTGTACTAAGTACTGCCTTCATGGAAACCAAAAGCCCTAAACAGGCAGGATGCGTCTCATTTTCAGGTTTTCCTCGATTATCCCTTTAACAGCACAAGGATGAAAAAGTAGACAAATGTTTTATACAGTATTGTTTGCCTAAGCATCTACAGAAAAAAAAAAAGCACCGTTAACAAATAAACCAAAAGGGAGAGCTGTATGTAACATCCTATTTTTAAATAAGCAAATCTTCTAAGAATTCCCTATAACAATGGATGATGGTTTTGACACAAAAGGATGCAAATACGTTTTTTTTTTTTTTTTTTACCTTTTGGCTTCCTCTAGGTGGCATAAATACTCATAGGCAATGTTTTGTCGCCTTCTTTCATCCATTTCCTCTGCGGAAAGCCTTTCATCATCCACGATAGCTGGAAACAGAAACAAAAAAACTTAAATCCCACAAAATTACAGGGTAGGCCAGTTTCAAACAAATGGTGAACTCTATTAAATAAATGCTATAGATATTTACAAATCCCCATTTGGCAATTAAAAGCTCATCATTTTCAAATCTCCGGAGGCTGGTGCCGGGTGTTTCTGCCTGGATGTGGAGCTGGACACACATTTTTCTTAGGTCTTTACACTTAAGAACTTCCTTGTGTTTGTTTTCAAGGTTTGTCACTTGAAAGTTGCGGCTTTGTCAGGTCTGTGAAACCTCTAAAATTCACAACTCAGCCAAATCCCGGGATGGACAAAGCCACACATGAAGGTCAGGCCAAAGTATGTGCTGTAGAGAAAGAAGTTTGCCAGGGCAGATCTAGAAAAGCACTTGAAATGTTTAAAGCCTGTTTTATTTTAGATGAAGTCTAGATTTACAGAAGTATAAAATATTTTATAAAAATGTGTCTTGGTTTTAAGACTGTTCCAAGTTGCTGCTCTCAACCCCCTTTGCAGATGTCTTCTTTAGCCAATTGGTTGCCAAGGAGACACCTGCATGTGTGCACTCCTGGCCTGGGAGGTGTGCATCCATTGAAATACACAGCGCCCGGGGAGCCTCAACTCTGTCCCCACCTCCCAGCTCTCGACAAGCAGCTGCAGGAGCCAATCACTCCCTTATCCTATCTCAATATACAACTCGGAAGCCCGAGGAGCAGAGCAGAATGTGCACAACCTGTCGCCAGTGTTTGGGGATGAGAGGGCTGTAACTGTACTGGGGCATTTCTTTAGGGTTTGCGGTCAAAAAAAAAAAAAAAAAAAGGGGGCTTAAAAATCATTAAAAAAAAAAAATTTTTACTCACCGCCAAATGCCTGTTGCTAGGGGGTCCCTCGTAGTCTGCCACCTTCAGTGCCCAGGCTAAACGTCACTTCCCCCTCGGCGCCGCACAGTCATCTGGGACCTGTCACGTATCCCAGATGACTGAGCGGCAAATCACGGCGCCGCTCGCGCATGCGCAGTGGGTGCCCGGCTGTGAAGCCACAGCCGGGTTCCCACATTAGGAATGCCGGCGCCGCGAGCGGCTCGTGGAACGAGGGGGGGCCTCGTTCCCCCGCATCGCTGGACCCCGGGACAGGTAAGTGTCCGATTTTTAAAAGTCAGCAGCTGCAGTATTTGTAGCTGCTGACTTTTAAAAAAAATAAAAAAATTTTCCCCAGGACGGAGCTCCGCTTTAAAGTGGAACCACACGGCATCCGAGCTCCACAAACCAAAAATGCTATTTAATTCATTTTTGTTATTCAAAGCAAACTCCCCCATCCATCCATGTCTCCATGCTTTATTTTGCATAGAAATCACATTGAAACACACCCTCCTAGCATTTCTGGCTGCAGTCATCTAGCGTATGGGCAGATGATTTATGTAGCATTTTGCTTCCTGGAATCCATCTGCCCTTAGCTCAAGCATGCATGCAGGAGAGTGTGCTGAGCTGAGAAAATCCCCCCTCCTCTCCCGAAGACTCCTGGGATATAGGACATCATTTGCCTAGGCATGGAAACCATGAAGTGGCTGAAGAAATGTAAAACATTTTTTAAAACAAGTAAATATTAGGGTTGCACTGGTACCAATACTGTGAATGAATGAATGAATGTGAATGAATGAATGTGAATGAATGAATATGAATGTGAATGAATGAATGTGAATGAATGAATGAATGCATGAATGAATGTGAATGAATGTGAATGAATGAATGAATGTGAATGAATGACTTGTATAGCGCAACCTATGCGAACTGAATCGCCTCAGGGCAATACTGGTGCCGATACCAAGACTAAGCAAAATCGGTACTCGTGCAAATGCTCCGATACCTGAAGCTGATACTTTCAGGCTCTGTTTTTTTTAGCTGTCAGAGGTATTCCCTGACAGCTGAAGTATAAAAAAAAAAAAAAAAAAAAGCCAGCAATTATTGGTTGTTAAGGATTGGGACCTCCGCGTCTTTAACAAACCAATGACTCATTCAGCTGTCAGTGCGGTTCCCCATTTGACAACTGAAGTGTAAAAAATCCCCCCCCCCCCCCCCAAAAAAAAAAAAAAAAGCAGCCGGTGTTCTATCGAATAGTGCCCTCTGTCGTTTAATAAGGCTCCGCGGGTTGTGCATGCGCAATACGGAGCGCAACTCCAGCTGATTTCCTGAACAGCTGTTGTGATGGCGCATGCGCAGTGCATCTGAGACAATAGTGAAGGCCATTCTTTTTTTGTCTTGATGGGCAGGTTCAGTGCTGCAAAGGGACAATGTTATTCTTTGATTCTGCCCTGCAAAAAAACACCCTTCAACATACATAAAAGTGCGAGGCAGAATTGGAGAACATTGACCCTTTTCAGCAAGAAATAAAAGAAAAACATTTTCCCTCGGCGCGCGCGTCGCACTGCGCATGCGCTGTCACAACAGCTGATCAGGAAATAAGCTGGGGTGGCGCTCCGTACTGCGCATTCGCAGCTCGGTGGAGTCATTTTTCGACTGGGGGCACTATTCGATAGAACAGCGAGCAATGCTTATCAACAACATTGCTCAGTCGCTGCAACAAAACAAAAAGAAACAGGTTTCCTTTTTGTTTATACGTTTACAGATCAAAAGGGATGAACTTCATCTGCAGATGTCAGTTTAAAAGCAACCTGTGAAGTAAAAAAATAAATAAAAATTGCCTTAAAAAATAAGTATCTTTTTAAAAAAAACGTAGGACTGCTTTTTAATATACTAGAGAAGCTGATATGCATAGGTATTTTTTTCTTTAAAAAAAAAAAAAAAAAAAGAAGGTGTACTAGCCCATAATTTAGCACAAAATGCTTAAAACATACTATTACTAACCTCTGTAATTATAGGCATTGTGGTCATCAAAATGCACAGTTAAAGTACTTATTTCTGTAGATTTCAGCATCCCAGCTCACCCTGCTCCAACTCCCAGAGCCCTTCCTCTGTGCTTAAAATAGAGATTAGATAAAGGAAGGCTGCTTGGTCATTGTTGGAAGGTGGGAGGAGGGGGAAGCTGAGGTGCTAAGAAAAAGTGAAAGTGCTTATTGTGTAAATTTGAGGATAAATTGCTCCAGGGTGCCTACAGATACAGAGGTCAAAATCAGTTAATTTCTTTTCCAAAGTAAAGAGAATGTGGCCTGTTAGCATGCTACATAAAGGGGTCATTGCTGTGTGGGTAAGCAGTGGTCTCACTGCAGCACTTCAAACACTCCCCCTGCTGAGTTAGCAAGAGCGCTCCAATCAGCATGGGGCATGAACTTGGCACGTTATAAAGAGCACAAAAATAAATGGGCAGGGCTGACACCAGTCAGTCCACTAAACTGCTGTGTGCTGTCAGCACTCAATAGGTCAATAAAAGAGTGAAGTGCATTTCTGGCAGAGCAAATTGTATGTTTCTGTAGTTGAATTTTTTATTTCTTTTTTGGGGAGAAAATGCAGGAAACCGTGGATGTATTGCAGAGATAAACTGCATGTGTTTTATTTTTTTTCCTTTTGCCTTGATATAGGCTTTATGCCAATAAAAAAAAAGTTAAGGTAACAATATGGGAATATAAAAATAATAAATAAAAAATAAAAAGGATCCTAGAAACTCAATTTCCTGCAGAATTACTTAGGCATGAAAATAATTTCAACCAATAAGAAACACACTGAGGCCCCAAGAATTAAATGATTAATGATTTCTACCAACTGTACAATAGAGCATAAGCCAGACGTAATAATTCTCAAAACATAGTATCCGGTTACTTTAGCTTTAAGCATGGCAATAAAGTAATCCCTAATGGCTTCATTATACGTGGTTTAAGAAATATGTTGCTTAAATAGGCCAGAAGTACAAATAATTATATAAGGGGTCAGCAAAGAAGATTACGTCATATTTTAGTAAAAATTATATCTTATATAATATCTCTCTCATATAGAATATATATATATATATATATATATATATATATATATATATATATATATATATATATATCCACATGTACACACATATATCTATCCACATATACACACACACACACACACACACACACACACACACACACACACATACATACATACATACATACATACATACATACATATATATATATATATATATATATATATATATATACACACACATATACATACACACACACACACACACAGTGGATATAAAGAGAGTCTACACTCCCCTGGTAAAATGTCAGGTTTCTGTGATGTAAAAAGACGACACAAAGATAAATGATTTCAGAACTTTTTCCACCTTTAGACCCCTTTCACACCGAGGGCGTTTTGCAGGTGCTATAGCGCTAGAAATAGCGCCTGCAATCCACCCTCAAACTGCTGCTCCATTGTCTGCAGTGTGAAAGCCCGAGGGCTTTCACACTGCAGCGGTGCGCTGGCAGGGCGTCACAAAAAGTCCTGCCAGCAGCTTCTTTGGAGCGGTGAAGGAGCGGTGAACTCACCGCTGCTCCCCATTGAAATCAATGGGACAGCAATGTAATACCGGCGGCATAACGCCGCTATTGCGGCGTTTTAACCCTTTCTTGGCCGCTAGCGGGGGGTAAAAGCGCCCCGCTAGCGACCGAAATGCGCCGCAAATCCGACGGTAAAACGCCGCTAAATATACAGTTTTACCGCTGACGCGGTGTGAAAGGGGTCTTAATGTGACCTATAAACTGTACAACTCGGTTGAAAAACAAGCTGAAATCCTTTTTTTTTTTTTTTTTGAGGGGGGGGGGGGGGGGGGGGGGGGGATGGGGGAGAGCAAGGGCTTTTTTTTACAAAAATAGCGGCACTTTACCCAGGCGTCGGCGGTAAAGTGCCAATATTTTTTAGCGGCGCTTTACCGTCGTTTTTGCAGCGCTTTTCAGCCGCTAGTGGGCCGCTTTTAACCACCGCTAACTGCCGAAAAAGGGTTTAAAGAGCCCGCAAACCGCTTTTTTTTCAATGGGCAGGGGCACTCCTACAGTGCCTCAAAGATGCTGCTTGCAGGACTCTTTTTTAGCGTCCTGCCAGCGCACCACTCCAGTGTGAAAACATTGGAGTGAAAGGAGAGGTGCTTTACAGGCGCTATTTTTTGCGATATAGCGCCTCAGTGTGAAAGGGGTCCAAGAATAAAGAAACTAAAATAATGTGGCTGCATAAGTGTACACACCCTCTTATAACTGGGGATGTAGCTGTGTTCAGAATTCATCAAACACATTTAAACTCATGTTAAATAGGAGTCAGTACACACCTGCCATTATTTAGGCCTCATGCACACTGGACTTTTTTTACAGGAGCTGTTTTTGGCTTCAGACGTTTTTTTCTACAGTCAATAAACTCTCCATCATGTTATCCTATGTGTCCATGCACACATAGGCTTGTTAGCAGCAGTTTTTGGCTGGGGCGCTTTTTGGCTTTAAAAAAACAAACAAATACAAAACTAGTGGGTTCTGAGAGGAGTTTTTCAGCTGTAAAAACGCTCTAATGTCAAAAAACGCAGATAAACGCTCAAAAACGTGGCTCACCAGCGTTTGACATTTATGATCCATTCAAAAAATAAAAGCTGCAAAGCTACTGGCGTTTTTAGAACGTTATTTTAACGTCCAGTGTGCATGAGGCCTTAAAGTGCCTCTGATTAACCCAGAATAAAGTTCAGCTATTCTAGTAGGACTTTCCTGACTTTTTGTTAGTCACATTCTACAGCAAAAGCCATGGTCTGCAGAGAGCTTCCAAAGCATCTGAGGGATCTCATTGTTAAAACGGTATCAGTCAGAACAAGAGTAAAAAAGAATTTCCAAGGCATTATATATATATATATATATATATATATATAATATATATATATATATATATAATATATATATATATATATATATATATATATATATATATATATATATATATATATATATATAAAAATGGAACACAGCGAAGACGGTCATCAAGTGGAGAAAATATGGCACAACAGTGACATTATCAAGAACTGGACATCCCTCCAAAATTGATGGAAAGACGAGAAGAAAACTGGTCAGGGAGGCTACCAAGAGTCATACAGCAACATTAAAAAGGAGCTTCAGAAATATCTGGCAAGTAGTGGCTGTGTGGTACATATGAAGAATAGGGGAGATGGTTGTCACATGTCTGGGCTATGGGGTGGAGTGGCAAAACGGTTACATTTTGCAAAAACCCATCTGAAGTCTCCCAAAATCATGTGGGAAAATGTGGTATGGTCTGGTGAAACCAATGTTGAACTTTTTGGCCATAATTCCAAAATACTGCACATCACCAAAAGATCACCATACCCACCGTGAAGCATGGTGGTGGCAGCATCATGCTTTGGGGCTGTTTTTCTTCAGCTGGAACAGGGGCCTTAGTCAAGGTAGAGGGAATTATTTACAGTTCCAAATACCAGTCAATATTGGCACAAAACCTTCAGGCTTCTGCTAGAAAGCTGAACATGAAAAGGAACTTCATCTTTCAGCAGAACAAGGACCCAAAGCATACATCCAAATCAACAAATTAATGGCTTCAACAGAAGATGATTAAAGTTTTGGAATGGCCCAGCCAGACCTGAATCGGATTGAAAGTCTGTGGGGTGATCTGAAGAGGGCTGTGCACCGGAGATGCCCTCGCAATCTGACAGATATGGAGTGTTATTGCAAAGAAGAGTGAGCAAATATTGCCAAGTCAAGATGTGCCATGCTGATAGACCCAAAAAGACTGAGTGCTGTAATAAAATCAAAAGGTGCTTCAAAAAAGTTTACGGATGTGCACACATTTGCAACCATATTCATTTTAGTTTATTTTTACTTCCCCCCCACCTAAAAGATTTCAGTTTGTTGTTCAACTGAGTTGTACAGTTTATAGGTCACATTAACCCTGGGTTCACACTAGTGCGATGCAGTAACCAGCGTGATTCCGACCCCGGTTCCGGCATCGTTCCTTCACACTGCCTACTGCAAACCGCTGCAGGCGTCATTAACAAAGTTAATGACACCCCCAGTTTAGTTCACAGATCGACATGTGCGAACTGTGAACTCGCACAGGATTCGCTAGGTGAGAACACCCATGCAATCCGATTCTAGTGCCGGGGGGGAAAAAAAAAGTCCCTACACTATTTTCTGTGCAAATCGAATGCATGTATGGCTGAACTTGCATCTCACAGACATCGCAGGTGATCAGCACCTACAGTGCGGGTCCGAATCACAGCAGTGTGAACCCAGGCTAAAAAGGTGGAAAAAGTTCTGAAATTATTTATCTTTATCTCATTTTTTTACAAAAGTGAGTACACCCCTCACATTTTTGTAAATAATTGTATTATATCTTTTCGTGTGACAACACTGAAGAAATGACACTTTTCTACAATGTAAAGTAGTAGTGTACAGCTTGTATAACAGTGTAAATTTGCTGTCCCCTCAAAATAACTCAACACACAGCCATTAATGTCTAAACCGCTGGCAACAAAAGTACATCCCTAAGTGAAAATGTTCAAATCGGGTCCAAAGTGTCAATATTTTGTGTGGCCACCATTATTTTCCAGCACTGCCTTAACCCTCTTGGGCATGGAGTTCACCAGAGCTTCACAGGTTGCCACTGGAATCCTCTTCCACTCCTCCATGACAACATCACAGAGCTGGTAGATGTTAGAGACCTTGGGCTCTGCCACCTTCCATTTGAGGATGCTCCACAGATGCTCAATAGGGTTTAGGTCTGGAGACATGCTTGGCCAGTCCATCACCTTTACCCTCAGCTTCTTTAGCAAGGCAGGGGTCATCTTGGAGGTGTGTTTGGGGTCGTTCTGTTAGAATACTACTCTGCGGCCCAGTCTCTGAGGGGAGGAGGACCATGCGCTGCTTCAGTATGTCAAAGTACATGTTGGCATTCATGGTTCCCTCAATGAACTGTAGCTCCCCAGTGCCGGCAGCACTCATGCAGCCCCAGACCATGACACTCCCACCACCATGCTTGACTGTAGGCAAGACACACTTGTCTTTGTACTCCTCACCTGGTTGCCCCCACACACGCTTGACACCATCGGAACCAAATAAGTTTATCTTGGTCTCATCAGACCACAGGACATGGTTCCAGTAATCCATGTCCTTAGTCTGCTTGTCTTCCGAAAACTGCAGGCTTTTTGCATCATCTTTAGAAGAGGCTTCCTTCTGGGACGACAGCCATGCAGACCAATTTGATGCAGTGTACGGCGTATGGTCTGAGCACTGGACAGGCTGACCCCCCCACCCCTTCAACCTCTGTAGCAATGCTGGAAGCACTCATACACCTATTTCCCAAAGAAAACCTCTGGATATGACCGCTGAGCACGTGCACTCAACTTCTTTAGGTCGACCATGGCGAGGCCTATTCTGAGTGGAACCTGTCCTGTTAGAAAGCTGTATGGTCTTGGCCACCGTGCTGCAGCTCAGCTTCAGGGTCTTGGCAATCTTCTTCTAGCCTAGGCCAGGTATATGCAATTAGCGGACCTCCAGCTGTTGCAGAACTACAAGTCCCATGAGGCATAGCAAGACTCTGACAGCCACAAGCATGACACCCAGAGCAGAGGCATGATGGGACTTGAATTCTTGCAACAGCTGGAGGTCCACTAATTGCATATCCCTGGCCTAGGCCATCTTTACGTAGAGCAACTATTCTTTTTTTCAGATCATTAGAGTTCTTTGCCATGAGGTGCCATGTTGAGCTTCCAGTGACCAGTATGAGAGAGTGAGAGCGATAACACCAAATTTAACACACCTGAGACCTTGTAACATTAACCACTTCAATACCCGCGTATAGTCATATGACGCCCACAAGGTGGTCTACCATCCTGGGTGGGCGTCATCCCAGTACAGAGGAACACATGATCGGTCTCCTCCCCTTGAGTCCCCTCCCCCCCCCACAGTTAGAATCACTCCTATCAGGGAACACATTAACCCCTCCAGCGCCCTCTAGTGTTAACCCCTTCCCTGCCAGTCACATTTACACAGTAATCATTGCAATTTTATAGCAACGATCGCTGTGTAAATGTGAATGGTTCCAAAAATGTGTCAAAAGTGTCCGAAGTGTCCGCCGCAATGTCGCAGTCACGAAAAAAAAAAATCGCAAATCGCCGCCATATCTATCCCCTATTTTGTAGACGCTATAACTTTTGCGCAAACCGATCAATATACGCTTATTGCGATTTTTTTTACCAAAAAATATGTAGAAGAATACGTATCGGCCTAAACTGAGGAAAAAAATTGTTTTTTTTTTTTAAAAATGGGATATTTATTATAGCAAAAAGGGAGGGAAAATGGCAAAATGGCTAATTGTGCTTAATTTGGAAATTTTCACTTACAGAGTGTACGCACATTTGTTGCCTGCGGTTTAGACATTAATGGCTGTGTGTGGACTTATTTTGAGAGGATATATACATACACACACACACAGCTACAGTGCTGTTTATGACTAATTAACTTTACTAATATTAATACATATCCGTGGTTTTCTCAGTAGTGCTTCTGCATTTACTTCTACAGTATTATTCTTTTTTTACATACTTGGTTGTCAGAAATGACAGTTGGGTCAGTTCATACAGATCATCATATGGGTTTTTGTGGATTTTTCAAACCTGAAAGCATTTGCAGTGTTCTCAACATTACACTACATTCTCTATCAACATTATCCTCCTCCGTACACTATGTTCTCTGACAGCTCACCCCCTCCACGCATTAAATGTTCTCTGACAGCTTTCCCACCCCCACTCCATGTTCTCTGATAGAACCCACACAGGCTAGTACTGGCTCGACGTAGAACCAGAGGATCTTCCAGTGGGGCCCGCCTCCCTACCATTATAATGTCATTGTCACAGGTTGTAACTGACAGCTTACAAGGCTCGCAACTACAAAGCATGGCCTGCCCATCTAGCTCTCCTGGCGTTTCAGAGGCCGTCCCTCTTCCCAGTACAAACATAGACCCACCTGCTGCTGCAGACATTGTCTACCTACCTGTTTTGTTCTAGTGAAATCAGCGGCTGCAGACAGTATGAATGAAAAACACCTACATTTTTGATGACGTCTAAAAGTGCAGGAATAGGGACTGATCGGATGTCTGAAGGTGCAGGAATTGGGACGGATCTGAGGTCTGAATGTGCAGCAACTGGGATGGATCTAAGGTCTGAAGGTTCAGGAATTGTTCTGAGATCCATGGGGTGTTATCGTTCACTGGTACGCTGGTTGTCTAATGCTTGTAAATGGACACAATGTGAAAAAAGGTTGCTGACCTCTGCCTTCGCCTAAATACCCCTCTTGTAACGTTAAAGCTGAACTCCAGGCAAACAGATAAGGAAGCAGATAAAATACATACGAGAGCAGTTTTACCTGCTATGGGATAAGTTTGAGAATTACACAACTCGCCCATAAAGCACACCATAGGCTGGCAGTGCAGGAGACCTATTTTTTTCTGTTTCTGTGAACACTTAAAGGGGTTGTAAACCCCCCTTTTTTTAAAAAAAACACTAAATTATACTTGCCTCCACTGTGCAGTTCGTTTTGCACAGTGTGGCCCCGAACCTCGTCTTCTGGGGTCCCCCTGCAGCGCTCGCATCGGTAAACCCCCTGGGAGAAACGCTCTCCCTGGGGGTTACCTTGCGGGCATGCTCCTGAGTACAGAATTTGCGTGCATAGATACAGAATGCCGGACTCGGTCCCGCCCCCATTGGATGTGTGCGACAGCAGTGGGAGCCAATGGCTGCGCTGCTATCAATCTTTCCAATCAAGAGCCGAGAACCCCGGACAGGTACCCGGAGAGGTACAGCGCGTCTCCGAGGGAACGATCTCGGCTGAGAGTTCGTTCTTACAACCCCTTTAAGCCGACCATAGATGGATCAAATCTTGGCGGGTTCAGTAGGAACCGGCAGAGATTTGATTCATCTATGGGCAGGCTGGCTGTATCGACTTGGGTACAACCAGCCTGTGGGATTCTTTACATTCAAGCGCTGCGGGAGGGATTCAGTCACTGTTGATGAGTGAATCAAGAGATTTACTTTCCTTTCATCTGTGGCAGAAGGAAAGAAAATTACATAACCTATAGCTTGCCTTATAGAACTCCTTCACACGCTTGTGACTGAACAAATCATTAAGAAGCAAAACAATGATAAGAAAACCTGTGCGTCAGTCTGCCCTCTCCTCCTATCAGCATACACCTTGCATTAGAGCATAACCTGCTTCTCCCAGTGCAAACACTGCTGTGCAGGGACTGCAAAAGTCTTATACAAGGTCAAATGCAGGTACCTGCATTGTTTATCTTTAAGACCAATACATGGACATTAAAAAATACAGTAAAAATTTAAGGTCTCCTTAAAATATCTCTGTGCCCGCCTCCATCATTAAGAAGTTGTAGCATCATCTTGCAAGATTTGGGCTACACAGATGGAACCGGACATCACCCTCTGCAGCACAGCAGTCTGGGGTAAGGTAAGTGTATGTACCAACTCCACCATGTATGATGGGGATGGACCCAGATATGTTATGTGGAGTTTGTATTTTACTGTAAGGTCCACTTTTAAGGATACATTAATAAATAAATCCAGAACTCTGCAAGCGTCACCTCCGCTGGCTGGGTCCAGTTGGTGAGAATTCTGCTCCGGTACTTGCTTCAGCTACTTACTGTGGTCCCTGGTAATAAGGTGGATCGTCCCTTAGTGGCGACAGCTTCCCCTCTACCTCCGACCTCGACAGGCTCTCCAGCCGGCAGAACCGTCACTTCTGGCTGGACTGCAAGCCGCAATCCTCTCTTGCTTCTGGATAGGCCCTCAGACTGCCTAGCAGCAAGATGTGCCCGGAATAGGCCCAAACTCTGGCCTATCAGCCCAGGCAGTACAACACACATCGACCCAGACAGCTGTCCAGGTGGCACAGAACCCTGGATTACCAGACTCCACCCAAATATATAGGTTCTCCCAGCAGGCCAAGGAATTTAAGAAAACCCCTGCCCATTGGCTGAGATGCACCATATACTCCTAAAGCTGTCCTTGCTTTGCCCTTTTCTTATCCGATGTCACCAGGTACCTGGCCACCCAGTGGCAGAAGAGAGAAGTGCAGCAATTCCAGACTTAGGGTAAACTCAATTGATCCCTAACAATGAGCCAAGGTAACTACACCTGGCAGGTAAATTTAGGCGCAACCCTGCCTAAACATCAGGGTGCTACATCTATATCTATGTGAAGTTCAGTTTTAATACTCATGCACCCTAGTTATCTCATGACGATGTGTGTTGGCTGCAGTAAATTCCACAAGGTTTTTACAATGGGTCAGATTGCAGCAAGTTCTCACCCACCTATTGCTCTCAAATTCAGCCATAATTACAAAAAAGTAATTACAATCTACATACAAATAGAATGCAATGGATTTGCAAATCTCATAAATCCATATTTTATTCACAATATAATAAAATATCAAATGTTTATAACCATTTTAAGAATAAAATAAGGTAATTTTAAAGTTGATGAACAGCAATATAACTCAAAAAAAGTTGTGACAGGGCAACAAAAAGCTCACTAAGTAAGTGGCACTAAGAAGAAAGAGTTGGAAGAACATTTAATTAGGTTAATTGGCAACAGAACAGTAACAGGATTGGAAATAAAAAAAGCATCTTAGAGAGTCAGAGCGTCTCAGAAGTAAAGATGGGCAGAGGTTCACCAATCTGTGAAAAGCTGTGTCTAAAAAATGTCAAGCCAATTCAGAATAATGTTCCTCAATGTAAATTGCAAAGACTTTAAATCTATCATCATTCACATTACTTAATATCAAAAGATCCTGAGAACCTGGAGAAATCTCTGTGTGCAAAGGACAAGGCTGAAAAGCCATGTTGGATGCCCGTGATCTTCAGGTATTAAAAACAGGCATGAACACTGAATGGGCTCAGGAATACTTCCATTAATCACTGTCTGTGACCACAGTTTATCATGACATCCAAAACTGTAAGGTAAAGTTCTTTCATGAAAAGAAGAAGCCAAAACTGATTTAAAATGGTCTGTTGCAAAGTGGAAAAACTTTTCTGTGCACATTCTTTATGGCAACTATGGCCACCACGTCTGCCGGACTAAAAAGGAGGGACCTTCCAGCATTTTATCATTGCTCAGTTCAAAAGTCTGCATCTCTGATGGTACAAGCGTGCATTCATGTGTATGGAATGGGCAGCTTGCTCATCCTAAAAGGCACCATCAGTGCTGAAAGATACAGTATATCCAGGTTTAGGAGCAACATATGCTTCCATCCAGATGATGTCCATTTCAATGAAGGTCTTGTATATTTCAGCAGGACAATGCTAAATTGCATACTGCATCAATAACAGCATGGCTTCGTAGTAGAATAGTCCGAGTGCTTACAGTGCCTTGAAAAAGTATTCACACCCCTTGACATTTTCCACATTTTGTCATGTTGCAACCAAAAATAAATGTATTATATTGGGATTTTATGCGATAGATTAACACAAAGTGGCACATAATTGTGAAGTGGAAGGAAAATGATAAATGGATTTCAAATTGTTTTACAAATAAATATCTGAACGAAAACATATGTCTAAAGTCCCCAAGAAAATCTGGCCTTTTATCAGAGATATATTCAAACTTAATCAACAACACAGAAACAAACAAACTACCATACATGCTCAAATGGGAACACGAATTAAACATCTTTCTCTGTCCAAAACTGGGATACATGCATTAACAACTTACATAAATGCACTAGATCTATCACAGTTAAGGAGGCAGCAATGAAACTATTCACCAGATGGTACTATACCCCAGTCAAACTACACTCCATATTCCCCACAACACCACAAACATGCTTCAGAGGCTGTGATACCCCTGGTTCATACATACATATATTTTGGGACTGTAATAAGATTACACATATTTGGAAACAGTTATAAAGGTTCACCTCTATAATCTCAAATAACATTGTCCTTACCCCACACAGTTGTCTTATTCGCACAATACTAGATTAGTATATACAATCTGTGTTGCAATTCACTGGTTAATTGCATATCATTGGAAATCCCAATCAGTTCCTTTAGAACATTTGAAAACCAGAATTAACAACATCAACCTTATGGAAAAAAATATTTCATACAATTCAGAACACCATCCATTTATATGATAAAAAATGGGATCCGTGGTTTAAACATTCCATATCTTTTTTTAATCCATCCTGAGAATGTCTACACATAAAGCACCAGTCTATTCGTAATAATTTACTATATACCATAATCAAAACTTTTGTACCATAACTAAGACTACTAACTTAATCATTTGTATCTTACAATGTTACATATGTAAAACTTATTATTACTGTCAATGTTTCGACATATTTTTGTACCACCTTTTGCACCCAATAAAATAGTTTGTAAACAAATAAATATCTGAACAGTGTGGCATACATTTGTATTCAGCCCCCTTTACTCTGATACCCCCGACTAAAATCTAGTGGAACCAATTGCTTTCAGAAGTCACCCAATTAGTAAATAGTTCACCTGGTTGTAATTTAATCTTGGTATAAATACATCTGTTCTGTGAAGCCCTCAGAGGTTTGTTAGAGAACCTTAGTGCACAAACAGCATCATGAATGCCAAGGAACACACTAGACAGGTTAGAGATAAAGTTGTGGAGAAGTTTAAAGCAGGGTTAGATTATAAAAAAATATATATTCCAAGCTTTGAACATCTCACGGAGCACTGTTCAATCCATCATCTGAAAATGGAAAGAGTATGGCACAACTGCAAACCTACCAAGACATGGCCGTCCACCTAAACTGACGGGCCGGGCAAGGAGAGCATCAATCATAGAAGCAACCAAGAGGTCCATGGTAACTCTGGAGGAGCTGCAGAGATCCACAGCTCAGGTGGGAGAATCTGTCCACAGGACAACTATTAGTCGTGCACTCCACAAATCTGGCCTTTATGGAAGAGTGGTAAGAAGAAAGCCATTGTTGAAAGAAAGACATAAGTCCCGTTTGCAAGAAGCCATGTGGGGGACACAGCAAACATGTGGAAGGTGGTGCTCTGGTCAGAGGAAACTAAAATGTAACTTTTTGGCCTAAAAGCAAAACGCTATGTGTGGCGGAAAACTAACACTGCACATCACCCTGAACACACCATCTGCACTGTGAAACATGGTGGTGGCAGCATCATGTTGTGGGGATGCTTTTCTTCAGCAGGGACAGGGAAGCTGGTCAGAGTTGGTGGGAAGATGGATGAAGTCAAATACAGGGCAGTCGTAAAAGAAAACCTGTTAGAGTCTGAAAAAGACTCAAGACTGGTGCGGAGGTTCACCTACCAGCAGAACAATGACCCTAAACATACAGCCAGAGCTACAATGGAATGATTTAGATCAAAGCATATTCATGTTTTAGAATGGCCCAGTCAAAGACCTAAATTCAATTGAAAATCTGTGGCAAGACTTGAACATTGCTGTTTAGACACTCTCCATCCAATCTGACAGAGCTTGAGCTATTTTGCAAAGAAGAATGGGCAAAAATGTCACTCTAGATGTGTAAAGCTGGTACAGACATCCTCAAAAAAAGACTTGTAGCTGCAATTGCAGGGAAAGGTGGTTCTACAAAGTATTGCCTCAGGGGGGCTGAATACAAATGAACGCCACACTTTTCAGATATTTATTTGTTAAAAAAAAAAAAAAAAAATTGAAAAAAAAAAAAAATTGAAAACCATTTATCATTTTCCTTCCACTGCACAATTATGTGCCACTTTGTGTTGGTCTTTACATTTTTGGTTGTAACATGACAAAATGTGGAAAATTTCAAGGGGTATGATTTTTTTTTCAAGGCACTGTAACTGGCCTGCCTGCAGTCCAGACTATTAAACAATAAAAAATATTTGGTGCATCTTGAAGCGAAAAATTTAACAAAGACGACCCAGGATTGTTGAGCAGTTTGAGCAGGCAAGAATGGGACAAGATTCTTCTCCCAAAACTCCAGCAACTGGTCTCAGTTCCCAGACATTTACAGAGCGTTGTTAAAAGAAGCGGGGATGCTACACTGTGGTTAACATGGACCAACTTTTTTGAGACCTGTTGCTGCCATCACTTTCATAACGACCTTATTATTTTCTTAAAATGTACATTTTCTCAGTTTAATCATTTGATATATTTTATATTGTGAATAAAATATGGATTTATGACATTTGGAAATCATTACATTCTGTTTTTACTTAGATTTTACACAAATGTCACAACTTTTTTGGAATTCGGTTGTACATTAGGCTTTGTGGCATGCAATGAGAAATAGGTAAACCTTATTACAATGAAATTCATTTTTCCTTCTAGTTTAAGTAAAATAGCTACTTTAGCAGGTAAAATATACAGAATATCTGCAATTAAAGTGAATAAAAAAAAAAAAAAAAAAAACTATGCATAATGACAAAAATAAAGTGAAATTATAGTAATAAAATACGCAAAAATAACATTAACTGAAAAAAACAAAAAAACACATTCAATGGACCGTGAAACCGGATCTTTCCTCAACAAGGAGTCACAGAAAACAATAGCTTCAAACGAAAGTACAGTTTCAGCAAAATACTCCTGCAAGTCTACATACAGAAATGCATTGTTTCTTAATTGTCCTTGTTAAGAAATAATTTATGTATACTCTCTATTTCTCCAGACAGACCAAGTTCCTCTCTACATCCCGAAATACAATGTGCTGGCCAGGTTACAAAAACAACAAGCCCAGAACTGATGCGCACTGTTCTCAGCAGATCGAGCGTTCTCACGAACTACTGTACGTTCAATAGACAGAGAAAATATGGATTTGCATCAGTGTAGCTAATGAAAAAACGCTTCTGCAAATATACAAAACACAGAGCCACGGCACGGCTAAATTAAATATAGGCTTATTTGAATATTCTGCTCCCACACTGAATAGATGAATTTTGTTTTATAATGTAGTCATTGCGTTTTTTGCAGACTCCATAGTGGATTCTGTGGATGTGAGATTGCTGCAGGAGACAAATGATTCTGGCAATACATTGCTGGCCAAACCTGTAAATAGTAAGAGATAAGCCAGCAATTGCACCGTTGTGGCCAAGATGGCAGACCTGCCAGGTTCTGTGCAATCCCTCTCCACAATAATGAGGAATATGCAACGCAACCTGTATGCTGGAAAGAAAGGGAGTAATTACCTGATAATCACAGGGATTTGCCAACAAGTTGGACAACCTTTGAGCTAGAATCAAAATCCTAAATATTTCTCTTCAATTAGGCTTCAGTCACATACAGACCAAACATAATTTGGTCGTTTTACTGGCTTTTTTTTTTTGCGTTCAGTGGCATTTGTGCTCATTTTTGTAGGCATCCCAGGCTTGAGTTTTTATCCAATGGAAAGTTCGTTACTAGGGGAAAAAAATAGTGATATGTGTTTTTCAGGCACGCCAATTGAAGTCCAATAGGTGGAAAAAAGCTTGTGTACTTTTTCGAACAAACTTCAAGCCACCGTTCACTCTGGTGTGAACACGCACAACTGAAAACAATGGAATTTTGGATATTGAGCATTTGGAGCTTCAAGCTGCAAAACATTCAGGTGTGAATGGGACCTTTAGGAGAGGCCATAGATAATTAAATTTTCTTTCGTTCCACCATGGGTGAAAGGAAAGAAAAAAATTGCTCAACTCCTCATGCACCGCTACTGAGTTCTGCCGGTGGGAGGGTGTGGGGAGCTTTCCTGGCTAGCAGAACACAACGATTCCTACTAGCAGCTATAGCCACTGGCAGTGATCACATGTAAAAAGTCCAACAGGCTGGTTGTATGCAAGTTGATCGATGGGTCGGCTGGTCCCTGCTGAACCAGGCAGATTTCTATCTATGTATGGCCAGCTTTAAAGTCACAGGAGGGAAGGAGAGAAGGGGGGGGGGTAGTTTAAAGTCTGTCTGGGGTGCCTTGAGGTTTCCTCGGGAGTGCCGTGGCAAAATTTTACATTTTAGAATGGGGTGCCTCAACACTGTCCATAATTTTAAAGGGTGCCTTGACTGAAAAAAAGGTTGAGAAACACTGCTCTAGAGGTCCATGTCCCACACTTAGTAATAAAACTAAGAAATTAACTGAGCATTCACAACAAGGAAGGCCATGTTTTCTTCTACTTCTATGATCTAAGGCAGGGGTGTTCAAACTACGGCCCTCCAGTTGTTCAGGAACTACAATTCCCATCATGCCCAGTCATGTCTGCGACTGTCCGATTTTTACAATGCCTCATGGGATGTGTAGTTTCACAACATCTGGAGGGCCGTAGTTTGAAGATCCCAGATCATGTGATCCCTTCCTACATTTACCGCGGCAAAGCGCAAAATGCAGCAACATAGCGCCCCGTTTTCCCGAGGTCGGCAGTCAAAATATTCCTATCCTGAGCGTGATTCTTCCTCGTTCATTAGAGGGAGGTTGAAGCTTACCTAAAACACGCCAGCTCCTAAACTTTGCTAAAAGCCTATGTATACATTGACACACAGGCTTTTATGGAGTGGAGTTTAGGTGCTTTGACAAAAAAAAAAACCCTAAACTCAAATTTAGGAGCTGCCAGTGTGCATAAAGCCTAGGAATAATATATATATATTTATTTATATAATGTGCAGTAGGTTCTGAAGCAACTCTATGTGATAAAAACAAAGTATTTCACTGTATACTTTGTAGGAATTATGCAAAATCAAGCTCTCTAGTAGCATATTGCTGGAATGGGGTCCCATGGCAACAGGATTTAAATGTCAGACTCTAAATATGGATGCAATTGCACATTTCTATAACTGCAGAATTAAAGAATGAAGACCTACCAAGAGTGGAGTGATCTTTCAATCTCGTGTACGCATAATATACATGGTAAACAGTACAACTGAGGCTGAATGTTTTACATCAGAGGTGACACAAATACTGCAAATGGAAAATTGCCATGTTGCACTAAAATTCAAGGAATTTTATAGAAAGAACACAATAATTTCAGTATCACACCAGGAACACGAGTGGCTTCTTTATACATAAACTACATTGCTAAAAAAAAAAAAAAAAAAAAAAAACTAACTATTGCCAAAAATGATGTTTTTGGTTCACTTTCCCGTTTTCTTGTGACAGAACAAAACCAGGGCAGAAAAAAAATCAAGTATCACCATTGGTTAATACAGAAGTCAAATATTACGACTTGGGTACAAGCCAATGAGAATACTCATTTCTACATTACACATATAAAAGTTTCAGCATCTGATCATCACTTTTTGCAATGATTTATTCAATAAGGTTGACCATTGAAATCACAGGCTTGTCTATTAGCTCGGGCAGAGCATCCATCCTAATGCTAAAGAAAGAAGGAGAGATAACCATTAGGCTTCATGTACATCAGGCCTACATTTAATGCGGCCACAGGAAAACGCAAAACTGAGCCGTGATTTTGCAGCATTTCGCCGTTTCCCGCGGCCGGCGGTCAAAACGTTCCTATCCTGAACACGATTCTTCAGCGTTCAGGAGAGGGAGGTTTAATCGCACCTAAACACAGCAGCTCCTAAACTCTGCTAAAACCTATGTGTACATGGACACATAGGGGGTTGTGAAGTTGAGTTTAGGAGCTTTGGCAAAAAAACGCCAAGAGAGGCTAAACTCAAGTTTAGGAGCTGATAGTGTACACAAAGCCTTTCAGGATGCTACCAGAGATGGGATATCAAGGGAGACTAAAAATAGTGACCATTCCAACAAGATATAAACCCAGAGCTGGGAGTATCGTGCTGGTATGGTCACTATTGTCTTTCTTTTGATAACCCAGGTTTTGGAGTATCTTGCTGGTATGGCCACTATTGACTCTTCCTTGATAACCCAACTTTGGGAATATCTTGCTGGAATGATCACTATTGTCTCTCTCTTAATAACCCAGGTCTGGGAGTATCTTGCCGGTATGGTTATTATAGTCTGTCTCCTGATAACCCAGGTCTGGGAGTAAAGCCAGCCATTGATTGCTTGAATTTTAGCTGGTTCAGCAGGGACAGGCCAAGATTCGAACCACGTATAGGCAGGCTGAATGTATACAACTAGCCTGTCGGATCTTACATGCGATTATTCCTACCAGCCGGAAATTGATGTGTTAATAGGGAAATCAATCTATTTCCTTTCCTGCAACCCGTGGCTACAGGAAAGAAAATCACTCCATTTATGGCCAGCTTAAGACAATAGTGATCATTCCATCAAGATACTCACAAAGTTAGGTTTTAAGGGAGTGTGGATAGTGATCCAGCAAGATACTCCCAGACCTGGGTTATAAAGAGAAAGACAATAGTGACCATTCCAGCAAGATACCCCCAGAGTTGGGTTATCAAGGGGGAGAGACGACAGAGATCATTACAGTACTCACTGTAAAATCTATGTGCCACCTCCAGAACAAATTCTGTGGCCCCATTGAGTGCTGTTAAAAAAAAAATAAAAAAAAAATGGTTCTCTTTGCTTTGTCCCCACTAAGAAATGCACTCACGTTCTCTCCAAATGACCACACGTCTCAGGAATTGAAGAAGAAAATCCACAATGGGAAGCAGACAGTGATAAAAACCTGACAGAGGTTCCGACTCTCCCACCGTTCCTGAATGATGTCTGCCAGAGTCACTCTGTACTTAATTTCAGGTTCTGAGGTCATAGTTGTTATTGCAAATACAAAATGGAAATACTGAAAGCACAGTAATGTAACATCAATGCCACGAACCGGCTCATCAGTATTGTACATGGTGCAGAATATCCTTTCCCGAGATCTCTTATTTCTGGAAAGCATAATTGATAAAGTGCCTATGAGGGGGATTAAGTGAGCAGATCCTGTTTTTTAGTGCAACTAATTGGTAAAATGTGTAACGGGTGACTCATAAATTGTTGACTTAATTACCAATTATGTAGAAAAAAGTACAAAAAAAAATAAAGTAAGAGCATTGAAGTACGATTCTGAACGTAGCTTACAGCAATAGATTAGTGCTACGAAATATTTCATTAGGTCACAGCCTCGAGGTACACGTCTCCTGGAGCTGTGGAGTCTTTGCTGTTCTGCTTTGAGCAGATATAAGCAATTTAGTGCGACTACAGGCAACAAACACTACGCAAATTGCTCAAAACATCTATTAAAACATTGCAGCTGTGATAATGTTGCCACACCCACTAATCACATTTTAACCAAATTCAACAAACCTTTAACGGTGCTTCTAAGTTTGGACTGGAAGCAGAACTCCAACTTTGTTCTTCCCTCCTCTTGCATAAAAATAAATAAAAAAAAGTGCCACACATCAGCTCTTCACAATATAGTATTTCCTGACAAGGATTTCATCTGCTTTTCTCTCCGGGAAGGCAGCACCAATTTTTTTTTTCAGGCGTTATGCAGGGTCATCGCATACTTTCTAATGTAAAATGGAAATGCCGGCTCAGAGATAACACCATCCTGTAAAGCTTTGTAGCTCTTGATTGGATAGATTGATAGCAGAGCAGCCATTGGCTCCCGCTGCTGTCAATCAAATCCAATGATGCCAGGGGGCGGGACCGAGTCCTACATTTGGCGTATATGGACGCCGAATGCTGGACTTGGGAGCGCGCCCGCAAGGTAACCCCCAGGAGAGCGCTTCTCCCAGGGAGTTATCTGATGTGGGGAGAAGCCGAGACAGCCGTCGAGGGACCCCAGAAGACAAGGTTTGGGGCCACACTGTGCAAAACATGCTGCACAGTGGAGGCAAGTATGATATGTTTTTTTATTATAAAAAAAAATCTCAACAAGCATATATTGATTGGTTTGCATGCCATTACTATTAATGGTGGCGTTCTGCGATTTTTAAATCGGGACTGCGACATTATGGCAAACACATCGGACAATTTTGACACATTTTTTGGAACCATTGCCATTTATACCGCAAACAATAACCCGACTGTGGTTTTAACCATTCCCTACTTATTAGAAATTAAAAACAAAGTTTTGGCTATACAAACATTTTAAGAGCACAGGTTGACCAAGATGCTTTCTGAATATGATCATTTTAGAATGCCTCTGAGCAAACAATCTAAATTGCTATAGCATTGAGCTAAAGACAAGTATATTTAAAGAACCATTACAGCACCCAATAACTAAATGATTTTAAAAACATTATTCAATTTGAAGACTGGCACACAATTTAACCTATATGGCTTTACGTGAAAATTTACAATTTAAAATAGATGCCTATTCTCTGTAAGTGAGGCATTGCAAAATGTGTTAAACATTCCACAGGATGCAAACACAGGCTTTATGGTGGCATTTCAATTGACCCCCGTTCTATATAATGGCATGTAAAAGGAGCAATCGACAGATTTATATTTTAGAAAAGAATAAGGTTACACAGATACACGTGGAAAATAAATGCAATAAAAACAGAAGACACCTAACCATGTTTAAAAGAAAAAAATCCCTAGACAGCAATGAAATGTACAGGCTGGTCAGAGTTCACTAGTATAGTAAAATAAAACACCCAATAGATGAGCAAATAGAAGAAGAAGAAGAAGCAAGTAAATTAGCTCATTTCAAAACACCAAACAGGCTCGTAACCCTTTAGGCTGCAATTTTATAGGTTTCAATATACTTTATGAGCCAAGTATCAACATGCAAAAGACATAAGCAGTGAAGGCTAGCACGAGGACCGGTGTTACGGCACGAGCTAGCACGAGGACCGGTGTTACGGCACGAGCTAGCACGAGGAACGGTGTTACGGCACGAGCTAGCACGAGGAACGGTGTTACGGCACGAGCTAGCACGAGGAACGGTGTTACGGCACGAGCTAGCACGAGGAACGGTGTTACGGCACGAGCTAGCACGAGGAACGGTGTTACGGCACGAGCTAGCACGAGGAACGGTGTTACGGAACGAGCTAGCACGAGGAACGGTGTTACGGAACGAGCTAGCACGAGGAACGGTGTTACGGAACGAGCTAGCACGAGGAACGGTGTTACGGAACGAGCTAGCACGAGGAACGGTGTTACGGAACGAGCTAGCACGAGGAACGGTGTTACGGAGAACATTCACACGAGGACTGGCGTTACGGAGAACATTAACAAGCTTATGAGCAAATTAGGTGTCTCAACACCTTACTGGTTGTATTCTTGTCCTGGGTAAGCAACTTGCTATGTAGAAAATGAAAGATGCAGATACAAGCCCTAAAGTAGTCACCTTTAAAAAAAAAAAAAAAAAAAAAGGTACGGTAATCAATGGCAGCTGCCATATTTCCATCCCCAACTGGTTCTACGCAAAACATAGTACTGATTATTTTAGGGAGCGCGTTAGCAGTTCCCTGGCATTTTCCCAAAATTTCTTCAACTTCCCACTCTTTGAAACAACAAAAACTTAGAATTTTGTTAGTACATGAGGTGCATCAGTCACAAGATTAGCATCTCTTGGCCAAAAAAATAGCCAAACACCATTGTAACTGAAAAAACTTGAGTGACGGTGTTCAATGTATAATATTGCAAAAAAAATCAGATTTCATGTCACCACAGACAACCCTGTGAGAAATAATTTGATGTATTACTACTAGTCATACCTCACACTTCCTAACCTACTCAGTGAGAGCTGGTTTATTTTTTTTAAATATTGTTGAAGTAAATTTTTTAAAATCAGGCATTTTGGATTTTTTTCAGTGAGATAATAAACAGCATATAAATATTTTTTTGTGTTTTATTACCCAACGTCCTCCACCTTTTCAACTCCAAGTTCTGTTTTATGACAGCGTCTTCTAAAGTTTGGTCAGTTGTTCACTGCAACCATAGTCCTTATTGGAAAATTAAATAAATGGTCTCCTTGTAACAAAGACAGTGGATACTTACCTCTCTCTTTACTCAATGCCCCTGAACAACAAGAGAAATCATCCCTTGAGAAAAAAAAAAAAAAGGCTTCTGAGAGTTTGGCTCTCCATCTGCACTCTGTGGTTCTTCACATATTAACATTAAACAGGGCACAGTAGTAATGCAGGTAGAACTACTGGCCATAGTGAGAGACTAGGAACATGATATTCCTGGAAGTATCATTATTCAAAGAGTCTGAAGAGCGATTTCTTAACCATAAAGCAGTTTTCAGCAACACCGGCAGAAGAAAAGGTGAGTATCCACCATCTTAACAGGGACACAATAGATTTCAACTTTAGTTTAGCAACATAGTCGCTTTAATGAATATGTAAAGCCAAAACCCAATAATACAACATTTCCTCTCACCTTCTGTTCTCGTAACAACTCAAAGATTTGGAATTTACCATCGCTTTCCACATCTAAGACAAGGGTCACCAGGACCAATACTGTGGACGAACTTTGCCAATACCTACGCAGCCAGCAATAAAACCCGACAAAGTGTTTCAATCTTTCCACACACGCTATTCAAAATGTAATAGCCCTGTGAAAAATAGTGAATTCTTGAAGAGCCATTGCAAAGATCTTGAAAGTTAAAGGGGATCTTCACCCTAGAAAACAAAAAAGTAAAAAAAGTCAGCAGTTACAAATTCTGTAGCTTCTGACTTTTATTAAAAGGAAACTTACCTGTCTTCACCCGGGCCGTTTCAACACCGGTCTTTGGGTCCCTGGCATCTTTAGTGTGGGAAGCCAGCTGTGACTCCATGTGGTTCAACATGCGTGAGCATGCGCTTTTGTGAATAATCCTGCCGCCTTCTAGGACTCATTATGTGTCCCAGAGGGCTACGGACAAAGGGGGAGGGAGAAATTGCCTGTCAAAACCAGTTACACCCCCCAACAGCAAAAAAGGTGCACAGGTGATAGAGGGGTGGAAGAGGAGGAAACACGGAAACCTCCCTTTTTGGGTGAAGTTCTGCTTTAGGCTGCTTTCACACTGGAGCGGTGGGGGCGCTGGCGGTAAAGCAGCGCTATATTTAGGCGCTGGCGTTTTAGCGGCGCATTTCGGCGCTAGCGGGGTGGTTTTACCCCCCGCAAGAGGCCGAAAAAGGGTCAATACCGCCCGCAAACCGCCGCTGCAGCGGCGTTTTGCGGGCGGGTTCGGCGTGCTCCCCCATTGTTTTCAATGGGACCGGGCGCTATAGGAGCGGTAAATATACCGCTCCTATAGCGAGCCAAAGATGCGGCTTGCAGGACATTTTTGAGCGTCCTGCAAGCGCACCGCTTCAGTGTGAAAGCCCTCGGGCTTTCACACTGAAGGAACAGCAACAGCTGTTTCGGGTCGGTTTGCAGGCGCTATTCTTAGCGCAATAACGCCTGCAAACCGCCCCAGTGTGAAAGCAGCCTTAAGGAAAATTAGGAACAAGTCTAACAGACCCAAAGATGACAAAAGGATCCAAAGACAAGATTCTGAGAGTCGCCAGCTTGTGTCTTAGGCACCGCATAGGCAACCACACCAAGTAAAGGTTAATAGCGGTTGAACTAGCCAAGTCTCACTTTCAACTGTGCATGGATGTCAGGTTGGCTCAAAAAAATGCATTGCTAATATAGCAAATTAAAGTGCAAGTCCAGGTAGAGCTGCACGATTAATCGCGCTTTTTTCCCCCTTGCGATCTTGACAAAGTATTTCCCAATTCTTTCTATGCAAATTCTCTCTGCTCTGCTGAAGCCAACAGTAGTCAAAAGGAAGGAAAAAAAAAAAAAAAAAAACGGGCAGCCTGACAAAAATCACAACATTCTTTAGCAGTGGAACTTAAGTATAAACATTGTAACAATTTGTCCTTTAGATCAAAGAACTTGGTGTGAAAATTAGAAGAGTTTAACAACAATATATATATATATATATATATATATAAACATTTTTTTGTAGAAACCCTAGAAAATAAAATGGTGATTGTTGCAATATTTTATGTCACACTGTATTTGCACAGCAGTCATTCAAATGCACTTTAATGAATTAAAAAAAAAAAAAAAAAACAGTAAAGTTAGCCCAATATTTTTTGTATAATGTGAAAGATTTTACGCCGCGAGAATCATGATCTATTTATTCTACGCAAAAAAAATTTGATTCTCATTTTGGCCAGAATCGTGCAGCTCTACAGGTGATACTCGAAAAATTTGAATATTGTGCAAAAGTTCATTTATTTCACTAATGCAACTTAAAAGGTGAAACTAATATACGAGATAGACATTACATGCAAAGCAAGATAGTTCAAGCCGTGATTTGTCATAATTGTGATGATTATGGCTTACAGCTAATGAAAACCCCAAATCCACAATCTCAGAAAATTTGAATATTGTGAAAAGGTGCAATATTCTAGGCTCAAAGTATCCCACTCTAATCAGCTAATTGAGCCATAACACCTGCAAAGGGTTCCTGAGCCTTTAAATGGTCTCTCAGTCTGGTTCAGTAGGAATCACAATCATGGGAAAGACTGCTGACCTGACAGTTGTGCAGAAAACCATCATTGACACCCTCCATAAGGAGGGAAGGCCCCAAAGGGTAATTGCAAAAGAAGATGGATGTTCCCAAAGTGCTGTATCAAAGCAAGGGAAAATTGAAAAAAAAAAAAAAGGTGCACAAGAAGCAGGGATGATGGCAGCCTGGACAGGATTGTCAGGAAAAGGCCATTCAAAAGTGTTGGGGACTTTCACAAGGAGTGGGCTGAGGCTGGAGTCAGTGCATCAAGAGCCACCACACACAGACAGATCCTGGACATGGGCTTCAAATGTCGTATTCCTCTTGTCACGCCACTCCTGAACAACAAACATCAGAAGAGTCTTACCTGGACCAAAGAAAAACCAGACCCGGTCTGTTGCTCAGTGGTCTCAAAGTCCTCTTTTCTGATGAGCAAATTTTGCATCTCATTTGGAAACCAAGGACCCAGAGTATGGAGGAAGAATGGAGAGGCACACACTGCAAGATGCTTTAAGTCCAGTGTGAAGTTTCCACAGTCTGTGTTGATTTGGGAAGCCATGTCATCTGCTGGTGTTGGTCCACTGTGCTTCATTAAGTCCAGGGTCAACGCAGCCGTCTACCAGGAGATTTTGGAGCACTTCATGCTTCCTTCCACAGACAAGCTCTATGGGGATGCTGACTTCATTTTTCAGCAGGACTTGACACCTGCCCACACTGCCAAAAGCACCAAAACCTGGTTCAATGACCGTGGGATTACTGTGCTTGATTGGCCAGCAAACTCGCCTGACCTGAATCCCATAGAGAATCTACGGGGCATTGCCAAAAGAAAGATGAGACATGAGACCAAACAATGCAGTAGAGCTGAAGGCTTCCATTACACCTCAGCAGTGCCACAGGCTGAAAGCTTCCATGTCATGCCGCATTGAGGCAGTAATTGCTGCAAAAGGGGCCCAAACCAAGTACTGAGTACATATGCATGCTAGAGCTGCACGATTCTGGTTAAAATGACAATCACAATTTTTTTGCTTAGAAGATGGATCACGATTCTCTCAGCGTAACATCATCTTTCACATTAAAACAAAATAAATTGGGCTAACTTTACCGTTTTTTTTTTTTTTTATTCTTTAAAGTGTATTTTTTCCCAAAAAATTGTGTTTGAAAGACCGCTGGGCAAATACACTGACATAAAATGTCAATTGCTGCAATATTTTATTCCCTAGGGTCTGTGCTAAAATATATATAATGTTTGGGGGTTCCAAGTAATTTTCTAGCAAAAAATATTGATTGTAACTCAACAAGTGTCAGAAAAAGATTTAGACGTTAAGTGGTTAACCACTTCGCATCCAGGCCAATTCTGACATTTCTCTCCTACATGTAAAATTCATAATTTTTTTGCTCGAAAATTACATAGAACCCCCAAACATTATATATGTTTTTTTAGCAAAGACCCTAGAGAATACGACGGTCGTTGCAACTTTTTATCTCGCACGGTGTTTGCGCAGCAATTTTTCAAACACGTTTTTTTTCAGAAAAAAAACAAATTTCATGCTTAAAAAAAAACAAAAAACAGTAAAGTTAGCCCAATTTTTTTTGCATAATGTGAAAGATGAAGATACGCCGAGTAAATAGATACCCAACATGTCACGCTTCAAAATTGCACACGCTCGTGGAATGGCGCCAAACTTTGGTATTTAAAAATCCCTATAGGCGACGCTTTAATTTTTTTTACTGGTTACATGTTTTGAGTTACAGAGGAGGTCTAGGGCTAGAATTATTGCTCTCTAACGTTGGCGGCGATACCTCACATGTGTGGTTTGAACACCGTTTTCATATGTGAGCGGGGCTTACGTATGCGTTCACTTCTGCGTACGAGCTCACGGGGACAGGGGCGCTTTAAAAAAAAAAATTTTTTTATTATTGTTAATTTGACTTTTATTTTTTGTGTGACACTTTAAAAAATAATTGATTACTTTTATTCCTATTACAAGGAATGTAAACATCCCTTGTAATAGGAATATTACATGATCGGACCTATTTACAGTGAGATATGGGGTCAATAAGACCCCACATCTCACCTCTAGGCTGGGAAGCCTAAAATAAAAAATAAAAAAAAACGATCACCGCTTCCCAGCCGAGGCGGCGCCGTTATTTGAATGCAGAGGCCGGGCGTGACGTCATAACATCGCGCCCAGCCTCCGAACGATCATAGAGACTCCGGCGACCATCTGGTCCGCCGGAAATCTCTATGGTCATCACCCGGGGGTCGGCGGATCCTGTGTCCGACTCACCGATGGAAGCGGTGAGTCGGTAGAAGCACCGGAGGGCGGCGGGAGGGGGGGGGGGTCCCATAAGAACGATCAAGCGGCGGAACAGCCGCTATGACCATTCTTATGGTGCAGGGAATCGCCGGCTGAAACCGGCAATATCTGAATGATGTCTGTAGCTACAGGCATCATTCAGATATACCCCCGCAAAATAGAGGCCATCATATGACGGCCTGCGGATGCGAAGTGGTTAAACTTCCTGCATTTACACCTGGTTTAAAAACTTGGCAGACTGCCTGGATTTTTTTTCTTTACACACAGAAGTTTCCCTTTAATCTAAGAAGTAAGAGTTATACAATGTTTCTTTTTAAAAACTTGTCAGACTGCCCAGATGTTTTCTTTTGACAGCTGAGTAAGCAGAAAAGTCTCTCCACTTGTTATTTGAAAGAATTGTCAAACTCTGCAACAGAGATCTAAGGGGGGGATGAATCGAGATCACGATTTTTTAACGATCAATTGTGCAGCTCTAATGCATGCTTATACATTTCAGATGCCCGATATTTTTCTATGTACAATCCTTGTTTTATTGAATGCATGCAATATTCTAATTTTGAGATTGTGGATTTGGGGTTTTCATGAGCTGCAAGCCATAATCACCACAATTATGACAAATCACGACTAGAACTATCTTGCTTTGCATGTAAGCAGTCTATCTTGTATATTAGTTTCACCTTTAAAGTTGCATTAGTGAAATAAATGAACTTTTGCACGATATTCAAATTTTTCAAGTATCACCTGTAAGTCCAGGCAAAAACCAACTCAGTCTAAATCTGCTCTCTGCCACATTATAAACCTAATCTATCTAACCCTGTAAAGCAAAACTGGCTGTACTTGCCTATTCCGCAGCCGGTCCGGTTCACAGTGGTGGGAGTCGTGTGCAGGAGTGTCTGGGAAGGGACGTCATTCATAGACTTACTATGAGGCTTCCGTTGTCGGCTGCCTCTCCTGCACACTCCCACACACTGAAGCCACCGCTGACAGCTCAACATGGGACCGGACCAGAGCGGCTGCAGAATAGGAAAGTATAGCAATTTTTGCTTTACAGGGTTAGATAGATTAGGTTTAGAATGTGGCAGAGAGCCTGAACTTCCACTTTAACTGGTTCCAAACCAGCCACTGCAGTTGTACTGCGGCAGGTTGGCTCTCCTGCACAAATCTCCATCATTATACATCAGGCACATGGCCATTCGCTAGCAGGGGAGCCGGCCACCCGTGATCGCTCCACATAGAGGCAGAACGGGATCTGCCAGTGTAAACAAAGCAGATACCTGTTCTGTCAGGGGAGTAGAGCGAGATGGTCTGTTCCTAGTGATTAGGAATCTCTCTCTCTCTCTCTCTCTCTCTCTCTCTCTCTCTCTCTCTCTCTCTCTCTCTCTCTCTCTCTCTCTCTCTCTCTCTCTCTCTCTCTCTCTCTCTCTCTCTCTCTCTCTCTCTCTCTCTCTCTCTCTCTCTCTCTCTCTCTCTCTCTCTCTCTCTCTCTCTCTCTCTCTCTCTCTCTCTCTCTCTCTCTCTCAGAAAGCACTTACCTAGGGAACATTTAACTCTTTTATCGCCCCTGGTGTTAACACCTTCTTTGCCAGAGTCATTTATACAGTAATCAGTACATTTTTATAGCACTGATCGCTGTATAAATGTCACTGGTCCCAAAAAAATAAAATAAATCTGTCCGCTGAAATGTCACAAAAAAAAAAAAAGAAGAAGAGGGGGGGGGGGGGGGAGATTGATCATGGCTTCTGGCCCAGGCAAACGCACAACTTGAAGGTCTTATGTGCCAAACAGAAAGAGATGTAAAATATTCTGGTTACTCATGCAGGGTTTCTGCATTCTGTTAAAGAGTTGCTATACCCAGAACCCTGCATTTACTACATCTGGTCTCCCACAGTACACTGAACATGGAAATGCAATAAGTTTAGTAAATATAAACTGCTTGTTACCTTTCCTCATCAGCAGTATATAGCAGTTTTGTGACTCCTATCAGTGCCTGGTTAAAGCTTGTAGGATGAGTTTTCATACTTCACTATGAGAATTCAGGACCCCTGACCCTCTGTCTGGACAGTGCTGATTGGCCATGTACTGAGCACATGCACTCTCCCAAGAAAAAAACTCTCCAGCAATACGCACCAAACTGATCATGTGCAGCCTGACTCCAGTAACTGTCTTATCCAGACATGTTTTGGAGACAATGCAAAAAGGGGAGGATCTGTGCATACAGAATCAAACAGCCTTTTGTTTTTACACAATACAGAGGATTAACCCCTTAGGTTCCACAGCGAGTATAAAGAGTGTAATTTACTTTATACACAGACTGATTTTACTGCTGTGGGTTTAGTAGCACTAAGTAGGTGAAGAGACGGTTTCGCAGTCCATGACAAGAGACGGTTACGCAGTCTATGACACCAACCGTCAAACAGATAAGGAAGCATGAAAGTCTGGGGCTTTTTGTTGGATCCAGAGTTGACTTACACAAAGTGCTTGGCACCCTAAACCAAAAGTGCTACCAGAGCATTCTGCATCTTAGCATGCAATGTTTATAGAAAACAAAACATCCTCCCATATGCAAGTTCACAGTTTTGGGTGGACTTTTTTTTGCAAGCCATCAGTTCCCCAAACATTACAAACACTTTATGTCCCTGACTTTCTCACATTAGAAATCCTTACACCATGTGCCATTTCCTCCTGGAAACAGCGGAGGCTTTCTGAATGTTAATGTATTCAGCAAAAGAATCTAATTTGATGGAAAGACCATTCAGCTAGTAAATGACAATAATATACCGTAGTAGCGACAAGAGGAATTAATCACGGTGATGTTGAGCACTCAGTGGTGTGAAGTAGGCCCTGCATACATTCATCTTCCTTCTCTGTGAATGATTCACTAAAATATCCCAGCAACTTTTCTTTTCTGGAAGAACAGCGGAGCAAATGTCATTACAACTCATTCTGTGTAGAAGGCAAAGGATTTCGGGAAAAGTGGAAATCATAAAAGCTGCATTTCTCAACATTCATTATCGCTTGTCACTTGTCACAACACAGGAAAACCTAAGCAGAAAAACAATTCATGTCAGAAACAGACAGACAAGCAGTGTCACAGCTTTAATCCCTGAAATTTGAATTATTAGCTCACCGCACTCCTACTATGCCAGCTTTGGATAAACCCTAGGAGGCCAAAGCTACCAGTGCCTTTTACCTACGGTACCATATCACCTTAGCAAATGCCCTTGGTCATTCTGTTATACAATACAATATACAATTCTGTTATACAATATACAAAACGTTGCTGCAAGGAGGAAAGGCGTCTAGGAGAGACGGCCAAACATCCATTGTGCATGAGGTCTAAGGAATAATTTAAACTATCATCTTTATTTACTTAAAAAGTTAGATAGGTGCACTTAGCCTTTAAAAGTTGCCAAGTGCAAGTTTTCTTGGGGTTTGTATACAACAGCTAGAAGTCAAGGATAGACCTCCCCCAAAGAAAAATACAACATTGGTGGTCAGTTGCATTTTAAACACTCCAGTCCCATCAATGGTGGTCACTGCCACTTTAAATCCTCCCAAAACATTCCGACAACATTGGATGTCAGTGGCCCTTTAACCTCAGCTTCCACCCCCACGATCGTTCCTTCCTCAGTGCAGCCAGAGGAATTTATGAATGGACTCATTCTTTAAATCCTCGGTTCTCATCTTACACCAGAGGAACGGGAGGGCTCACCAATGTAAACAGTACTACACCTCTTTACACTGGTGATCACTGTGATCGGTCTTCTAAAATCACAAGGTACAGAGTGCCACTCATTGGCTCTGTAGCTTTTGCCTGTGATGCACACTGTCCAGAAGCACAGTTTTGAGAGGAAGTATGTCCACTCAGAATTGTGAGGGCGCATATTAGTTGTTAAAGTAGGGTTCCAGTCTCCTGTGGGAAAAAAAGTCAGCAGTTACAAAAACTGTAGCTGCTGACTTTTAAAAAAATATAGCCACTCACCTGTCTCCCAAGCCGGCCTCACCCGCTGTCTTCTTTCCTCTGCGCTGGCATCTTCACTATGGGCACCCGGCTGTGACAGCTTGCGGCTTCACAGCCGGGTGCCCATTGATCAAGCAGCACATCATGAATGGTGGATGCAGTCTTCTGGGACCTGTCATGTGTCCCTGAAGACTGCAGGTGTGGGGGGAGCAGAACCTCTGCTTCGATTGCCTAGGCCAGAGGTAGGGAACCTCGGCTCTCCAGCTGTTTTGAAACTACAAGTCCCATGAGACATTGCAAGACCCTAACAATCACAGGCATGACTTCTAGAGGCAGAGGCATGATGAGATTTGTAGTTTCAAAACAGCTGGAGAGCCGAGGTTCCCTACCCCTGGTAGGCTGTTGATGTGTAATTGGGAGCGGGTACCTGCTAAACCCCACATCTCCCTCCTCAAATGCCAATTGTTCAAGGAGGAGTGGGGGGGAAGCGTCCTTAAATCTGAACTTCCTCTTTTGGGTGGAGCTTCCCTTTAATGACCCCCCCCTCCAGAAATATGTGGGCCGGAACTAGTTACACTCACTCCTGTGATGGAGGGGGTGAGCAGTAATGGCTGGGAGTGTCTTAAATACGTCCTAGCAGCAAGGCAGGATGTGACAATGTAATTTCTGGAAGTTTTTTTATAAGTCAGGCTTAGAGAGATACACCTATAAAAAGGGCATTATGCAACTAGGGACCTTAGATTGCACGCTTCTTGAAGGTAGGGACTGATTTCAATGTACAACATAATTTAAAAGTGCTGAGTAAATGTTCAGTGCTATATAAATACAATATTAGATGCCAATGGGTTTTTAACGGAGCAGCATTTCTTGCCAAACTCGACCATTATTATGGTATTTAAGTGTAAAATCCCCCTTAGGATTGCAAAAAAAAAAAAAAAAACGCATTCAGGAGATGGATGCATTGTCTCTTGTACCCCAAACTGCCTCTCAGACACCTCTGAAAAGTAATCTACCACAAACTGACTTTCAGAGTGATAGTAGAGCCTTCTGCTCGTGTGAAAGAGGTTTAAAGACAATACTTGATTTGTTACGATGAAGCATTTTCTGCTCTGATGTTAAATATCCCTATATATATATATATATATATATATATATATATATATATATATATATATATATATATATATATATATATATATATATATATATATATATATATATATATATATATATATATATATATAGATATATAGATATAAAGATCTATATATCTATATAACTATTATATACTTTCCAGCACTGAGGGAAATGGTGCCTTGACAGAGGTCACTGGAGCACAAACTACAATGTCAGAGTCATTTAGTAAGGGAAAAGACAAGTCAATGTTGCAATGAGTTGGGGTGTGTCTAAAAGACAACTCGGAGGAAAATGCCACAAGCAGCACATTTAACTGAACAACACAATGGAGAGGATTCATGTAAAACAAGCCGTTTTCCTGGGGAAAAATCCAAAGTAGCTGCTTTTACAATTGTGAATATTGGTTTACATTTCTGCGTGTCCTTTAATCTGACTGTGCTGGGAAAGAAACTGTGCCCTCCTATGTAATAAAACAAATACCCTATATTGTCTTGTTGGATCCCAAGCCCTTCTCCATAAAAGCCATGGTTTCCATACACTGCACTGATGGTTACCAAATAGCCTGAAACCGAATGCATTTGTAATGAAAGGCTCTATAAATATTATCCTGTGTTTGCAATAGGAATCATTAGTTCTGCTTGGGCATCTGACCAATGGGGCGTAAAGCATTGATTTTCATGATCCACTGTACTGAAATGAGGAATAATATTTTTAAGATCTGTTCTAAAAAGATTCAGCGGTCCCGTGTAATGTCACTCTCGCCCCCGCACATGAACTCGACGAAAAAAATAAAAAAACAGGGCTCCTTTTCTCCAAGGACCCCTACAAAAAAGTCCCATACCCCATCCTTGCACATCTGCCTACCCAGAAATCTGTGTGTCCAATGCCTAACTCAAGTCATGTAGTTTTCCTATAAGGGCTCTTGCAAAAAGCCATACATTAGGGCATCTGATCATACAGAGTAAAGTACACCTGTTATGGAGCTTGGGAGCAGAACTGTGCCAATGGCATGCATTACAAAATACACTACTGTATAAGTATGCACATGTAAACCTGAGTGCTGGTGCTTATGCAAGTAAAGCTACACATGGCGTGATATGTATTACATGGTCAATGGGTCCCAGCATCACAACAATAGGCATATTTTACTTTGTAAAGCCATAAGTCCTAATGTATAGCCATGTGCAAAAGCTTAAAATGTCACTACTTCCCATCTTTGATTTAAGATTTCCCCAACAAATTCCCCCAACCTCAACCCTAAATGACATGTCCCTGAAATCATCACCCTTTCCCTCTATAATCTGAACCCTCTTGGAATATAAAGGGCTCAGGAAGATAACGTACGTGAATGAGAAAGCACTGACGTATAATATATATTATATTATATAAAAATATATAAATATTAGACTGTTATACATTGTGCTTCCCAGTGCCTCCAAGCTCAATACAAGTCTGTGGGTCAGATCTAATGCCCCGAATGTCGGGAGACGTTTGCCGGTTCAAAAAAAACAAAACACAGACAACATTCTGCCCGTGTGTATGTTGGTCTCTTCGGCTGGCTTCTGTTGGACCTTCATGCTGGAAAACCAGCAGCCGACCAACTCCCGATCAGCGCTCTCAGCCAATGGCAGAGAGCGCTGATCGGAGTGGAGTGTTCTGACAGGCGGGCTGTCCCCCTATCAGAACACAATAGCTCAGCAGGGAAGATTGCTGAACTAACCTTGCATGGTTAGTACAGCCAATAATGGCCGACAAATTCATATTTATTTAAATTCATGATATTAACTAAAAAGTCGAATATAATCCAAATTATATATAAAAATATATAATGAAGCCGGGTGCTCGGTAACATCCACTGCATTAATTCTTTATTAGCTACATGGCAGGTTGCAGCAGTAACAAGTGAACGCGTTTCGGCCGAAACCCTCATAGCCGGCTTTATTATATTAGATCAGCCTTTTTCAACCAGGGTTTCCAGGCTTCTTCAGGGGTGCCTTAGCAAAATGCCTAAAAATTGTATACAAGCCAGCGGGTGGATGAAGGCTGCCTTTTTAGTTATACCAAAATCAACAAAAAAAACCCCAAAAAAACGATCACCGCTTCACAGCCGCGGTGCCGCCGTTTTTTAAATGCAGAGGCCGGGCGTGACGTCATAACATTGCGCCCAGCCTCCGAACGATCATAGAGACTCCGGCGACCATCTGGTCCGCCGGAAATCTCTATGATCATCATCCGGGGGCCGGCGGATCCTGTGTCCGACTCACCGATGGAAGCGGTGAGTCGGTAGAAGAACCGGAGGGCGGCGGGGGCGGCCCCTCCCGCCGCCCATAAGAACGATCAAGCGGCGGAACAGCCGTTATGATCATTCTTATGGTGCAAGGAATCGCCGGCTGAAACCGGCAATTTATGAATGATGTCTGTAGCTACAGGCATCATTCAGATATACCCCGGAGAAGTAAAAGACGTCATATGACGTATACTGGGACTCAGGTGGTTAATAAAACGTAAATTCCAAAAGGAGTTGTGTAGAAATTATGTATGTCAGAATGTCATGCCATTAAAAAAAGGTTTATACAAGATTAGAATGTGCAATATGCATTTCAATTATAAACAAAAAAAAAAAAAGAAAGGCATAGAAGCATTGCTTAGTGGCAACAAAACATAAAATGTGGTTTGTAGTCAACAACATGCATAAGAAGTCTGAAAGGGACATAAAACTACTCCACATGCAAAAGATCCTTCCAGATGGGAAAAGATTACCAAATGTATCAACTCCAGTGTTTTCATGTCTGTGCAATTGTGTGCCTGGGTGTGTAAATGAACTATTCAGGGCATATTTATAATAAAGGCTGAGGGGGACTCTTTTCTTTAGGCCTCTGTACAAGACACAGTAGAGACATAGGAGGTTGCAGATGAAACCGCAATGCTTGAACAGAACTCCGACATACATGGAAGACTCTTCAAGAAAGCCAAGATTGGCAACAAAGTCCACAAAATTATCCAATTTTTTTTTTTTTGGATATCACATTGGATGAGGACATTTTATGTTGGTGCAATATAAGGGATTTTTTTGTGTGTCTATAATTATATATATATATATATATATATATATATATATATATATATATATACACATACATATATACACACACACACACACACACACACACACACACACACACATATATATATATACATACATACATACATACACACATAATACTAGTGTTGGTGCAACCCTAAATTTTAATCCATTTTGGAATAAGGTTGTTTATATATATAAAAATTATTTTTTTTGCAGGGATTCACCAAGTGTGGTTATTATGTACAAGTTAGGTGCACTGTTCAAAATGTTACCTTGGCGATACTGATAATTTTTGATATACATTTGATACACACTATTTAATTTGTGGAACAAGCACACCATTTACTTTTATATTTATCGTTTGTTTGCAGTGTTTGCGTTCACTCATTAATGGTTGCGGCTGTTCAGTAGGAGAATAAGAGCAATTGAGCATATAGTAGCGCATAAGTATTTCTGTATATTACTTCATGTATGCACAACCCAAGTAAATACCTGCCAATTCTGCCAGTCCCCTTTAGTTATATTCCCTTTCCGTTCCATCCTGACCACAATAAGCACAGAAGTAGCTCCATCCTAGCGCGGTTAGTTTGCGTCTTTTCTTCCTGTTTAGGAGATACAAGACATTGTGCCGAAGCATGGCGTGCCTGAACTCCTGTGGTCGGATTCCTGTTGACATGCCTCTTGCTCAGTCCTTTACAGACTGAGACTTTGAAAGTCTCGCACCCCCCCCCTTTTTTTTTTCTTAAGAGCTAGAGGTGAGGTAGGGAGAAGGGACTTCTAGTTATGAAAGCGGAACATCACTCGCTCAATGAATATTGCCAATTTTAGAGACACACACACACACACACACACACACACACTTAGTTTTTTTAATTATAGTATTTATAAAACATATATAGAATATTTATTAAAAATTAAACATTTTGTAAAGGAAAGTATCTAATATTTACTTGTTATAAACTCCCCCTCCCCCCCACATTTCTTCAGTTACTTTCTAGTCTCCAGGCCTAGGCAACTGATGTCATACATCCCAGGAGACTTCATGATGAGAGGCTTTCCCAACTAGACACACCCTTCTGCTTACATTCCTCTGCTAAGGGCAGATAGATGCCAGGTAGTAAATGCTACATGAATCATCTGCCCTTCAAGATAGCCACGGACAGAAATGCTAGGGGATGTTTTTCAAAGTGATTTGTCATCAAAATAAAGCATGAAGACATAGATGGATAGGAGGGTTTGCTCTGAATATAAAAAATGAATAAAAAAAAAAAAAAGGAGTGTTTGTGGTGCTCAAATGCAGTGTAGTTGGGCTTAAAGTTATACGACTTTATAAATAGTATGCAAGACAATACATTTGCCAATCGTTTCCAGCTTGTCTTTGCCATTCAAGCCTAACACATCTACAGTGCATCCAGAAAGTATTCACAGCGCTTCACTTTTCCACATTTTGTTATGTTACAACCTTGATCCAAAATGGATTAAAATTTAGGGTTGCACCAACACTAGTATTGGTGCCAAGACCAAGCATTTGCACGAGTACTTGTACAAATACTCCGATGCGTAATCATTTACTGGCTCCTTCCTTTTCTGAATGAACAGAGTCCGTGATCACTGACTGTCTATTCTTAACTGAATATCGTAAACGGTGGTTACGATGCTTCAGTTTATGAATGAACATTATTGTGTGGGGTGTACTCACTTTTGTGAGTGTGTGTATACGCATGCATGCATGCATGTATGTATGTATGTATGTATGTATGTATGTATGTATGTATGTATGTATGTATGTATGTATGTATGTATGTATGTATGGGGGACATCGCAGGATCCTGGGGACAAGGCAAGTACACTGCACCAGGATCCTGCAATGCAATCCCGAGGCTCGGGGTTACCGCTAATGGTACTGAAAATTTAACCCCGAGCCACACTCTGGAAAACCACCAGGGAGGTTAAGAACTGGGGTATGTAAACTTTTGATCAGGCTCATTTGGGTAGTTTCTGTTGTGATTATGATTTAAAAGAGTAAACACAGTTGATTGATAATAAATGGCTTCAGCCAAACACTAAGCATGAGTGAAATAAATGCTTTTGTGTTATCATTCATATTCTCTGAAAAATGGCCAAGAAATCAAATTCTGCCAGGGTATATAAACTTATGAGCACGACTGTATATTAGAGCTGCACGATTAATAGTTATTGCAATTTTTTCGCCCTTGCGATCTTGACAAAGTATTGATTCTTTCTATGCAGAGAATTCTCTCTGCTCTGCTAAAGCCATCAAAAGGAAAAAAAAAACAGGCAGTCTGCCAAGAATCACAACATTCTTTAGTAGTGGAACTAAGTATAAACATTGTAACAATTTGTACTTTTTTTTGGACTTTTAGATCAAAAGGAATACACTTTGGTGTGTATGTGAGGGAAGTTTAAAACACTTTAAGCGGTTGTATACCCTTAAATTCAACTTGCACCTACAGGTAAGCCTAGATTAAGGCTTACCTGTAGGTACAAGAAATATCTCCTAAACCTGCACGGTTTAGGAGATATTTGCAAAGAACGTTTTACAACGTTGTCTACGGCGCGCAAGGGTTAATCCCCATTCACAACTGCGGCTCACCGCAGTTAAGGTGTCCCGCGCGCATGCGCGGAGTGACGTCCTCACCGCTCTGGCCAATCACATAGCCGCAGAATCGTGCAGTTCTAATACATACACACACACACACACACACACACATTCCTTGCACCTTTTTCCAAACAAGAAAAATCGAACAGCCACTTCTGACCGGTTCACAATTAACAGGACACATGCTGTATTATATACACAAATTGGACAGATGAAAGGTGGTGGATTTTTATTGTTCCCATCGTAATATTTTACAACCCACTCTTTCCTCTGGAAGATGCAGGTTTTTTTATTTTGTTAATGATTTCTAATAACAAAAGGTGTAACAATTACATTCTATGCCTCATGCCTTTCAAACAGGTAAATGATTGCAAAAGCTACAAATTTAATATTAACCGCACATAAGCTCGGAAAGATTCGATACACATCTAGTTTATCAATAGGCAAAGTGAAAGTGCACATGAAAAGCTGGGCCGCTGCTAATAACATCCACTACAGAGACAGCTATTAGTTCACATTACAGAGGATGTGTTGTCTCACATGTGGATGAAAACTGGCTGTAAAGAGAAGACACCAGTAATTACACCAACAAAATGCACTCTAATGGGCTGACACACAACTAACAGATGTTCTCACTAACTCCTCTTCAATGTATTATCTTCCCATCCTTACTGCACGTTGTCTTAGCAGCTCTTCTTTTCTAGTCACAGTACAGAAGTCATAAGCTGTGGTAAGTGTTGTCAATGTGGACTATAAAAAAAAAAAAAATTGCTTATACAGAAGGGGAATTCTATAATGCAGATAACAAAATCTGCAACCAAACTTTACCAGTTCTGGGCCACTGCGTCCATGGTAATTCCATCCACAACCGCATCTTCAATCTCTGCATTGTAGCATCCAGGGTAATATTTTTTGGGATCAAACACTATATTATATATATATATATATAAAACCTTAGTTAGACTTACCGGTGACGGTATTTCTACGAGCCTTTCAGGACAGCACCTTGGAGAGAGCGCAGCTCCGCCTTTACCCAGGAAACACTGCGTGACAACGCCCCTTTTTAAGATCAGCTGCTTCCACCATGCCTTCAGTTGTTATCGAGAAATCCTCCGACATGCTGGAAAATATAAGCAGACAGTTACCATGCCCTATAATTATACATTATACATCATAACCTAGGGAGGGAAGTAGGCTGCTGTCCTGAAAGGCTCGTAGAAATACCGTCACCGGTAAGTCTAACTAAGGTTTTCTCTCTTCGCCTTTCAGGACAGCACCTTGGAGAGGATAATCAAGAAACTTACTTCAGGGTGGGACCACTGCCTGCAAAACCTTTCTCCCGAAGGATTGGTCTGAGGCTGAGAGCAGATCCATGCGGCAATGCTTTATAAAAGTTTGAGAAACTGGACCATATGGCAGCCTTACAAATTTGCTCAGGCGATGCTCCGGCCTTTTCTGTCCATGATGCCGCTACTGCTCTGGTCGAATGGGGCAAGATTCCTTCTGGAGGCTCCAAACCTAGAGAGGCGTATGCTCCTTTAATAACTTGCTTTAGCCATCCTCCAAGGATGTTTTTGGAAGCTTTACATCCCTTGTGAGCGCCCTCCATCAGAACAAAGGGTGAGGATGATTTTCTAAAGTCCCTTGTTATCTCCAGATACTTAGGAAGATCTCTCCTGACATCCAGGGTATGGAAGGCTTCTTCTCCTGGCCCCGACGGTGAGGGGCAAAATGTAGGGAGAATAAACTCCTGTGCCCGGTGAAAATGCAGGGCTCACCTTCAGTAGAAAGGCTGGATCTGTTTTTAGAACTACCCTATCTGGTAAGCATCTCATGAAGGGCTCCTTAATTGATAGAGCTTGTAACTCGCTGCCTCTACAGGCTGATGTTACTGCCACCAACAACACAGTTTTAAACGTTAAAAAACTTAAGTGATGATCCTTCTATGGGTTCAAACGGAAGCTTTGTTAGCCCTTGAAGAACCAAAGATAAATCCCATTTGGAAAAAATAACCACAGATCTAGGCTTTACTTTAGCCATAGCTCTGAAAAAACGAATTATCAGGGGCTCCCTTACCAGGGTTCTTTCAAAAAACCTAATAAAGCCGCTACCTGCGTCTTGAGCGTACTAGCTACTAGGCCTTTCTCCAATCCTTCTTGAGGGAATTCTATAACTGAAATTGTACTAGACAAACTAAAGTCCTTTCTGGAACACCATGTATTATATACTTTCCAGACCTTAAAATAAATGTCTGTCACCTTCTTCCTACTTGCAAGAAGGATAGAGATGAGTTTTTCTTATAGGCCCTTTTGTCTTAGGATTTGTTCTTCAGAAACCAAGCTGCCGGGTTGAGAAACGTTTGATCTGGATGAAAAAAAACTTGCCCTGACTCAGTAGATCTGACCTGTTAGGTAACTTCCAAGGAGGTTTTACTGAGAGGTTCATTAGGGTTGCAAACCATGGTCTCTTTGGCCAATAAGGAGCTGTCAGAATTAGTTCCGTGGATTTTAGTCTGAATTTGGCTAATACCCTTGGAATCAGTGAAAATGGGGGAAAAGCGTAGGACAGATAGAAACCCCATCTGTGGGCCAGAGCATCTATCCCCAGAGCTTGATCTGTTCTCTGGGGGGAGAAGAACACTGGTATTTTTGCATTTTCTTGTTTTGTCACCAGGTCCACCTGAGGACAACCCCACCTCTTTGCTATTGTCTCGAATAGATCCTGATTCAGAGACCACTCTGCTGCTCTTAATTTTTCTCCTGCTGAGGAGACCTGCCAAGGCGTTTTCCGTCCCTTTTAAGTGGAACTGCCGATAGGGAGACCAAATTGTTCTCTGCCCATCTCAGTATTTGGCAGGTTAACTCCAACAAAGTTCTGCTTTTTGTGCCACCCTGTTTTGTTAGGTATAACACTGCAGTCATATTGTCCGACCAAATCTGGACATGCTGACTTCTTAGAAGTTCCTGGAAGGACAGAAGACTCAGATGAAATAGCCTTAAACTCTCTCCAGTTTAATGACCTACTCGCTTCTGGCTTGGACCAACCCCCCTGGAATAGTTTGTTCTTCCAGGTGGGCTCCCCCCCCCCCCTGCGCTGGCATCTGTAGTCAGCCTTTGGGTTACTGGGAAGGACCAGTGGAGACCTTTTGAGATGTTTCTCTGGTTCCTCCATCACCAGAGTCATCTTTTTGCTCTTACCCCTATGACGAACTTTCCCTCCAGAGATTACTGGAAAGACCAATTTGTCAACATGTCCGCCTACAGCGGACGAGCATGCAGTCTGGCCCGCTGTACTGCGGGGATTGCTGCTGTCAGTAGACCCAGAGCCGACATGGCTTGCCATACTGAGAACCTTGAATTGGACTGAAGTGCCTTCAGAGCTGTTTCTATTCTTTCTTGGGGTAGACCCATCTTCTGATCCAGTGAGTCTATTTCGTACCCCAGAAACCTTACTCTTTGGGCAGGCTTTACGTTGGACTTCTGAATATTGAGAAGCCAACCCAAGCCTCTTATATGTGCTTGAGTCACTTGAAGATTGACTTCCACCTGACTTTTTGAGTCGGCGAAAAATAGCAGATCGCCCAAGTAGAGCACTATTGGGATCCCTTTCAGTTTCAGGGGTTCCAATGCTTCTGCCATCACTTTCGTGAATACTCTGGGTGAGAAGGAGAGACGGAATGGCAGGTCTCTGAACTGTAGATGCCAGATCTCCCCCTTTCCCAGATTGACTGCTAGGCGCAGAAATTTCTGGGACTAGGGTGCTATTGGGATATGGAGCTATGCATCTCTCCAATCGATGGAGGCCATGTGACACCTGGGGGTCAGCAAGTTCTTCACCGAAAAAATCGTGTCCATCCTGAATTTTTTGTACTTTATGGACCGATTCAACAGCTTTAAGTTGAGGATCAGGCAGAATTTTCCCGATGGTTTCTTTACCCAGAATATATGGGACTAAAACCCCTTTTCCTTCTTGCCCCTCTGGGACCTGAGAGATGACATTCTGTTGCATCAGCTCTTGAAGAAGGGACTTCATAACCAGAGCCTTCTCCTGATCCCTCGGCAAGTTTGTTATGAAGAACCGATTTGGGGGGTCTTCTAAAAACTCTAGATGGTAACCCTGCTGGATTATCCCTAGAACAAATGGACTTCTTGTTGTTTCTTCCCAACTAAACCAGAAGTCCTGAAGCCTCCCGCCTACTGGGAGCTGGTCATTTCCTCTCTGAGGATTCCAATTTTCTTTGTTTGGTCCTTTTTCTGAGGAAAAGCTTCCTTTTTGTCTGCTGTCCTATCAAGTACAGCCTTCTAATTCTGGACCAAACAACAAATCCCCTGAAAAGGGAATTTCACACAGTTTCGCTTTAGAGGCTGAACCCCCTGACCAGGTTTTAAGCCAGAGGGCTCTCCTTGCGGAATTGACCAGTGCTGATGACCTGGCAGACATTTTGATGGACTCTGCCTAGGCATCAGTCATAAATTTGACGGCTTTTAATAGAGTAGGGAAGGACTCTAATAATTCTTTCCTGGAGGTACCTGCCACCACCTGATTTTTGAGTTGGTTTGACCAGCATTCCAAATTTCTGGCCACCACTGTGGCTGCCATTGCAGGTTTCAGATTGGCTAAAGAAGAGTCCATGCTTTCTTCAGTAGCCCATCTGCTTTTTTGTCCATAGCGACTTTGAGAATTCCCCTATCCTCAAAGGCTAAGCCCGTCTTTCTGTACACTTGAGGGAAGGCAGTATCTATCCAAACACACTCCCCTTCTCCTCAAAAGGGAACCTCCTTTTAAGGGCTTTAGCGAAGGACTGTCCATTCTCTGTCCTTCCACTCCTTTAATGGAGTCTGTTAACACTTTGTGTACAGGAAAGACTATGCTTGACCTCCTCCAGCCCCTGGTACATTTTGTCATGTACTGACAGCTGAATTTTTTCTTCCTGGATCTCCAGTGTAGTATAAATTGCCTTGAGTAAATCATCAACTTCCTCAAGTGACAGTTTATATCTAGAAGCCTTGGCTTCTACATCCTCTTCCTCAACATCATAATCAAACGTTGAGGGAGGAATACTTTCCCTTTCTTCCTCAGACTCACTTTCAACTTGCACAGAAGTGGACGGAGGGAGACTGGATTGAGAACTCTGTTCTTGGCTGGAACTCTGACCACGTTTTTTCACAAGGGAGCGTACTGTCCCTAGGGCCTCTGCTATTTCTTTTCTCACTGAAGACAGGAGTTCCTTGCACCCCTGTGAGGACTCCTCCTTCACTAAACCCGCAATGCAAGATCTGCACAGGGGTTTAGGCCAAGAGTCCCTTAAAGGATTTTTACATGAGGGGCATTTTCTTGAAGTTCTCTCTGACTTAGCAGTAGCTTTCTGACACGACAGAAATAAAAGAACCCGCAGGTCCTCTTTAACTGCAGCCACTAAAGAGTACAACAAATAGACCCCAACGCCAAACACCCTAAGTGCCCAGAGTCTCAATCCCTGCTGAACTGCTAATGGACCTTTACACCAAAGCAGACAGCTGCAGGTTTAACTTAATACATGAACAAAAAACACCCAGTGATGTAAAGGAAAGAGGTCCCTCTGTACCTCTCCTACCTGGGACTGGCCGGGAGCCTGGGCGCCTGCATCCGCCATAGCTGCTGAAGATTCGTCCTCCATTTCGATCGTAGCAGCCGCCGTCCGCGCGCTTTGAATGGCTTTCCGACCGTGCCAAACAAACGGAAGTGCCGGCCAGAGGACCTGCCCCTTCCTCCTGCGTTCCAGCAGCTGGAACCAATTGCTGCTACGCCCTGCCGGAGGCCTCCACCCACCGAAACTGGCGTCCCCCGCCGTCCGGGATTCGGCGCCGCCATGCTGAGGCCTGGCATGGAACGCTCGTTTCTGAGCACAACCGCGGCCCCCCGAACGCACGGGCGATCAACCTCCGGCAGTCCATTACTCCTGTGAGCCGACGAAGGAAGGGAACACCGGAACACCTAACCCATCGTTCGGGAAGGTGCTGGGCTGGTCTTTGCGAACGTAAGCATGAGGCACTGCCAAAACCCTCGTTTTTTCCTTAAAGAGAGCGCAGCACCCCTGGTTCCCCAGCAGTGTTCCACCATGGCGGAGGAAACACTAAAACTGAAGGCATGGTGGAAGCAGCTGATCTTAAAAAGGGGCGTTGTCACGCAGTGTTTCCTGGGTAAAGGCGGAGCTGCGCTCTCTCCAAGGTGCTGTCCTGAAAGGCGAAGAGAGAAATATATATATATATATATATATATATATGTGGCTGATAGACACACGGACCGGAACTGCTAGACTGTCTCTCAGTAATAACACTCACTACTTGCTGGTTTTGACGCAAGTCAAGTGCCTCCCAAGCAACTGGTTTTCAGACCCAAACTTGCCAAACAAATTTGCCAGCAGGTTAAATATTCTAATAGTCTATTGTGCCAAAAATTATTTTAGGTCTCCGGCACACCGACACATGGAGCTGCATCCAACACAAAATCTAAAGGAAGCTAAAGAGGTTGCGTACAACCACCAGTGGCGGCTGGTGCTCAAAATTTTTGGGGGGGCGCAAACAAACAGCCTCACTGTGCCATCAAACACTGCCACTGTGCCCATTAAACGCTGCCACTGTGCCCATCAAACGCTGCCACTGTGCCCATCAAACGCTGCCACTGTGCCCATCAAACGCTGCCACTGTGCCCCAAGTTCTGCCACTGTGCCCCAAGTTCTGCCATTGTGCCCCTTAAGTGCTGCCATTGTGCCCCTTAAGTGCTGCCATTGTGCCCCTTAAGTGCTGCCATTGTGCCCCTATAAGTGCTGCCACTGTGCCCCTTAAGTGCTGCCACTGTGCCCCTTAAGTGCTGCCATTGTGCCCCTTAAGTGCTGCCATTGTGCCCCAAGTTCTGCCATTGTGCCCCTTAAGTGCTGCCATTGTGCCCCTTAAGTGCTGCCATTGTGCCCCTTAAGTGCTGCCATTGTGCCCCAAGTTCTGCCACAAGTTCTGCCATTGTGCCCCAAGTTCTGCCATTGTGCCCCTTAAGTGCTGCCATTGTGCCCCTTAAGTGCTGCCATTGTGCCCCTTAAGTGCTGCCATTGTGCCCCAAGTTCTGCCACTGTGCCCCAAGTTCTGCCACTGTGCCCCAAGTTCTGCCACTGTGCCCCTTAAGTTCTACCACTGTGCCCCTTAAGTGCTGCCATTGTGCCCCTTAAGTGCTGCCATTGTGCCCCTTAAGTGCTGCCATTGTGCCCCTTAAGTGCTGCCACTGTGCCCCTTAAGTGCTGCCACTGTGCCCCTTAAGTTCTGCCACTGTGCCCCTTAAGTTCTGCCACTGTGCCCCTTAAGTGCTGCCATTGTGCCCCTTAAGTGCTGCCATTGTGCCCCTTAAGTGCTGCCATTGTGCCCCAAGTTCTGCCACTGTGCCCCCTGCCTGCCCTCTGCACTTACCTTGTCCCGGTGTGCAGCTGGTGACGGCGTCAGGCGACGAGCGGTGTCTCCGTCGGATGTCTCCGTCGGATGTCTTCTCCCGCGCTCCTCCTGTCTTCTTCTGCTGTGATTGGACGCTAGGTGATTGGACGCCTAGCGTCCAATCACAGCGCCTGTGACTTCAGCCAATCAGGTGACAGGTAACAGACCTGGCAACCTGATTGGCTGAGAGGCGGGTCTGTGTTAGGGAAGCGATGTATTCGCTTCCCTAACACAGTACTGTGTAATCAGCGAACGCACAGCCGTGCGCCCGCTGTTTACACTTAGGGAAGCCTATTAGAGCACACCGCTCTAATAGGGTCCCCTATTAGAGCTTACAGCTCTAATAGGGGTGCTTCCAGCAACACCCCCCCCCCCCCCACTGTAATTCAGATGCCCGGCGCCCGATCAGGGGCCGGACACCTGAATAGGGGGCGGCAGCGGTGACAATAGATAGATTCATGCAATGCATGAATCTATCTATTGGTGATAGAGCGGTGCAGGAGAGGGGGGGCGGCGCTCCTGCGCCCTCTATGCACGCACCGCCACTGACAACCACCTATGGCTGTGATTGGCTTTACACAGGTACCTTCAGCGACACGTGTGCATATAGCATACAGTATGTGTTCGGCTGTACGCAGGTATACGCTGCTACTAGTAAATTATTTTCTATGGGTTGCTGCTCACCACACCTGAGCTTCTCACCTATGGATTTACTGTACACCGAATTTTATATTGTATGCAGCCTCGTGCACCCATGTGCCTGAGGCCTTACCTGTCTGCCAGCAAATAAATATTTATATATATATATATATATATATATATATATATATATATATATATATATATATATATATATATATATATATATATATATATATATATATATATATATATATATATATATATATATATATATATATATACATACATACACACACACACACACACACACACACACACACACATATATATTATTATATATATATATATATATATACATACACACATATACATACACACACACACACACACACACATATACATACACACACACACATACATATTACATACACAATACAGTGTAGGATTATCATTCATTGAGTTGCGTCATAAGTTGTCACTCAACCACTAAAGCAAGGGGTAGTAAGGCCCATAAGAAAACGTCAGTGGCTACAGAGTGGTGATGGAGACCTTTGACCTTGCATCCCTACAGGACAGTACACCCAGGAGGTAAGTGTGCCACAATGTGAAAGTATATGCCGACCAGAACCCTAGAACCCCCAAACCCCCTCCCCACTAAGTTGTGCTTTAATATGTGCCTCAAGCTGGAGGGCTCAATTCACAGATTGGCGTTTGGTGGGCAGAAGCTATAATCAATATTTAGACCTATTTTCTACCACTTCTCCTGGAGGTGTTCTGCATCCAATGCTGCACAAATAGGAGTACAAGGCCAAATTTCACCAGTAACACGATTTCAAGCATAGCCAGCATTAATTAGGAATGAAGAGGATATGCAAAGACCTTTATGACTGGTTTCAGAGATCCCTCAGCATGCTTGAAAACTCTGACCAATTACAAGAACTAAACCAAACGCAATGGTCCCCACGCACACATTCAAGAAAACCAAGTGTTCAGTGATGCCGAGTACTGCAATGACCATAGGCTCATAGATAATCGAAGTAAAGAAATGTCATCAGCACACCAAGGATTCCTCAAAAGGGTCCAAAGCTTTATTCTGTGGTCACATGATAAACATACAGCAACGTTTCGGAGTAGCGCAGGGCCCCCTTTGTCAGGCAAGTGATTCACTTGCCTGACGAAGGGGCTCTGCATGGCTCCGAAACTGCTGTATATTTATCATGTGACCACGGAATAAAGCTTTGGACCCTCTTGAGGAATCCTTGATGTGCTGATGACATTTCTTTACTTTGATTACAAGAACATTCTCAGAGTTTTCTGTAAGAAACTTTAGTACATACAAAAGTATTGTATGGAGCAACAAGGAAACTGGAAGATCAATGTATGGGCTGTTTAAGCGATGCAACCTGACCTAGCACTCTCCCCGTCCTGTGATTGGGCAACAAAGGTGCATCAACACTTCTCTCCACTTCCACCTCCTGTATACATGACTGCAGTGTTAGACTGCCAGCACTGTGAAAAGAAGCAAAGCCTTGATTATGTATGGAATGCTAAAAAGATCTATTTCAGTCTGAGCGCTGCTGTGCAGGGGATTAAAGAGGGCGAATACCAACACATATGCATGTACTCGCGTTAGGTAGAGTTTTAATGAGTACACAACTGTATTTATATTAATCTATCTGTGGAATGAAGGATAAGGCCCCATGCACACGAGACGCTGTTAAACGCGCATTCAGGAGGCAGTTGGACACTTTTTTCAACTGCCTCTGAACGCATGCAATGTTATCCTATGTGTCCATGCACACAGTCTCGTTTTTTCCCATTTTTATGCAGTTGCGTTTAACCTCATTTTTTCCAGAAGCAAAAAAATGGGTTCAGACACTTTGCTTTTCCACGTTTCAGATGCAAAACGTGACACCTGCATTTAGCCGCGTTTGCGTTTATAAGCGTTTTTAAAGAAACCCAATTTTTTGGACCAGAAATATGATGGTAAACCATAAAAAATACAAAAAATATTGGTTTAAAATGTCGTAATTAATTAGATAGTTCATAGAGCATATATACTCACTGATGCAATGCCATAAAAACTCAATTTTTTTAGGTGGCTTAGACAATGAGGAATGCCTCCACTTCTTTGCCCCAACCCTTCATCCAATTTCTAATCTAATCAGTGACTCCACCTAGTCTGACCAAAGCATAGCGATGTCTTTTTTTCACAAAGAAAAACCTGCATAATGTCTAGTCAGCCCCAACCCCCCTCCCCCCCCCCCCCCCATGTTTGTGAAATATCAAATGGACAGTCGCTTCGCCATCAACGGATGGGTCCAATATCGACGAGCTCTGATTCTGGACCTCTCACGCAACTTGCAACGACGTTGCTGCCTCATCAAGAGCAACATCAGGAGCATTTCCTGACATATATTCAATATGGGATCCATTTACAAAAAAAAAAAAAAAAAAAAACACAGAGAGAGAGAGGCAAATGCAAGTGTACAACTGCTCTCTCTGCTGCTGCTCACTCTGATCAAAATGGCAGAAATAGTTAATACATGCTTTCTGAGCTTGGGGAGGGTCTATATGATGTTATCTTTACAAACGCTTATAGACGCAACCGCGGTAAAACGCAGCTAAACGCGACATTAAAAGTGTTTTGCCGCGTTTTTAAATGCACGTTTTTGCTTTTTAAAAACATGCGTTCAGCAGCGTTTGCATCTGCGTCCCGTGTGCATGGGGCCTAAGAGAGTACTATGGGCAGCAGGACCCGATTTATTTGAGCATAAAGACCAGAACAACTAAGCTGCATTTTAACAAGGATAAATTAATTCAAAAGGAACCTTCTAATAAACAATTGCTCATCATTTACCATGATATTATGACTATAATACATGGATTCTCTAAGCAATATTTAATTTACAGCCTGTTATTTATAGCTAAGCACTTTTCATTACAAGCACACCATAATGGTTGTTAATCAATGAATTGTATTAAACTCCTCTGCTCAACAAACAGTTCTGATCTAATTAAAAAACAGGATATGGTTTAAAAATGAGAAACTAATGAAATCACTACAAATAACCAGTTCATAACCTAATTTCCATACAAATAGGTTACCTCTATTTACTATAATGTCTTAAATGCAGTGGCGGCTGGTGCTCCTTTTTTGGGGGGGGGGCTAGCAAACAAACCACCCGCCCTGTTCGGTCGATCAGTCAACTGCATGTAGATTAGGACGCAGGCGCATGGATTATGGGGGGCGGGGCGGTGCCCCTTATGGACTGGCCTCCATTGCTTAAATGTATGCACTAGATTAGGGGTAGGCAACCTTTCAGAGGTTGAGACCTACCTGGACAACAAGGAGGAAATTAAAAGTTTAAAAAAAAAAAAGTAACTATCAAAAAAAAAAAAAAAAAAAAAAAAAAGACAGTGTCCTGTGGCAACACCCTCCCATGGCAAGATCCCCTGCTACCCTTAAATCCCCCCCCCCACAGTATTGCCCTCTGCCCCCCACTGTATTGTCTTGTGCTCCGCCCCCCCAAGCTGGGACTTCTTCCCCCTTTACATCACCCCCCCCTTAGTGTCCACCCCCCCCCCCACCTGTAGAGTCCTCTGCCTGCCCCTCCACCTATAGCAGTGTCCTGCGCCCCTTCCCATCCCCCCCAACTGTAGTGTCCTCTTCCCCTCTGTCCCAATCACCCCCCCCCCCCCCACTGTGGTGTCCTGTGCCCCCCCCCCCCATAGCAATGTCCTATGCCCTCTGCTCCCTTCACATCACACCTTCCTGTAGTTTCCACTGCCCCCCGCTAAACCAATGTCATGTCCACACCCCCCACTGTAGTCTTCCCCCCATCACACACACACAGTGTAGGTAGCAGGAGCTGCCAGAGTTAACTGTTCACATGAACAAGCTGGGGATTGGTTGCTAGGACTGCCCAGCTCCAGCTGGGTTCTGTTCTCTAAAGTGTACAATGGAGCCACCCTTGCATGCAGGGACTAGAGTTGTGTCTCCCCACACTGTGTGCATCAATAGAAACATACAGCCCGGTAGCCTAGAATGGCAAGGTACTCCCTTTCTCCTCCCACCACCCTTCTCCAAGCTACAAGGCTGGCTCCAGACTGCACTGTCCCCTGCTAACTCTTTCCAGTGAAGACTGGAAGTTCAGGGAAGCAGCATTCAGAAAACAGGAGCCAGCAGCATTGAAAGCTGTAAAGTGCAAGTGCTAGGGTAAGAATTTTAACAAATAGACTACAGATGAATGGGGGTCGATTTCTACTTTAATATGTAACCCTTGTTGCAATGAGCGAAAAAGCATATGGCACTACCATCTGAAAGCTTTCAAAGCAAAATAGCACATTACTAAATTCATACCCATTAGAGCTGCACGATTCTGGCAAAAATGAGAATCACGATTCTCGCGACATAAAATGTTTCACATTATAAGAAAGAAAGAAAGAAAGAAAGAAAGAAAGAAAGAAAGAAAGAAAGAAAGAAAGAAAGAAAGAAAGAAAGAAAAGAAAGAAAGAAAGAAAGAAAGAAAGAAAGAAAGAAAGAAAGAAAGAAAGAAAGAAAGAAAGAAAGAAAGAAATTGTCTAACTTTACTGGTTAGTTTTTTTTTTTTTTTTTTTTTTTTTAATTCATTAAAGTAATTTTTTCCCAAAAAAATTGCATTTGAAAGACTGCTACGCAAATACAGTGTGAAAATATTGCAACAACCACCATTTTATTCTCTAGGGTGTATATATATATATAATGTTTGGGGGTTCGAAGTGATTTTCAAGCAAAAACAAATACATTTTAACTTGAAACCAACAAATGTCAGAAAAAGGTTTAGTGTTTAAACTTTTTTCACTTACACAAAGTCTATTCCATTGACAAATTGTTACAATGTTTATACTTAAGTTCAACTGATAAAGAATGTTTTGATTCTTGGCAGACTGCCCGTTTTTCCTCTTCTTTTTTTTGACAGCTGTGGCTTCAGAAGAGAGAATTCTTTGCATAGAAAGAATCGGGAAACACTTTAGTGAAGATCGCGATAACGATTCTTGACAATTAATCGTGCATCTCTAATATCCATGTAGAAGTCACAACATAAAACTGCTATTTCAGAACCTGTAGCAGCCTCTGCATAAGACAGACAATGTCTGAACCAAATTAAGCCCTGGACTGAGATTCTGATGTGCTGGTGACCCGTAGTGCATTTAGGTTTTTTGCTGCCCTAGGCTTGACTAAACTCAGGTACCCCCTAATTTAAATATAACCCACCCCTACCTGTCAAGGCCACACCCCTTGCTGTTTAAGACCTGCCCTGAAATGGGGACACTAGTTCTGAGGGCCTGGTGGATGGGGGGGGGGGGGGGCAATGGATTCCCTTAATTTGCATAGATTTCCTCTCACTTCTGGTTTGGCTATGGGGCAGGAAGTGAAATCTCAGCAATGGGACAGAGAAGGTAAAAAATAAACTGACAGGGGCTATAACCCTCAGTTACTCTATCCAAAATGAAAAAAAAAAAAAAAAAAAAAGTGTTGTCTATAGTTCTACGTTAAGCACAATTTTCTGATAATTTTATGGAGAGGACCAAGAAGATATAACCATGCCAATAGTTCAGCAGAAAACAGCACAGTGAGGAAGGTTTGTGGTCCAGGATGATAGGACAGTCAAAATTAGAAGCGTTGCGCCCCCCCCCCCCCCCACGGCGGTTGCAGAATGCCGGCCACCTGCATACCGGAAGCAGTACGGCCGCTCTATGGGGGCACTAGACTAATTTGCCTCTCAGCCAGTCCACCCCATAAGACTGGTGCTACACTAACAATGTAGCGCAGGCAGGCGGGGACTGTTTCGTGCTGCCCCCCTGCAAAGTGCTGCCCTAGACCCGGGCCTTGTCGGCCTAAGCCAGGATACAGCGTTGCTGGTGCCACTTTGTTTTGGGGGCCAATAACAACCTGACAGGGGTTCAAACCACTCTATCCAAAACTAAACAATGCTTAGGCTTTAGCTACGCTAAGAAAAGGGTCTTCTCTAGCTTACCTGGCGTGCAGGTACAACCCTGATCATGGAGTAACCATAGCACAATATATGAGTATCAAAGAGGATAAGCAGAATTGAGCCCATATTTATCCCGCATTGTTTTCTGTAAATAGCTGCAGCACTTTGGTGGCACAGATAAAGTTTCCCAACATTCTTTAGAGTGAACTTCGGGCTTCGCTCAAACCCAGCACAAAAAGTCTAAAACCTCTTGTCTGCCAGAGTCTAGACCAGCTTATTAAGATTGCTATGGAAACTGCTGAGCATGTTCTGCATGCCAATATAATATACCATTCATTCTAGGTGTATTTTTATCATAAGACACTTATAGAAGAGATTATGCAAGTGCTACTAAAATGACGTATTTCACCTAACATACATTATTTAAGAAACAGCAGAGTTCAAAGTTAATTTTAAAAGTAAAGCAAAAGGGGGAAAAAAAAAACAAAAACAAAAAAAAAAACGGATAAATGTGATTTATTTAACAAAGTAAAAGTATAAGTCTACTAGTAGTAGTAGTAGTAGACTAAAGACTGGTACACACAAAGAAAATAGGGCGAACGATCATCCAGTTTTCCCCTCGATATTTCACTGCTAGTCGGAACAGAGGATGGAAATGTAGTGGCTTTTTTTATCACGTGAAAATCATTAATTCTGTTCATGTATGAGAAAAATTGTGGAGTTTGTGTTTGGAAAGTCTGAATCTGATGTTGAAAATTGTGTAGACACCAACAAAAATCAAATGATAATGCATCGTACGGAATTTTACTTCCGATTTTCTCAGTGTGTAACCAGGTGGTCATGGATGACCAAACCCATTCCTCTATCCACACAAGAGAAGCAGAGAGGAATCCTCCCTGCTGAAGCATTGCATTCTGCCCAGCTTAAAGCGGTAGTAAACCAATGGGGTTTTTGTTTTAGGAACCTGCAAGGTAAAGCTATAATGTGCTAGTATGCAGCGCATACTAGCACATTATGAGAAACTTCTCTCAGAACGAAGCCTTCCAGTAGTGAGCTTTTACCGCTGACAAGGCTTCCAACTTCACCTGGTCTACTTTCCGGCAGTTCGTGGAATTCAGCTATGTGAGTGGCCAATAACGACACTCCAGCACGTGCGCACGGGAGTCGCAGTTTACGGACTGTTCTTTCAGAGCACATGCGCCAGTGACGTCGCCAGCTGCATGTACAGTAAATATCTCCTAAACAGTGCACGTTTTGGAGATATTTACAGTACTTATAGATGAGCCTTATTATAGGCTTGCCTATAGGTACAAATTATGCATGGGAGGTTAAAAAAAAAAAAAAAAAAAGTCAGCAGCTACAAATCCAGCACTGTCCTGACTCGGGTTAGTTCTTTACTAGCCCTCGGGCTCCCGGCACTGGCATCTTAACCGTGGGCAGCCTTCTGTGCTGCTCGCGGCTTCCCAGCCAGGTGTCCGCTGTCCTGTGCATTGTGAATGGCCCCGCAGTCTTCTGGTACCTATGGCGTGTCCCGGAAGACTGCACGAAATGAAGGGAAGCAGGTACCTGTAAAAACGAACTAAACTAAAAACAACAAACAATAATAATAATGACATGCCAAATATGTCAGGGGAGGGAGGGGTGGGGAGGAATGGAGTTAAAGCAAAACTTCCCCTTTTAGGTGAAGTTTCGCTTTAAGGCTGGCCATACGCGCATTGATTTTTATGTTCAGCTTGTGTGTTACAGTACTTTCACACTGAGCCTCTGAGCCGTTAGCGCAGCTCGTTTTTGCGGCGCCTTAGTGCTGTTTTAGTGTCGCATTTGCGCCACTTTTCAGGCGCTAGCAGGGCATTTTTTACCCCCCAAAAAAGGGTAACAACTCACATTTTGCAACGCTTTCAAAATTGCTTTTCAAGCGATTAGGAAGCTCTGCCTATTCAATGGGCAGGACGTATTGGGAGCGCTAACTACAGAGCTCCCAAACCGCCCCAAAGATGCTGCTTATAGGACTTTTCATAACTTCCCGCAAGCGCACCGCCAAGGTGTGAAAAGACATACTGCAATGAATGGGAGGCAGTTTTCAGGCACTTTGCAGAGGCTATTTCTAGCGCTAAAGCGCCTGAAAACCGCCCTAGTGTGAAAGGGGGTCTTAAATGGAAAAAAAAAAAAATCTAACAGGTCCCTCCATCCATGCAGATGGTCGAATCTTCCACTGGCCAACTGTCAAAATACAGTGCCGACTTCTGATTGAAAAAAGGTGCTGTTCTAGCCATGGAGCAAATTTCTGCCATTTCATCAGGAGCCAGATAGAATCCGCTTGGTGTACAGCCAGCTTTAGGGCCAGAGCCATACACTGCTCAGATTTAAAGCTGTGGGTTGCGCTGCTGGCAAGGCAAACTTTGGATTGAAAAATCGAGACAGCTGGGTGGAAAATTATCAGCCGACTTCATTCTGTCATGTGCTGTGACTGTCTGAATGCAAAAGCCAGCAGTGTGAATTCCTCCCACCACGTAGTTTACTGTGGATTCGGAAAATCAATTGATTTGTCTTGTCAGCTCATGGAATCAAAAAGAGAAATCTACAAGTGTTTGATTAGCACAAGGCTAGTCAAAGATGAGCAGATGTGTTGGGCATGGCAACGTCTGCCAGATGTCTGTTGCTATAGGACCTGTCCCTGCTTCTAGGGAGGGACAGACGGCTAAGACCGACTTTCTAACTGGAAACGCTAGTTTAAAATAGAAATATCAGATACACTCGTTATTACCTACCAGTGGTATCCCTAAAGAGCCCAATTGTCACCCAAGCATTTTATCACACCATGAATGGCCAATCTTAAAGTAGAATTCCACCCCAACACTAAAATCCCTGTATCTACAGATACCCATGATCTAACACTAACCGATCTAACCCTGTAAAGAAGAAATCAGTATACATACCTTTTCTGAAGCCGATTGGACCCGATCCAGCGCTGAGCTGTCAACTGTGGCTTCGCTGTGTAGGGGGGTGCAGAGGACACATCCAATAACAGAAGCACCATAGTAAGTCTATGGGTGACATCGCTACCCATTCATTTCACAACTGTCATCTGCACATCTTGCGGAAGACCAGATCTGACCAGCTTCAAAAAAGGTATATATATATATATATATATATATATATATATATATATATATATATATATATATATATATATATATATATATATATATATATATATATATATATATATATATATATATATATATATATATATATATATATATATATATATATATATCGTATTTATCGGCGTATAACACGCACTTTTTTCCCCCTTAAAATCGGGGGAAAGTCGTGGGTGCGTGTTATACGCCAATACCCCCAAAAAAAGTGCCCAAAAAAATAAAACGGCGCAGAAAAACAGCGGGCGCCGCCGAAAAAAAAAACGAGCGCCGCCCAAAAAGACTGATCTGTCTGTTCCGCTCTGCTCGCAGTCCCGCCTCTCTGCGCTCGCTTCCGAAACAGCAGGGAGGCGGGACTGAAAGCAGGAGCCGAACAGACGGCTCGGGCTTTTCCGCCGCCGCTCGGTCTTTTCTGGCCGCGCAGTCTTCTAGGCGGCAATTTTAAAATGTGGAAAATGACGCTGGCAAGCTGCAACTGACACTGGGCAAGCTGCAGATCACACTGGGCAAGCTGCAGATCACACTGGGCAAGCTGCAAATCACACTGGGCAAGCTGCAAATCACACTGGGCAAGCTGCAAATCACACTGGGCAAGCTGCAAATCACACTGGGCAAGCTGCAAATCACACTGGGCAAGCTGCAAATCACACTGGGCAAGCTGCAAATCACACTGGGCAAGCTGCAAATCACACTGGGCAAGCTGCAAATCACACTGGGCAAGCTGCAAATCACACTGGGCAAGCTGCAAATCACACTGGGCAAGCTGCAAATCACACTGGGCAAGCTGCAAATCACACTGGGCAAGCTGCAAATCACACTGGGCAAGCTGCAAATCACACTGGGCAAGCTGCAAATCACACTGGGCAAGCTGCAAATCACACTGGGCAAGCTGCAAATGACGCTTAAATGTAAGTGTTTTTTTTCCCTAAACTTCCCTCCTAAAACTTTTTTTCCTTAAAATGCCCTCCTAAACTTGGCGATAGAGATATTTTTATATAATATATATATATATATATATATATATATATATATATATATATATATATATATATATATATATATATATATATATATATATATATATATATATATATATAAAAAAAAAATAACACATACACACACACACACACACACACACACACACAGATTTCTTCTTCTTTATAGGGATAGATGGGTTAGTCAGTGTTAGATTGTGAATGTCTGTAGAAGCACAGATTTCATAGCGTTAGGCTGGACTTCCACTTTAAGGTGTTGAGATTTGGGCAAGCAGAGTATGCAGGATTACATACCGCAACACCCTTCTCACCTTTTTCTTATACAATAATTAGCGGGACCCCAATATTTTGTAGCTTCTACTGCACATAACTCATGCAGTCGACAGGTTCCCTTTCCCCAGACCTACTTTATTGCTTTTTTTTGTGCCAAAGAATTTTACCACATACAGAGCACATACTGTAGTTAGAACACATCTTTTATTATTTATGCTCCTTCCTCGCTGGGCCTTGTCATCAAGTTATAACTTCTCAAATCTCTGATAAGATCCAGAGCTTTCATGCTAAACCTGATTTGCTTGGCAAGGACACACATCTGTTAAATCCATTTCCTCCTTGAGCTAACTCACTCTAGTACAAATAAAACTTTACTCACCATCATTCTCCGTCTCGTCCCCTACGGTAAAGGGATTGTAAAGGATCGTTTTTTATTTTTAAAAAACAAACATCATATTGCCTCCACTGTGCAGCATGTTTTGAACAGTGGCCCCAAACATCCTCTTCTGGGGTCCTCCAGCGGCTCTCTCAGCTCCTCCCCGCATCAGATAACCCCCTAGGAGAAGCGCTCCCCCAAGGGGGTTACCTTGCAGGCGCGCTCCCGAGTCCAGCATTCGCATCCACAGACACGAATGCCGGACTCGGCCCCGGCGCCCAGTCATTGGACTTGATTGAAAGCAGCGGGAACCAATGGTTGCGCTGCTATCAATCTATCCAATCAAGAGTCGGGACCCCATGGAGAGAGGGACAGCATGCCCCTGCCGAGGAGATGAAGGGGCTCAGGTAAGTAAAACGGGGGGGACGGTGACTGCCAGGTTTTTTTTTTCACCTTAAAGCATAGGATGCTGATATTTTGATATGCATTCCTCACCCTGACACTTGCTGTAATCACAATGTAATTTCTTTAGCTAATGTGTGCCGCTGCATGACTCTCCCAGTGTGGATATTAGTTGAATGATAAAGGGGCCCTTCATTCCAGGTTGGAAAATACAGTCTCAAGTATGTACATAACTGTATACTGTATTTCTCTAATGCTAACGATTTACAGCTCAAATTTTGGCCAACTCCTCCTGAATCAGCCGAAATACAAGCTGTGGGTGGCAATGTCTGTACAACGTGTCCCGAAAAACGACAACTGAAAATTGGAAGAAACCGGGTGGAAAATTGTCAGCCGAACAAAAGACTGCTTCCAATCAGATGCACAAATTTTTCGAGTATTCCAACAGAAATATTAGCCTTATGTAAGGCAGGCCATAGATAAAGTGACGTTCTTTCCTTGCAGGAAAGAAAATCGCACTGACTATGTTGATGGGGGAATGATTTCCGCAGAGCTATTGTGTTCTCCCTGTGGAAGGGAGCTGCCCCTGCTGAGAGAACACAGTGATTATTGCTAACAGCTATCGCCACTGGCAAGAATCGCAGGTAAAAATCCAAAATGCTCTATTAATGGGTCAACTTGGGCACATTCAGCCTGCCCATACATGGTGCGAATCTTGGCCGGTCTCTGCTGAACCAGCAAAGATCCGACCCATCCATGGCTGGCTTTACACTTTAACCATTTCAATACCGGGCACTTTTACCCCCTTCCTGCCCGGGCCAATTTTCAGCTTTCAGTGCTGTCACACAATGACAATTGCATGGTCATGCAACACTGTACCCATCTGAAGGTTGAATTTTTCCACACAAATAGAGCTTTCTTTGGAGGTATTTAAAATCGCACTGTTTTTTTTTTTTTGCTTAATAAACAAAAAAGACCAACATTTTCTAAAAAAGCGGTTTTCCTCGTTGGTTCAAAAATTTAGCAAACAATCGTTTATAAATTTAGGCCAAAATGTATTCTGCTACATTTCTTTGATGAAAATAACCCAAATCAGTGTTAATTATTTAGTCTGTAGGAAAGTTAGTTATAGAGTCCACAAACATATATATATATATATATATATATATGAAAATGTATCAATCATGATCTTACTGATACTCCATTTCATTTCTTGAGGCCCCAAAATGCCAGGACAGTACAAATATTTTTTTTTCCCCCCCTCCCACACTGTGGCCAGAGCAATACAGTAAAAAGAGCAAAAAAAGGGCACACCAACCTTGCATTACCCAAGTGGTGTTTCTTAAAATGAAAAAGAAGGATACATACTCACAAAACAAGTGGATCATAACAGCATTTCAAAAGTCCACAATTGACACAAAGCAACCAGGTCACCAGGACAGTGTCTAGCATGCCGGAGGACCTTCTAGATGGCTGGCGCATTTTGAGGGGAGATCCCCTCTTGCTCTGAGGGGTTCTGAGGAAGAGGAAGCCATAGTAGCTCTATACCCCAGACCTGTGCTGTCAGAGCTGCCACTGACTGTAAACTGAGCATTGTCTGCAATACCTGGGGTGTAGAGCTAGCATAGCTTGCAGCAAACTATATTTTATTGATAAAGGTTTCCCTGAGCACAATGGAATAGCTAAAATAGACCGCAAAAAGTTGTCTCCTTTGGTGTGCTGGTAGATCATAAGCTCAATAATAGCATGCAATGCCAAGCTGCGGTTTCCAAAGCAAGCAAGGTCCTTTCTTGTAGTGAGAGGTATAGACTCCAGAGAAAGATATTTTACCCCTGTACAAATCATAAGCAAGACCTCACCTGGAATATGCAGTTCCGTTTTGGGCACCAATTCACAAAAAGGATAATAGGGAACTGGAGAAAGTGCAGAGAAGGACAACCAAACTGATAAGAGGCATGGAGGAGCTCAGCTATGAGGAAAGATTAGAGGAACGGAATTTATCCTCTGGAGGAGATTAAGGGGGGATATGATCAACATGTATAAATATATAAGGGGTCCAGTCTTTACATCTAGGAGGAAAAAAGATTCCAAATATGGAAAGGTTTCTTCACAGTAAGAGCTGTGAAAATGTGGAATGCACTCCCTCAAGAGTTGGTTCTAGCCAGCTCAGTAGATTGCTCTTTAAAAAGGCCTGGATTCTTTCCTAAATGTACATAATATATCTGGATACTAACATTTATAGGTAAAGTTGATCCAGGGAATATCAGATTGCCTCTCGGGGGATCAGGAAGGAATTTTTTCCCCTGATGGGTCAAATTGGATCATGCTTTGCTGGGTTTTTTGCCTTCCTCAGGATCCACTGTGGGTATAGGATTGTATAATTTTTTGGCCCCTTTTATTGGTTGAACTAGATCTTTTTTTCAACCACACCAACTATGCAACTATATGTAAATCTGAAGCAGTTATGCATGGCAACCAATCAGCTTCTATGTTTCATCTTCAAAGCTTAACTTAACAAGGTGAAGATAGAAGCGGATTGGTTGCCATGCACAACTGCCCTGGATTCAGCTGCTCCAGTTTTTATTAATTTCCCCTGTCACTAAAACCTCGATCTGTGCCTGAAATTCTGCCTGCTAGAAGAAAATGGAAAAGCAGAATACTGATCTTTATATTTACCTAATATTTTTTTAGAACATAATAAAATGAAAAAAGCATGCATAACTGTTATACCATCCCTTTAAATTTATTCAAAAACTTTTCCCAGTATATTAAAGCATACCTGTCAAGAGAGACAAATGGGAGCTGTCAAAGACAATCTCTCATATATAGGAGGTCCCAACCCCATCCTGCCATCCACTGTGAAAACCTGTCCCTAAAACTGTCTCCCAGAGATAAACAGTGCTGGCAGCGTATTCCAGCTCCACGTCCATCTACATTAGGAACACTCAGTATAATCTTTCAGCTTATACCATGTGGTTTTCAAGCAATTCAAAAAGTGTAATAATTATTGTCCAATTATTATTATTTTATATGTCAGTTAGTATTGCGAGAGGAGACTGAAAGAGTGCGTTGAGGAGTAGACAGATTTGGGTGTCATCGGCATACAAGTGGTATTGGAAGCCATGTGCGGTTATCAAGTGACCAAGGGAGGAGGTGTAGATAGAGAAGAGAAGGGGTCCAAGAACAGAGCCTTGGGGGACCCCCACAGAAAGGGGCAAGGGAGAGGAGGCAACAGTTGTAGGTAACACTGAAGGAGCGATGTGTTAGGTAGGCAGAGAACCAGGATAGAGCAGAATCTTGGAGGAGGAATGGAGTTTATTGAGAAGGAGCAGGTGGTCAACAGTATCAAAGGCTGCAGAGAGGTCAAGCAGTAAGAGTATGGAGTAGTGGCCGTTGGTTTTAGCAGTTAGTAAATCGTTGGTGAGTTTTAGTAAGGAAGTTTCTGTGTAGTGCTGTGAGTGAAAGCCAGACTGGAAGGGACCATGAAGGTAGGATCCAAGACGGTTGTAGACTAAGTGTTCTAGAAGTTTAGAGGTCAATGAGAGCAATGAGATGGGTCCTAAGTTGTTCAGGTTGGTGGGGTCCAGTGAGGGCTTTAAGTATGGGAGTGATCTGCGCATGTTTTTGAGGGGAAGGGAAGGTGCCACTAGAGAGGAAGAGATTGAAGATGTGAGTGAGGGAGCAAAGTATAGAAGAGGGTGACCGCAGTAGTTGTGAGGGAACAAGATCCAGGGGACAACTGGTTAGGTGGGCATCTGAGAAAAGTTTTGTAACCTCTTCAGTAGTAGCCAATTTAAAAGAGGAGAGAGTGTTGAATGTGCTGTTAGGCAAGGTATGTTAGGTGGGGAAGGTGTACGCACAGTGGAGGTATCCTCACGAATTGCATCAATCTCGTCTTTGAAGTGATTGGCAATCTCTTGGGGGGCGAGTGAGTTAGTGGGTAGAGGGGATGGGGGACGAAGCAGAGAGTTAAAGGTTGAGAAGAGCCGATGGGGACTGGATGTCAAAGTATTAATAAGCGAGACAAAGAAGGCTTGTTTGGCAGCATGGAGGCAGGAGATGTATTTTAGAAGGGCATATATATATATAGGGTGAAGTCCTGCAGGCATTTGGTTTTACGCCACAGTCGTTCAAGAGCATGGCAATGTCGCTTGACATTTCTAGTGTTGTCAGTTTGCAAGGTTTGTAACAGTCGGGCCCGATTCTGTGTGTGGTTAGAGGAGCAAGTGCATCTAGTGATGATGAGAGTGAACTGTTGTAGACAGAGGTGGCTAGGTCAGGACAGGACAGGGGGGAGATTATGTCATATAGGTGGTCAGTAGCAGAATAGAGAAGAGAAGGGTTAAAGTGGCAAAGGTTCCTACAAGTAATTGTTTGCTGCTTGGAGGGATGGGTATTTGGAGGCAAGGATACAGTGAAACTGATGAGGTTGTTATCAGAGAGAGGAAAGGGGTGTTAGCGAGGTTTCCAGGATTCCAGAGATGGGAGAATACAAGGTTGAGGGTATTAGCATTGGAGCGAGTGGAATATGTGTCCATTGGGTTAGGTCCAAAGATGAGGTTAAGTTGAGAAGCTGAGCTGTAGCTTGGCTGGTAATATTGACAGGCATGTTGAAGTCACCAAGAATGATAGTGGGTATTTCAGAGGAGAAAAAGTAGGGTAGCCAGGCAGCGAAGTCATCAAAAGAGCACGATACTGGTCCAGGAGGCCGATAAATTGCTGCAATCCTCAGAAAAATGGGAGAAAACAGACGAATACAGTGCATCTCGAAAAAGAAGAGAGGGAGGGATAGGAAGGACTTTGAAGGTGCATTGTGGGGATAGAAGGAATCCAACTCCACCTCCTTTCTGTCCGGTGGGTCTGGGGGAGTGAGTCCAATGGAGGCCACCAAGGGAGAGAGCAGCAGGAGAAGCTGAGTCAAAATTTTGAAGCCAGGTTTCAGTTATGGCGAGTATGTTAAAGCCATGAAAGATGAAAAGGTCATGCACAGATGTCAGCTTGTTACAGATGGAGCAGGCATTCCAAAGGGCGCTGAGATAGGGGGGCTGGTTTGAGGAAGCAGGAGGATAGAAATTAAAAACTGAGCGGATTGCGGTGGTTGCCAAAAGGAGGAGGAGTATTGGATGTGTGGTTTGAAGTTTGAATTTAGAATGGAGAACAGCCGGGAAGTTGAATGGGGACACCAGGGCACTCTCTAGCATAAACTTAGAGAAGCCTGACTGTCCCAATAACCAGTCTAGACCCCGTCCCAGCAAGCAAGATAAATGATAAAACCTAATGTTGGACGGTGAAATTTTAAAGTGCCATTAAAGCCAAAAGCAAATGTTTATCATACTGCAGCTTACCAAAATTCTTAGATATGAAGGCTGCATTAATTTTCTTTTTTTTTTGTCTTTTGTCTTTTCTTGTATATTGGTACTTATGGCCGTTCCGTGTATACAGTTTATTATATTTTGCCGCTGTGGCTCTGTCAGCTTATATCCCACATCTAACTCCCAATCTGTAAGGCACTGTAACTGATAGTCCTCTGTGTGTTCCTTCATCCAGAGTGGGGGAACTCGAATACAGGAGGGTGAGTTACTGGCCAAACCATCAGGTGAAAAAAAAAAAGCCTAAAAAATAAAAAAGTTATGCACAACAAAAGATTGGTAAACTGCAATACAATACAATACAATACAATTTTTGGTTTGGGGTTTAATACCACTTTAGGAAAATTAAGGCAACAAGAGAAATAACAAGACTCATAATCCCATGACCTATTTGTATTTTTTTTTTAATGACTTTTTGAAGCCAGAATATAAAAATGTCCAGCTAGGGGTATTCACCTTTTCCATAGAAAACACACATTGGCTTTTACATGTAAATAACATACATAAAAAATGTTAAATGCCATATAATTCTATAGGAAAACTTTTGTTCAGATGAATGGTCTTGCATAATCTGGGTAATGTGCAATCCCGGCACTCAGAATGTTAATGTCTGTGGGTACGACTAGAGTTCGTTTTCCCTCAGGGTATAAGAATATAAAAGAAAGGAAGGTCATCTATTCTCCCATTTTCCTCATGAGTGCCTTGTAGGTTTGTGTTAATCCAGGCATGTTTAAATGTGCCTAGAGATGGCTACAAGTCAGTAATTACCGTGCAGTTATAGGACAACATCACCGAGATCAAACAGATACATATGGAACAACCTTATTACAGAGGCCAACATCACATCTTACATCAAAACCCTCACAAAATATTTACAATCTTAGGGTACTGTGAGTTCACAGCCATCAGGTCCCTCAAATTGAACAGTGAGCTCAGGTGACCAACTGTGATTAGTCAATGGGAATGGGGATTTTTTTACAAGCAGATAGACAATGTTTTCTAACCTGTATGACCCCCCAGAAAAGTTTCAGCCAGTGGAAGACATGAAGTTGTTCCTTAGGCAGGCCATAGACGGTGCAAAATTCTTTCCTTCAACCAGGGGTTTGGGAAAGCCATCCCCGCAGGGAGAAGACTCTAGCAATAAATCGCAAGTAAATCTGGCAGGCCGATTGTACCCAAGCTTATCAAAATCGATCAATGTGGTACATTCAAGCCTGCCCATACCACGGTTTGAATCTCAGCCAGTGCCTGCTGAACCGGCCAAGATTCAAACCCTCTATTGCCGGCCTTATGCTGCCTACACACGGTCGGAATTTCCGACAAAAAAATATTCGATGTGAGCTTGTTGTTGGAAATTCTGACCGTGTGTAGGCTCCAGACATTTTTTGTCCGAATTTCCGACAAACAAAATTTGAGAGCTGGTTCTCAAATTTTCCGACAACAAAATCCGTCGTAAATTCCAATCGTGTGTACACAATTCCGATGCACAAAATTCCACACATGCTCGGAATCAAGCTGAAGAGCCGCACTGGCTATTGAACTTCATTTTTCCCCGTTTGTCGTATGTGTTGTACGTCACGGCGCTCTTGACATTCAGCATTTCCAATAACATTTATGCGACCGTAAGACAAGTTTGAGCCAACATCCGTCGGAAATAAATCCAGGATTTTGTTGTCAGAATGTCCGATCGTCTGTACGTGGCATTAGAAGTTTCTCATCCAATGTCGGCTACCAATATACGTGATGTTTGGATCCATCCCATCTGTCAGAAGATCTTTCCTAACATATGTAATATTAGGGCCGAAACAACACCACTCCTAAAGTGCCCCAAAGATGCTGCTTGCAGGACTTTTTTTTTTACGTCCTGCCAGCACCCATGTGAAACACTCAGGCTTGCACACTGGGACTCCAAATTAGGTATTTTTAGCGCTGAAGCGTCTCAAAAATGCCTCCAGTGTGAAAAGGGGTCTAAACATCTTAGGCCTGGCTCATACCTATGTGTTTTTTGGTGCTTTTTGCAGAAACACACTACAGTTCATTTAACATGGTTTCCTATGGGACACGTTCACATTTGCTTTTTTCAGCTGCTTCGTATTTGGAAAGGGTTAAGAACTTTTTTCAATGCAAAACGGTGCTTTTGTGGTTAAATATACCTCAAGGGAGAAGCTGCAGAAAAGCATGTAATGCGATTTAATTTTCTTCCGAAATTTGTGTTTTTTTAATCTGCCCAAAAAAAAGATAAAAAAAAAAAAAAAAAAAAAAACACAAATCGCAGCAAAATCACGTGTGCAAAAATCAAAAACGCACAGCAAAAACAGATCAAAAGCAAACTGCATTAGGTGTGTACTGAGCCTTATGCTGGTCATAAACTTATCGATTTTCAGACGAGAATATTCATACGAAAAATCTTTGTACAGTCGCTGAATATAAGAATGTAGTTTGAAATTTTCACTTGCATTTACATTCCGTTTTATAATTAAATGTCATTTCTGAACGAAAACCACATACACTGTCTGAAAATTTTTTTGCTAGAAAAATTACTTAGAACCCCCAAACATTATACATTTTTTTCCAACATCCTAGAGAATAAAATGCCGGTCATTGCAATACTTTGTCACACAGTATTTGTGCAGCGGTCTAACAAGTGCACTTTCTTTTGAAAAAAAATAATTTTTAATTTAAAAAAAAGTGTAAGACAACAGTAAAGTTAGCCCAATTTTTTTTATATTGTGAAAGATAATGTTACGCCGAGTAAATTGATACCCAACATGTCACGCTTCAAAACTGTGCCCGCTTGTGGAATGGCGACAAACTTTTACCCTTAAAAATCTCCATAGGTGACATTTAAAAAATTCTACAGGTTGCATGTTTTGCGTTACAGAGGAGGTCTAAGGCTAGAATTATTGATCTCGCTCTACCGATCACGGCGATACCTCACATGGGTGGTTTGAATACCATTTTCCATATACGGGTGCTAATTACGTATGTGTTCACTCCTGCACACAAGCTTGGCGGGACGGGGCACGTTTAAAAATATTTTTTTTTTTCTTATTTATTTTACCTTTTAAATTTATTTTTACACTGTTTACAAAAAAAAATTGTCACTTTTATTCCTATTACAAGGAATGTAATCATCCCTTGTAATAGAAAAAAAAAAAAAAAAAGCATGACAGGACCTCTTTAATATGAGACCTGGGGTCAAAAAGACCTCAGAACTCATATTTACACTAAAAAAATTTTTTTTTAAGAGCTATGGGTGGAAGTGGGCAATCTTACGGCTCCTGTAAGCGGTGGAGGGCACCGAATCCGCCACAGAGACCACTTTTATCTTGTACCGGACCGCCGGCCGAACACGGCGATACCAGGGTTATAGCAGCTAGCTGCTGCCATAACAACGATAACCGGCCTCAAAGTGAGGACATACATCGGCGTGCGGCGGTCCGGAAGTGGTTAAGGTTATTAACCGATTAATCAAAGCAATTCCATGTTGCAAAAGCTAGTTATAGGATGGAATGGGGGGCGGGGTGGGGGGGATGGACGAATGGCTGCCCACTTCAGAAGGATGCCAAAATCTTTATTGTGATCAACAAATCACAGCATATACAGCACAGCGAGCACCAGGAGATAATAATGTTAACGCGTTTCACGCATATAACGCTTAATCATAACACATTTTGGCATCGTTCCGGAGTGTGCAGCCATTCATCTATTTTTCCCCTGTTGCTCCGGTAGGTGAGCCTGGGCGGACACCTCTTCTTTGGAAACAACGCTAGACTTGCAGCACGCACACTTTGGGTGACGTTTCCACATCATTGGACTATAGGATGGAATGGTTGCCATTTGTTTGACCAGTAGAATTTCAGTAGAGCGTTCGCATGGTAATTCTGAAAAAAATCTTTTGTTACAGCATCTGATCCTGCCATCACTAATTTAGTTTGAAAGCTCTTAACATTTCATCCAGAACTGCTACTTGAATGGAATCCTAGACAAATGAAACATGTTTGCGTTTTTGTTTTACCCAAGCAAAAAGTTCACAGTAAGGATTCTGTTTGAGAAAAATTCTCTTCTGCTACTTCAAATTTTCTTGTCAAAACAATAATTGACAATTTCATCCCATGAACAATTAGAGAATCAAACAAAAAAGGTACCCATAATTTACATTTTAATAAAAAAAAAAAATTCTACTGGTATATGGCCAGCTTTATCTGTCTAGCCACTCGTGATCGATACACCTCAGACACCACTTGGAACATAGTGGCATCACCTACCTGCCTGCATTCCACTGATTGGACAAGAGAAAGTCAGGAACACGCCGAGGTTACCAGCCCTGCTTACACTACTGGACTCAGTTGTTTCTCCTACTGACTACTGCATAACTTCCGCACATAGTAGTGACGTGGAGGTCAGTAGCAGGAGTCCGTGGAAGCAGAGGGGGACCCAGAAAAGTAAATTTTCATTGGTCTTCGGGGGAACCATTTTATAGGAACAAAGCAGCATTCAGCAATGCAGGCAAGTGCAGGAATGTGCAAATTTCACTATAGTGACAGGGTCACTTTAAACCTGGGTTCAAGAAGGGATTGGATAAATCTAAAAGGTAATTGGAAAAGCATTTTAATTATTAAAATTAACAAATGGTCACATTTTCATCTAAGGGATCAAGAAAAGCCCCCATTGCCAACTTAATTTTCATTTTGCTTCCAAGAATTTCAAGGCTCAGAAAATAAGGTCTCACTAATTTGTCCGGAGAAGCCAGTCATTAATCTTCATAACGGGCTTTCGAGATGCCAAGCACAGCTCAGGCAGACACAGGGTTGGGTCAATGTCAACGAACCCAAAAAATATATATAAAAAGATAAAAAAAGTGTATATTTAAAAAATGCTAAATAAAAGTTGGTTTTGAGAGTTAATAGGTAATGGGAAAAGCCAAGACCGCCTAGTTCCAAAAGCCAGAACAATCTAGTTTTCTAAAGAGGATGTGGATATCTTCAGAAGGCCAGCTTTTAAAGCACTAGTCTCAAACCCATAAAGCAACTGCGGGATGTCTGAGTGCATAGCAGTAGGCTATAAAGCATCCTTTCAATCTGCCTCTGGAGGGCTCAAAATAGGATTTAATTAAACAGAGAGTTGAAGCAGTGGCTATTCTACACATAGGGCGACCGAATTAGAGGTACGGCAGAACATAAAAGGGAAGAACATCAGCAGACTGCGATAATGAAGTGACAACCACAAAAAAGATACACTAAATAATAACTGACCTTCTACAAGTGAATTCAAAATGTACAAGCTTGTTAAAACTTATAATAAAAAGTCAGATCTCTGCACATAGTAAGAAGATCAAACTGTCATTATCCTAGTTAGGATGAGCACTCATCACACAAGATGTGGCAGAAAAGCCATACAGGATTATATACAATATTACATTTATCATGCAATTTTGAAAGTCTTTCCTAAATTGAGTGGAATGAGACTGCAGGTAAAACACATACAAAGCTTCAGCATAATTACAAAGGTATTGAAATGGACCCTGATGACGAATGGGTTCTTATAGGTCATCTCTAGGAACCCATTTCATCACTATTATGTAACCCCATTTCCATCTACCTAAATCACAAGGTTACTAAGTCCTAACCTGGAATTACATGTTAGGTCCAGGTCTCGGCTCCTCTCTCTCTCTACTGCTGTGTAGGAGGGTCTTTCTTTGAGTGCCATGTCACTGTGGAAGCTTCCCATTGGCTGTTAGAATAGTCCAGGGTGCTCAACCTTTTGAAGAGCGAGGGCCACTTAAGTGATTTGGAAACTGGTCGCAGGCCACAGTGAGATGAAAGGGTTCAGAATTTAGATTTTTTTGTTTTTTTTTAATAGCATAATGAACATTTCCTCCTGCAGCCGCTGAATGCTTGCAAGAGGGAGGGAGGAGAAGCCAGCATTCAGTAGGGTGGTAAAAAAATCTCAATTATGAGGTTTTATCACCCCTCAAACTGCAAATATAAATGAGCCCTTACTATTCCGAGCCCCTTATAAGGCTGCTTTCACACTGATGAGCTGCAGTTTCCCCGCACCGCCGTTGCAGCGCACCTGAGGCTTTCTTGCAGACTTCCGTTAAATCTTGCTGGTGTGGTGCACTTTCTGAAAGCGTACCAAAGCTCCTGCATTTAGGAGTTTTAGTGCACTTTCAGAAAGTTCACCAAGTCTGCAGGATATAAGAGAAGCGAGTTTCCCTGGGTTGAGGACCACATCAGAGGTCTTTGAGGGCTACATGTGGGCCTGTGGGCACTCCTGGAATTGTCCATCATAGGGCTGCTTTTGGAATGGAGACTTCAGTGACCACAACAAGCGTATTACAATACGTACAATTATTCCCTAACAAAAAAACACATTAACAGTTAGAATTTATTTCATTCAAGAGAAATTCAGTCCTGCTTCATAATTTTTCTCATCACTATGGTGGAAAACAAACAATCTTCAATTTGACCCCACAAATCATTAGAAAATCAAATGATTTAATCAATAGGAAAAAATTCTACTAGTGTATGGCCAGCTTAGATTGTGGACAAAGGGGAGGGTTTGAGTAAAATATACAAACACAATGAGTGATCAGAGTTATCTCACTGGTCCAGACAGGGAATTTACCTGTCTCCAGCTGTGTGGCTGCCATTTCCTGTCATCTTATCTCTTGCCAAGTACAATTCTCTTATCACACTAAACAAGAGCAAAAGTGGTCAACAAGATAATGGCAGCATCTGATTAAAGGAAAGTATCATCAAGAAGTTTGACATTCTTGAAGTGACCCTGTCACCACGGGGAGGGTCACTTTCTCCATGCAGGTCATCTATAACAGAAGTGTTTACATACTTTCCTTTCCAGCGACACACCTCCGCTCCCCACCCACTGCAAGTATTGCACGAAAAAAAATGCAGAAGTGACATACCTCGGCATGGCGACATGGGATGGAAGCCTTGAAGAAAACGTACTAAAAAAAAAAAAAAAAAGGGTAAAAGAAATAAAAAATAAAAAAAAAAAAATGTTCTTTTGTTTAAACCAGAGTTCTATTTTTGCCTGGAACTCCGCTTTGAGGCAAAGGGTTCTCCAAATGGCGTAGGACTTGGAAGCCAACGGCAATCCCACAGGTACATCACACATAAATTGGTCAAAGCTTGACCGATCCATAACAATTCAAAAAAGCTTTTCTTTAAACTTCAGCTTTAAAGTAGTTGTAAAAGCTGAAGGTTTTTTACCTTCATGCAGGTCCCCCCCTCAGCCTCCCTAATACTTACCCAAGCCCGATCTAGCAATGTGCACGAGACCCGAGGATCTCCCTAGTGATTGGCTGAGATGCAGCAGTGGGAGCAGGGCTGAGCCACGCGCTCTTTGTCTTATGGATGCATAGAAAGCTGGCTCGGAAGTGAACACATAAGAGTGTCCCCACAGCCAGCGGCTTGCTATGGGGGCACTCGGCAAGAGGAAGGGGCCCACAGCACTGGCAGGGGACCCAACAAGAAGAGCATCTGGGTTGCTCTGTGCAAAACCACTGCACAGAGCAGATAAGTATGACATGTTTGTTTTTTTTATAAATAAAAAGGTTTCCTTTACAATTACTTTAAGTGCTGCATAAGTTGTCAGTGCTATATAAAAATGCATGTAATAAGTTGCAGCAGGGTTTAGAAGTCAAGCTTCACAGTGATTACACATCCCGATTCTATCTCAATTGTGCATTATTGTAGAAATCCCAAAGCACAGAATGACAGGGAGGAACCTTGACACAGTGATCTGAATACAATAAAAACTGCAGAGAAAAAAAAAGGCATTGGGGCAATGCATACAGAGTATGAGCAGCTGTCATTTCAAGTCCTTGTTACTAGTAAATCATTACCAAGGTTCAGAGGACTTGTGCAGATAACCAATGTACTCAGCCAAGGATTGTAAAGGCCATGGAAAAAAAAATAATTTCATGACATGAACAGTGATGTATTTAAAAGTTCACTAAATAGCCGATTACCAGCTACATCTAGCCTGCAGAAAAGTGTGATGTGTGGTAACATGATTTTTGTGACGTCAGTCCGGGCTTCCACAAATATGTCATTCTCACCAATACCTCTTCCAGGCAGAATTAAAAACTCAAATGGCTGCATCTGACCCCTTCAAGGGATTAATACCCAAGGCCTCTTTCACAAGATGTCCAATGATAGTCATGTATATTGCAATATCTATTGACATCACCTACATTATACAAGGGCACAGTTCTGGTACAACCGTTTTATTTAAAACCCAATAGGAACACATTTAAAAGCATGTGAGTGCATATGATGTGGCACTTCCCAATGCTCTGGCAGTGGTCTAACCCTTGAAGTAGACAACAATGGAAAGGACTCTGGACAGCCGCACTCCGGGAAAAAAAACTTAAATACCTGCGCTTTTATTCACACAAAAAGGTCACATCAAAGCAAAAACAAAACAAAAGTGGTCTGACCCTTGCCGTCATCACGTCCTGAGTCTTGATGACGCCAGGACCTTAGAACGCTGGAGCTTGGAGGAGAAGGTGCTGCAGGGACAAGTCTAGCAGCGCAGAGGTTCAGGTAAGTACGTCTCTACTATTACATGCTCCCTAGACCTAAACAAGCAGATAAATCCTTGCAATGCCAGTACAGCCCCCATTGCAAGGAATACTTTTCAAGTGTCCTGCAGTTTCAGCTTTAAATAGGAAAGGTATGGTTTTTGGCCACACTTTTGTTTGTTCTGCTACCTGTGACCCATTTTAAGTCAACAGTGGGCCAATGACCGCTGTCGGCTGACATCACTCAGTCGAGCCAGGCTCTGCCTCCTGACTTTAGTGTCAGGATTCACCCAGATGCCTGACTGGCAACTGGTTCAGGCTCTTAGCAAGCCACTGGGAGACTGAGCCAGCCCCTCCGGCCCACTCCACAGCCCCGCGCTCCAGTGAGCGCTGGAGGGGCACAGCAAAGAGCCTGTGACTGACAGTCACCGCTCCGTTTAGAGCGGAGGGGAGAACTGAGTGATCAGCAGTGTTTGATTTCACATTGGATCGATGTTGCATCTACCTAGGTGAGTATACAATTTATTTTTATTTTTTTTGGAAACCTCGTACTTCTCTGCACTGTAAATGTGTTGCGCAGCTGTTCGTTTTCAATAGAACCTCAACAGCCCTGCGTTACAGTACATAGTAATACATACATGGCATACAACAGTTTGTTGCAAAAATGTTGCATGTCTAATATTCAGTCTGTTGTGGTACACCGATAACCTTACAGGTTTAGTGGTTAGAACTTTCGACTTGCAGCACTAGTATCCTTGAGCTAGCCAAACATGGTTCAGTTCTTTTTTTTCAGCCAGCGGGCCCAAAAAAAAAAAAAAAAAACTAAACCAATTCCCCCATCTACACTTTTGGGGTGGATGGGGGAAATCCTCCCTGCTATGGTACTATACTCTGACAGCAGTGAGACTCCCAGCTGTCAGAAAATGCAGACCAGTGCTGGAGCCACTGATCGAACAGAATTCATTTGGTAGATTGTCTTCTGTTCAACTGCAGTGGCCATACATTGATTGAAATTTGTTTGGCCCCTGCTAAACCAGATGAATTTTGATCCATCTATTGTCACCTCTAGTTCGAATGCCAAACAAGACTCTACGTGCATGGAGAATGCATATTCTTCCTGTGCATGTGGGGGGGGGGGGGGGGTTACCTCCAGGCACTCCAGTTTCTTCTCACAATCCAAAGACATGCTAATAGCTTAATTGGCTCCAGTGTGCATTAATGGGAGATAGGGACCTTAGATTGTAAGCTCCTTGAGGGCAGAGACGGAGGTGAATGCACTGTATAGCACATGATGTGCTGTGTAAATTATCGGTGCTGTATAAATACCGGAGATAATAACATGGGTGTGTATATAAAATCTGAGAAGTCGTTAAAATGCAGCTCTTAACAGTTAAATACACAAGTGATTCACTTTATGGAGCCCCCCCCCCCCCCACACTTTTTTTTGGAGCCCTTTTTACATGGACTTTGATTGGGTTTCCTTGTTAGTTTTTCAGGTGTACCTGATCACAAGTTGCATGCAGCTGTATTGGCAGGCTGATGTAAATGGACATTTGTGCGTTTACACCCACCTACCTCTGCGTCCGTCCAGGTCAAGGGAAAAAAAATAATAAAAAAAAAAAAAAAAAAATTTTTTTATTATATATATATATATATATATATATATATATATATATATATATATATATATATATATATATATATATATATATATATATATATATATATATATATATATATATATATATATATATATATATATTCATGGATCCCCTGCTGAACAGAGCAAAGGGGCTCCATTTGAAAGAGCCCTAAAGATAGACACACATTACAACTGGATGTCTAATGTACTCAATTTAAACAAAAACATGCAGACATGCGAGTATACAAAAGATCGAAATATTCATAAAATATTGATACTGTCATATTAAAAACAGTGATTGGTTAAGTTGAAAAACTTTTTATTAGATCTACTCTAAGGAGGTTCTAAAGCCAGCCATAACCAGACTTATTATATTTGTAAGACTAGTAGTGCAAACATTCATGACTACATCATGTAAAAGAGCAAACATAACCAGCACTAGCCTATTTCAGACTAAAAACCAGCAAGCAGATGGGCAAAATCCAACCAGTCAACTGACTCTTTCCCTAAAAAGGCTTGGCAAGAGTTGCCTGCAAAGGTCAGATAACGCCTACAAACATAGGAGCGTTCCCTGATCTGAACATAAATGGCCTGCTGATAGACGGCATTAACTTTGAAAAATGATAGTTTTAACACCATTTGTACTATATGCATACAAACTTAGTTTTACAAAAAAAGCCCTTGTTCACACTGCCATGGCACAGTTGCATGACTTTGAATCCGACATCCCTGCACGACTTCATTGCGGCTCGCATACGACTTCTTTAAGAGAAGTCAATGCAAGACATGTTGAAGTCGCACCAAAAGTAGTGCAGGAACCTTTTTCTAAGTAAGAGCAACTTAAGTCCCCCCAATTAGAATGGTTCCATTGTCGTTAATAGGGTGCAAAATGTTATTATGAACTCTCAAGTCACATGAAAAGTCCCGGCAGTGTGAACCGGGCCAATACATGCCAAAAAGGATTCCCAAAGCACTATGCGTTAGCTAAAAAGAGAGGCCACAGGAACATGTTGAGGGCTTTTCAGCTCCCTTTGTGTGAATACACCCTTCAGCAAACGGTCTGATAAGGGATAAATCAATGTGACGATTCAAGGTTTGTAAACAAAAGGGGTTTCTTTCAGAAGTTTATCCCTAAAGATACAATGCTAAACATTGTATGCTTAGCATGCAGACCAGCGTTCCACCTGCAGCTTTATAAGAGACCAAAAAATATATTTCTGATATTTCATATTTACCTGACAAAAATAAAATAAAAATATCAGGTCTCATAAGGAATCTGCATGTATGGGCATCCATGTGACAATCTTCAAAATGTAACATTCTAATTGGCAGCTCGCAGTTTACTTTGGTTGGAGGTGATCATTTTTCCATGGTAATACATGCTAGTTCTATTGTGTGGTTAGAAAAATAAAATAAAATGCTACACGAAAACTGCTTTCCTTGTCTTTTCAGTCCCCAAATTAACTGACTGACCACATCCGATTTAGGTGATGCAGCATTTTACATGGTCAATATTCTCTAATCATACATGGAAAAAAAACAAAGATGAACATTTTTCTTCTACAAGAGTCAATGTAGAAAAAACTAAAATGTATAAGTGTTCTTAAAAAGAAAAAATACTGCAGCCATCACATCTAATGATTGGTAAGCTGCCATATCTTACATTTTTTGGTTTTGGGTTTAATACCGCTTTAAATCAAATGTCTGAAAGGAGTACACTGCAGCCCTTGTACAAATCACCAGCAAAATCCCTTCTCCACACACCTAAGGAATCCACAGATTCCCTATAAAGAACCTGTCTATAAAACAAACATTTGTTATGGAGCAGCCATTGACATCTGCAGTTTATATACTCCTTCTAGTCCCTAAACTCTTTAGAGTTTCATTGGTCCCAGCTGATAACGGAAAGTTGGTGTTAATATTCCCGAGACCCGTTTTCCACGATACCCAGCAAGGCAGACCGGTGTGGAGGAAGGACAACATGCATACTACTAATAATAATGAGCGGAGATGGAAACAAAGCAGGGTAGCCAATCATCTCATCCAGAAGGACTGCACTTCATTCCAAAATTAAAGGCGGTATAAAAAGGAGGACCACAGACTTTCAACCTACTTTATGGCATGTAAACTGTACAGATACTGGTTGATTCTTTTTTTTTTTTTAGTAGAGTCTAGTTTGGTTTTGCACAGAGCAGCCCCGATACTCTTCTTCTCGGGTCCCCCGCTGGCACTCTTGGCTCCTCTCACTTGACCAGTTTCCCCCAATAGCAAGCCGCTTGCTACGAGCACACTGGTGCGTGCTTTCTTCCAAGCCCTGCTCTATGCATCCATAAGACACATAATGTCGCGGCTCGGTCCCGTCCCTTGCTCTCTCCTCATTGGCTCACTAGCTGTGATTGACAGCAAAGGGGAGCCAATTGCTCCCACTGCTGTGTCTTAGCAAATGAGGAGAAAGAGACCACGGGACAGCCGAGGCTCCTGTGCACATCATTGGATCGTGATCAGGCTCTGGTAAATAAAAATTTGTTGAGACTCTAGTGGGAATTGACATGCATGGGAGAATATATGTCTACATCTTATATGCAAAGTTTTTTTTAGAGATATGAAAATGGCACACAGAGTGGCAAAGTCAGGTTCCATGCACATGGCTGTACAGGGAGCAAAACCTGCGTAATCACTAACCCAGGACCCACCGCAATTTGTGTTAAAAAAAAAAAAAAAAAAAAAAAAAAAAAAAGCGCCTGCAAAGCTCAAGAAAAACACTTCCCTTTAAATTCGACCAACCTGTACACAGCCGTTTCCGACTTGCTGGCCATCAGGGGCGGCCCGTACATGCATTAAGGGCAGACGGGTGCCGCCCTCTCTATCCTTGCCACCCCCCTATATGGTAAATAGATAGATTCATGCATTGCATGAATCTATCCATGACCGCTGCTGCAACCCCCTATTAAGGCGCCAATTTTTTGAAGCACCTAAATAGAGCCATAGGCTCGACTAGGCTTCAAAATAAGGTGGACTCGGAGCGCAGAGCATTGTGCTCGTATCCCACCCAGATGTGGGGGGGCCCCCCAAAAAAAAAAAAAAAGACACACACACACACACACCCACACACACACACACCAGCCACGCCAGTAGTGCAATGATGACAATTGCTTCTATGCAGTAAGGCTTGGGAATCAATAAGGCCTATTTCACACGGGGCGAATGAGTGCTGATCGGCCCCGTGGATATCCGCTTGCTCAGCGATCTCCGCTGAGCAGGAAGATGACAGGTCTGTCTCTGCACACTGTCCAGGGACAGACCTGTCTCTCCCCTATGGGAGATGACGGATGGAAAAATAGGTTTTTCCTCCGTCACACTTTTTTGGATCGGAGCGGATCGGATGTCAGCGACATGTCACCGCTGACATCCGACGCTCCATAGACCTCTATGGAGCATCCTTTCAGGTCCACCTGAAAAACTGACAGGCGGATCTGAACGGATTGGCCGTGTGAAAGAGGCCTAAGAAATGTAATCCAGAAGGTAAGTATACTCTCTCGTTGGTCCCCCGAGCCCTTCTCTATGGAAGCCATTGGGGATTGTTTTACTAAAGACAAAAAAATAAAAACTGTTTACTTTGCAAAGAAAGTTGCACTTTGCAAGGGAATTTACCCCACAGCTTAGTAAATGTGGTGACGTTTCACTTTGCAAAAACAGTTTTGCTTGCACATGATTGGATGATGGAAGTCAGCAGAGCTTCACCTCAAGCACTAAGCTCTTGGGAAAACTCCCTTGCAAAATTAAAAATCTATTTGTCTTTAGTAAATCAACCCCATTGTTTCTGTACATTGTACTGATGGCGGCCAACAAGCCTGAAACCACTGCGTGTAGTTTGGAATTTTTGGCTGAATAATACTAGGCTGTATCTGTGCTATACACCACAGGTTGTGCATATACTGATTAGCCATGAAACATAAAGAAAATGGAGAATGAGAGGAATAACCTTTATCTTTTGGGATAGATGACAGAATGTGATATTCAAAGAAGGCTCTCCAGTGCTATGTTATAGTAAAATTCAATACAAGCCTTTAATTGTGTGACACCCTGTGACTCACATACTGAATCAACCTGACAGCTCAAAAATTTTAAAGAGAAAAAATATAAAAGGAAAAAAAATAAAAAAATGTCTGATTAAGCGGCTATATTTTACCGCCAAACCAAAGGTCTAATGGTAATCAGTAGCTGTCACCTCTAACACATTCCTTTACAGTTCATGGTGTATTATCAGTGCCTTCTAGACATACGAGAACTGAAGCTGATAAGCCAAGAAGACAAATATTAAGACGACCCATAATGCTCTTTGGCTTTGTATGACACTTTGGTCACAGAGGAGCAGTTAGCGACACCCAAACCACTTCCTGACTTTATCTACTCTGAAGTGTAACAGAAAAGAAAGTTACGTGTGCGTGTCATCGTATTGCTGGCTGCAGGAAAAAAAAAAAGAAGAACTTTAGTGTGGACGGTCTTTGCGGTATAATTGACGCACCAATCACAAGCAGAAAGTGTTAGGCCTAGACATGGCTTCCTCTATGGCAAGGTAAGCTCAGCACAGATCATAGACCGGATGCCTGTGCTCTCCCCAGAGATTGAGCTTGGAAGCCGTAAATATCGCTCAGCAAAATCCCGTATCCTTCTCCTGTACATTATACTTCTGAGAGTTAATTGAAAATTCTCAAACAAAGAAAGGTATTGTGAATGGAAGGAAAAAGACACCTTTTGTTACCAGTTATCAGGAGCAGTACGTGTGCCTCGCCTTAAACAAACGCACTTCAGGTGAAATAAAAATTAGCGTGCCGTCATTTGTCCTTTTGTAATCTCATTAGTAAGATCAGTCGCATTGGCCTGTACACCAAAAGCCTCGGGCCGGCCATACACTGTGCAAATTTCGTTCCTGCAACCACAGGTTGACAGGGGAGTCAGCAAGTGTCTTCTCCCCCTCCAGGAAGACAGTGACTATCGCTAGCAGCCAGGGTGGATTTGATTTAAATCACCATTTTTAAAGGAGCAACTGTCATCTCTGTCCCGCAGGGGCTCCTCCTTTGATCCGCTGTTGACTCATGGACAGTTCCCATTTACTTTACGGCTCTGTTCCCATTTAGGCGTTGCTGTTTTACAGGCATTTTTTGCTAAATTTTTGTACAAGCGTTTTCAAGGTTAAAAGGTCACCAAAAAAAAAGCAGTAATCTGCAAAAAAAAAAAAAAAAACTATGCCTATGTGTGAACGGAGCCTAGAGGGACGGCTGGTGATGCGGCAGTGACACAAGGTGAGGGACGTGGATGCCCGCTAACAGGCACTGCTGCCATGATGGATCTGAAATGACAGGTGCTCTTTAAATGTAAGGACTTATTCTTGCTGGTAGAGCCGCATGATTAATCGTTAAGAATCGTTATCACGATTTTTTCACCCTTACAATCTTGACAAAGTATTTCCCGATTTCTTTTATGCAGAGAATTCTCTCTGCTCTGCTGAAGCCAACAGCTGTTAAAGAAAAAAAAAAAAAAAAAAAAAAAACACATACAATCGGTCAAACTGCCAAGAATCACAACATTCTTTAGCAGTGGAACTTAAGTATAAACATTGTAAGAATTTGTCCTTTAGATCAATAAATGTAAATGAGGTTGTTTTATGTATGTAAACATAAAACTTTTTCTGACATTTGTTTGTTTCAAGTTAAAGCGGAGGTTCACACAAAAATGGAACCTCCGCTTTTCGGAACCCGCCCCCCGGTGTCACATTTGGCACCTTACAGGGGGAGGGGGGTGTATAATACCGGGAATAGACTCCTGCGGTAGTCACTCCCCTTCCCCAACCCCCCCCAAGCTGTCTACTGGGAAACACACAGGTCCCAGGAGATAGTGGGGTCCAGTTAGGATGAGCAGTGCGACTAGTGCATGCGCAGTAGGGAACCGGGAAGTGAAGCTGCAACGCTTCACTTCCTGATTCCATCACCGAGGATGGCGGCGGCAGCTGCCGAGAGCCGAACGATTGATCAACAATTTGACATCGCTGGACCCTGGGACAGGTAAGTGTCCATTTTTTTAAAAGTCAACAGCTGCAGTATTTGTAGCTGCTGGCTTTTAATATAATTTTTTTTTTTTTTTTTTTTTTTTTTTTAGGGGGGACTCCCTCTTTAAAAATCATTTTTAATTTTGCTAAGAACCCCCCCCCCCCCAAACATTATACTGTATATATATTTTTATTTATTTTTTGCAGTACAGACCCTAGAGAATAAAATGGTGGTTGTTGCAATATTTTATGTTACACTGTATTTGCACAGCAGTCTTTCAAATGCTATTTTTTGGGGGGAAAAAAAAATACACTTTAACCACTTGACCACTGGGGACTTAAAGTGGAAGTAAACCCCCCTATCGTTTTTAGCCAAGGAAGCTGCCATCTTTGCCTCTGTTTAATCTTCAACTGCCACGGTGCTGCACATGTGATCCGTTATGACACCAACCATTGGATGGTTTGACTGTTTGGTTGGGAGCACAGCCAATGTGCAGTTAGCATTCCCGGCATGCCTTTTTTTTTTTAAACTGTTAAATCGATGGGTTTACTTCCGCTTTAAACCTCCTTCCTAACCAGACCAATTTTCAGCTTTCGGTGCGCTCACATTTTGAATGACAATTACTCAAACATGCAACACTGTACCCATATGAAATTGCTGTCCTTTTTTTCATACAAATAAAGCTTTCTTTTGGTGGTATTTAATCACCGCTGTTTTTTTTTTTTTTTTTGCGCTATAAATCAAAAAAAAAAAGACAGAAAATTCGGTAAAAAAAATAAATAAATCTTTGTTTCTGTTAAAATTTATTGCAGAGTATTGGCGAGTATGGCAGAGTATTGGCACAGAGCAGCGCTGTGGGCTCTACAGATCTAGCCCACAGCGCTGCTAAAAACAATCTCTCCCCCTCTCCCCTCACACTGTACCGATCGGGGGCGCGCTAGAGCAACATTCTGGGAGGACGTCCATGGACGCCCCCCAATAATAAGCCGACCGCACTGTAGCCATCTTTCGGCTATGGCCCGGTCGGCAAGTGGTCTATATATATATATATATATATATATATATATATATATATATATATATAAAATTAGTCAAAGATTTTACGCCGCGAGAATTGTGAACTTTGGTCTAAGCAAAAAAACTGCGATTCTCATTTTGCCCAGAATCGTGCAGCTCTACTTGCTTTTCATTTTGTTTGCAAATCTTTAATATTTGCAAACAAAATGAAGGTTTCCTATTTTGGATAAAAAGGTAGTAAAACTGCGATATCTGAACTGATTTTAGGTTAATCACACATAGTTGGAGAACTACTCAAATTATTTTATTTTATTAAAATAACATCATTGCCAGTGCATGTTGTTATCGCAACTTGCAGTGAATGAGTTTAAGAAAAATGTAAATATTGCAGAATATACAGCCTCATGCTACATACCGGTAACTAAACTCCATTGCATGCTGAATAAACTAAAATTATTAATGTATCTTAAATAGAAAACGATCTTTGGATAGATTTTTACTTTAAAAAGCATGTTATTAAAATAAATGTGATAAATCCGTTTTTTTATTTTAAATCAGAAAGCATGGATTTTTATCCACCCTGCTAGCAGCCTCTTGCGATAATCAGGAGCAAATCCAGCAGGCTGGCTGTACCCAAGTTGATCAACTTGGGTACATTCAGCCTGCCCATTAACAGTTCAAATCGTGAATAGCTGGCCTAAAGCTGGGAGACCTGTGGGCTGAACAAATTAAGTAACCTAAAGCTGGCCCGATATGGAGCGATTTTCTTTCCTGCTACCATGTTTGCTCAATTTCCCCCATCAACATGGGGGGGGGGGGATGGGAGGGGGGTCATGGAAGCCGTCCCCACCAGGAAAACAGCAGCAAGAAATAGGTTGCATGTAAAATCTGACAGGCTGGTTGTACCAAAGTTGATTGATCGTCAATTTGGGTACATTTAGCTAGCCGATATATGGCTCCAATCCTGAACAGGCAGAGATTCAAACCGCTGAAGACCGGCTTAACAGATTTGCCTTCCAGGCACAGATGGAGGAATCTCCTGCCTAGGCCCTTGTATTCCGACAGCCACAGCCGACAATTTTCCATCCGCCACCCTTCAAGTTTTTTCCTTTTTTTTTAAATGAGTCAGTGGGGGGGGGGGGGGGGCTGGGGGAAGATACCAGTCAGTACCAATGTGCAAAGGTGTGTTTACTTTGTAAGAATAAATGACCTCTAATGTTGGGCTTCTTACATGTTTGAATTTTGCTGCGATGTAAAACTATTCGTTTTCACATTTTAGAATAGGAAGCCTCAGATTGTGCAGAAATTTTTAAAAAAACTGAAAAATGGTTGAAAAACACTGGGATAGACCAATATATAGGAAAAATCTGTATGACCGTTCCACACTGACGGACCGTTCAGATCCGCCTGTCAGTTTTGACGGCGGACCTGAACGGGTGCTCCATGTTAGTCTATGGAGCGACGGATGTCAGCGGAGACATGACCACTGAAATCCGACCCGGTCCACCAAAAGCAGACGCATGGCCCTAGGTCCAGATCCGTCGCTGGTGGATTGGATGAGATCTGATGAAAAACGGACACGCTGTCCGTTTTCATCCGATCTCTCCATAGAGACCAGTGGCGCTGGACAAGCCCCTCCCCGCTCAGTGAGCAGAGAGGGACCTGTCATCCGCCGGTTCAGCAGAGATCAACAGAGAGATCTCCCGCTGAGCCGGCGGACAGAGGCTGACTCCGTGGAAGCGGAGTCCGACCTCGTGTGAAAGGGGCCTATGAAGGGAACAGACAACTGCTCAAGTCACCCCTAACAACACACCACTTTATCTCACGCGTGTCAAATCAAATCGCTTTTTTAGCAGACAGAAGACCAAATGGCTGAACAGAGGAGCTTTGATCAGTGCTCTGACATTCCGGCACTGTGTACAGAGTACAGAAGGGGGCACACACACACAATACAACTATGGCTCTTAAAATGATACTAAGGCTCCTTTCACACGATCGGACCGTTCAGATCCGCCTGTCAGTTTTGACAGCGGATCTGAACGGGCGCTCCATGTTAGTCTATGGAGCGTCGGATGTCAGCTGAGACATGTCCGCTGACATCCGACCCGGTCCGATCAGCCAAAAGCAGATGTATGGCTCTACGTCCAGATCCGTTGCTGGCGGATCGGGTGACAACGGACACGGCTGTCGGTTTTCATCCGATCTCTCCAGTGTGACCAGCGGCGCTCGCAAGCCCCTCCCCGCTCAGTGAGCAGAGAGGGACTTGTCATCCGCAGGTTCAGCGGAGATCAACAGAGAGATCTCCCGCTGAGCCTGCGGACAGAGGCGGACTCCGTGGAAGCGGAGTCCACCTCGTGTGAAAGGGGTCTTAAGCTAAAAACATTTATCTTAATACATTCTACGCATTAAGGTGAAAAACATTTTCTATTTCGCTGCACCACCCCCCCCCCCCCCCCCCCCCTACTTCCCTGCATGAAAGGATTAGAGGGGAGAAAAGATCCAGCAATGTGCATGGCTGAATCTCCTCTCCCCTCTCTTCCTCTTCACACAGCACTCGAGCAGGAGCCATTGGCTCCTGTTGCTGTCAATCAAATGCAGTGGGGGGGGGGGGGTCCCACTGTGCCAATCTATGGAACGTGGCTCAATAGACACACAGCACTGAAGCACGCTTACACTGTGTGCCTCCATAGCAAGCGGCACACGGAAAGTGGGAGGAGCCAGGATCGCAGCCGGGGGGACCCGAGAAGAGGAGAGGAGAATCAGGGCCACTCTGTGCAATACCACTGAACTGAGCAGATGAGCATAACATTTTTAGTTATATTAAAATAACAAACATTTACTTTAGTAACACTTTAACTAGGCCTTCCACAGTGATCTGCATGGTAAACAAGAGGCACACGCTGCCAACTCGTAGGTTATTAAAGTCTATGTAAGCTCTGAATCTATTTTTCAGTATGTTTGGCATCATATGACACTGGTTACAGTCTTCTCAAGCAACAGTTTTTTGTAAATTTGTTGCAAAGTTTCTTACTTGGAGATCTTCCCAATGACAGCATTTCCTGTCGCAGCCTGACAACACCATTGCCCCGTACACACGATCGAACATTCCGACAACAAAAACATGGATTTTTGTTCGAAGGTTGTTGGCTCCAACTTGTCTTGCATACACACGGTCACACAAATGTTGGCCAACAATTCCGAACATGGGAACGCGGTGACGTACAAGACGTATGACGAGCCGAGAAAAAGGAAGTTCAATGGCCAGTGAGGCTCCTTCTGCTCGATTCCGAGCATGCGTGGACTTTTGTGCGTCAGACTTGTGTACATACGATTGGAAATTCGACAACAAAGTTTTGTTGGCGGGAAATTTGAGAACCTGCTGGCCAACATTTGTTGTTAGTGGAAAGTCCGACAACAAATATCCGATGGAGCATACACACGGTAGGACTTTCAGCCAACAAGCTCACATCCAACATTTGTTGTCGGAAAATCCGATCGTGTGTACGGGGCATAAGTGTTGTCATTCTGTCTTAAGAGGTCCTTCAGGTAGCCGTTCAGGTCTATCAGATAGGCTACTGAATAGACAACTCAAAGAGTAGGTGGAAAACACTGGTAATTGCAAAGCAGTGGCATGGAGCTGTCAGCCTGCAAAAGGAAGAGCAGTTATTAGCAGGATCTCTGGAACAGATTCACAAAAAAATTTTCTTATGGCAAAGCCATTGTCTTCCCCGCCAGTAGAACACAGTGATTATGGTTAGTGGCACGAATAGCCGCTAGCAATAATCGCATGTAAAACACATGGTTGGAATCTCGGCTGGTCACTGCTGAACCAGCCGACATTCGAACCATCTATGGCCATCTTAAAGTGGAGGTCCACCCAGAAGTGGAAGTTACACTTTAAGGACTCCTCACCCCCTAACATGCCACATATGGCATGCCATATTTTTTTTGGGGGGGGGGGGGGGGGCTAGTTTTGACAGGTACCCAGCTCCCACTTGGGCCACCTAGGCGACTCGAACGGAAGTTCTCCTCTCCCCCTCCAATCTTCTGGGACACGTCACAGGTCCCAGTATATTGCCCGGCCATTGAGGTGGCGCACCGTGACTCGCGCCAGCACAGTGCGCACGCGGCTGTGAAGCCGCAAGCTGTCACAGCCAGGTGCCCACACTTGTGATGCCGGGGAGAGGCGAGGGAGAGTACTGAGGGTTCAGGCGGCCGCATTGCTGGATCGTAGGACAGGCGAGTGTGTGTTTTTTTTTATTATTTTTTTATTTTTTTATTAGCTGTTTGAGACCAAGCGTCCCTGCCTGCCACACTGAACAGTCAGGGATAGTAGGAAACAAGTTTTATTTCAGCAGGGGGAACGACAACATAGCACCACACTGCCATATTGTAACTTATCCTGCTTTGCGAGTGTGTGTTTAATAAAAGCCAGCAGCTACACTTTTTGTAGCTGCTGACTTTTAATAAACACAAAAACCACTGGAACTATAATGTAAAAAGAGTGAGATATGATGCCAAACATGCTGAAAAATAGAAGGGGATTACGTACACTTTAATGGGTTTGACTATGCAATTCAAAGCAAGTATTAAAAGCAAAAGATCTCCAGTAGCTGCCCCATGTAAAAGCAAAAGTTGTATTCTTAGCAGTCCAGGGGGGTACATGAATTCTTCTGTCTCCTGCAGAGTTGTGGTGCCTCCTGACAGCCCATACATCACTTCTGTCTTCTGTAATGATGTAGGGGAGGGGGGACAGTAATACCCAACAATCAAAAATTTGCAACAGGCTCTATATGTGAAACAGACTTACAAAAGCTACTATCCAGGGCACCGAGAGAGATTTGCCTCACTTCCTGTCCTGCTAATAACAGTGATGGGAACTGTCAAACAGCAACACAGACAGGACCCCTGTCGGACTTTTATTTCTATCTGCGGACCTGCTGCAGATTTCCCCATTGTAAAACTATGATCAGTGGGACAGAAAGTAATGGGCAGTACACACAATGAGAAAAATCGGATGAAAAATACCACTTTTGGAGCGATCGTCCGATAATCGGATCGTTAGTACACAGCTTTCGAGAGCCGATCACGACAGTTCATGCAAAATTATCCAAAAGGGACAAACGTGAAAATATTGCTTGTATGATACAAGAATGAACAATTTTTGTGCAATTAGTATGGTATATACTGAAAAAAAAAAAAAAAAAAATATGTATTGTATATGAATGCTTGGACACGAAAGAATACATTACAAAATATTACATCACTCCCAAAGTTGTATTTTGATGTACGAGAATTTCTGTAACTTTTGGTTTTCGATATGAGAGTAGCATGCAAAAAAATTAAAAATAAATGGGACGATCATTTATCCAATATTCTTATCGTGTGTCGGAGGCCAAAGAAAGAATCTCAAAGTGAGCCCCAGATATCAGTAAAATCTGCACAGGAGTTTGAATCTTTCCCACTCTATCCAAAACTAGAAAGATAAAAAAAAAAAAATAAAAAAAAAAAAAGGGATTTGTCTTGACATACAATTTAACATTCCGGTGACAGGCAGGGCTTATAGAACAGAAGAGATCCTAGAGGTCTATTCTGTCATAAATCTCCCCCTTTCCTGTCAGTGGTAATGTGAATTGAGCCGCACATGCGCTTCTCAGATCACATTTATGGCAAGCTCCGCGTGTCGCTGCAATGTGACTCCTGAACGCAAGCGTGGGAATGATGTCACCGTGGCTGGGCCATTCAGGTGACAAGCTTACCAAACCCAGAAGAAAGACTGTGCGAAGTTGGAAGCGCCGGGGGAGCCATGACAGCGCTGTTTGCAGGCATGTCTGTCTTAATGTACGGTACTAGGATGAGGTGCATCCAATACATTGCGACTTAAATCTGCAAGGGGCCATTTTTAGCATTTTTATGGGGACTTTACTACGGGTTTAGGGGCCTGTGCACACCAGGGGGATCCAGTAGCATTGTATACATTGGTGCACTGCAATGACTCATTGTGAATGGCACCCCAACACACATGCGCTGCAACACAGCACAGCACAACGCATTGTGTTGTGAGTTGAACTGCCAAAAAATATGACCTTCCCCCCAGATTGTCAAGTGTTGGAGGTGCATTTCAGCCACTCATTTTGCATATAGACTGTTGCATAGATTAATACACAAAGCACTCCAAGATTTACCCTTTTCATGCTGGTGCCTCCCGGCCCCTTAAAGTGGAAGTAAACCCACCTATCGTTTTCAGCCAAGGAAGCTGCCATCTTTGCCTCTGTTTAATCTTCAACTGCCACAGTGCTGCACATGTGATCCATTATGACACCAGCCATTGGATGGTTTGACTGTTTGGTTGAGAGCACAGCCAATGTGCAGTTAGCATTCACGGCATGCCTTTTTTTTTTAGACTGTTAAATCGATGGGTTTACTTCCGCTTTAAGAACGTTATGACGCCCGAAGGCGGGGCTTAGGAGCACATGACCGCCATGATTGGCTGTCACATGATACGAAAACTCCTGTTCTCGAGCAGCGATTGGGAGCTTTCGGTTAGGCGCCGGTAACTGTGTTGGGAGCACGCACCGCACTCGGCACAGCTGTTTGGACTGCAATTCATGCAAATTTGCGGCCCCTCGGTACCAAGGACCAGGCGCTGAGAGGCTGCATATTTGTGTGTGGCCGGCGCCAAAGGGTTAAGTAACAATAAGCATGCCTCTTGTATTTGCTTCCTCTGAGCTCAGCTGAATGATATATAGTGATGTTATTTGCGTATACATACAATGCAAGTCATTTGCATATTATCTTCTAAGCCCTATAGAATGGGGGAACTCTGGTCAAGGTAGATCCACGGACAGCAGCGCCCAGCAAGATCCTTCTGATCTCTGAGTAATTGTGTTTAGACAAGGTAGTCAAACTGCGCTCCGTCATTCCAATCTCTGACACAGCTGATAAGATTTTTTACTAATGACTGTGTCAGCATGGCAGGAGCCTTCCCCTCCTCCGCCAATGGACACACAGCCACCGGAACACGGCCTCCGCTAAAACGCCACACCTTATGTAATCTTCATTCTTCAATGAGGCCAAAAGAATTCCAACACGGCATAAAAACTACTAAAGGAACTGTGCAGGCGATATTGTGGAAAGTCAGATCCTGACCTTTATGGATCAATGATTGTGAATAAGCCTTGTCAGCCCAACACACGACATTCCCTGGGAAAAGGACAAACTTTGAGAAATCCAAGTAGGATTCTGCATTACCTTAACCCCTTATCTACTGGGCACTTTCACCCCCTTCCTGCCCAGGCCAATTTTCAGCTTTCAGTCCTGTCACACTTTGAATGACAATTGCGCGGTCATGCTACACTGTAAACATGTGAATTTTTAGGATTTTCTTCACACAAAATAGAGCTTTCTTTTGGTGGTATTTAATCACTGCTGGGATTTTTATTTTTTTCCTAAAATAAAAATAAATAAAAAAAAAAAAAAAAAAAAGACCAAAAATGTTGAGGAAAAAAAAAAAAAACTAACTTTTTTCCATAGTTTGTCAGTAAATTTTGTAAATACATATTTTTTCTCCTTCGCTGATGTGTGCTGATAAGGCAGCGCTGATGGGCACCAATGAGGTGGCACTTATGGGCACTGATGAGGCGGCACTAATATTCTGCACTTATAGGTGGCATTGATGAGTGGCACTGGTGGGCACCGATAGGCGGCATGGATAAGCGGCACTAATGGGTGGCACTGATGGGCTTTACTGATAGCCAGCATTTACTGGCGTCACTAATGGGTACACATTTTTGGCTGTGGTGGGCACTGATTTCTGGCACTTGTGGCGCTCTAATGTAATCAGTGCCCCGATTATATCTCTCACGGTCCTCTGCGAGGAAATGCCGCTGATCGGCTCTCCTCGCCATACACTCTGTCAGTGTGATTGGACACAGCCAATCACATGATTAAAGAGCTGCATCTCTTTACAGAGATCGGGGTTGCGCCGAGCTCTAGCAGCACGGCGCGCCCCCTGGGCACGCAGGAGCTTCGGTTCGTGTGCACCGTCAAATGACATCCACCCAGAATGAGAGCTGCACCGTCCCACCATTATTTGACGGTTGGCGGGCGGCAACTGGTTAAAGTAGTATTCAACTCTCAGCATTTTATAGTTTAACAACTTTGAGCACCATAGAACAAATCTTCCCCAACTAAAACTATTTGTTAATATTATTCTGCCAGCACTCGCATTTTACAACTTTTAATGCTGCTGGCTCCTGCTCTGTCTGTGCAGCTTCCCTGAACTTCCAGTCTTCACAGAATAGAGTTAACAGTGGACAGTGCAGTCTGGAGTCAGTCTGTTAGTTTGGAGAAGGGAGGATAGAGGATCAGGGGAGTACTTTGCCATTCTAGGCAAAGGGGCTGTGTGTTTCTATTGATGCACACAGTGCAGGAAGACAATTCTAGCCCCTGCATGCAAGGGTGGCACCATTAGAATGCAGCAAGTGAAAGGAGTCACCCTGAAACAGGAAACCCGGGGCAGTGGTCATGGCACTTACAAACAGGAACATAGGCAGGGATTAAAAGATAAAGAAGCTGCATACTCAATAAGTGATTTCAGCCTCATGCACACTGCTGTTACTTATCTGGCATTTGTGGGGCTTTTGGCATTTTTTGCCCAAGTCCCTGAATGCACCTCAATAAAAGTCTACATGTCCATGCACACATAGGCTTTTAGAGGAGTTTAGAGGCAATCAAAGCTTCTTCTGAACGCAGAAGAATCGCATTCACAAAAGAAGCTTTTAAAAAAAAAAAAAAAAAGTATCTAAACACAAGGCACAGCGCTTGTGCGTTTATGCCTTTTAATGGCCAGAATAAATAAAAATGTTGGCCAATTACTCTCCAGCCGCCTGTCTGAATGAGCCCTATTCTGTAAAGATTTTGTTTTTTCTCTTAACACAGGTTTTTGGATTCAATCAAACATAAACCTCCCAGTGTATACCCAGCTTCTGTTTGAACAGACAAGGGTACGCTCAGAGAGAAGATTTTCAGGCTGTATATACCCAGCTTTAGATTTCCTTCATTCAGCCTGTAGAGTAGAACATCTAAAGTTGGCCATAAGCCCTGGTTCACACTAATGTGGTGCGGGAATTCCTGCGCATTTCCCACACTGCATAGCAATCACACTGTGTTCAGGAGATCTGCGGTGGGTGTCAATTAAAGGTTAATGACACCCCAAGAGCGGGTCGCAAAATGCAGTGCGTTTGCCTGAACCAGTGTTTACACCCATGCAATTCAGTTCCAGTGTGGGGAAAAAAAAAAAAAGAAGCTGTTCACACCTTTTTTATGTGGATGTGGTGCGATTTGAACCATTCAAAATTAAATCACATGTGGTGTACTATGCGAATCACATGCGGTGTGCAGTGTGAGCCTGGGCTAAATGCTTTTTATTTTTTTCTTGCTTAGATTTTTGGCTGAATGAAAAAAAAAAAAAAAAATAATTAATAGATTCCCTCCATCCAGACAAACAAGGTGGATGGAGAAAATCCCCCCTTCGGCACACCGTATTCTGACGCTGGGACACCGTATTCTGACGCTGGGACTAGGCGCCATCAGAATATATTGATCAGCAGCAGCTGCTGATCAACAAAATTTTTCCAACCTGTCTATCAATGGACTTCCGTTCAACGAGGATGGCCACACACTAATCCAAATTTGTCCGGTCCCTACTGAACCGCCTGAATTTCGATCCATCTTTGGCCAGCATTCAGCAGGAACTCTCAGCTTGTAGCCCTCTCCAGTCAACAGCTTCTGTCACATGGTCCTGCTGGAAAACCAGCATTCAATCAGCACATGCAGCCAATGGGCTATAGTGCTGATCAGTGTATTCTGGCTGGAGGAGAACCCCCACTGTCAGAATAAAAAGACACTGCAGGGAGGATCCCTCCATCCACCTAGAATGTATGGATGGGGAAATTGGTTGAGTTTTTTTTCATTCAGCCATGTATGGGGAGCTTAGTGTCCAATCTAACATGGCATGAAGGACAAGTTACAGACGGAACAACTTCAGGCTTTTGGTACAAAAGTAGTGTAAGACCCCTTTCACACTGGGGCGTTTTTTTAGGCGTTTTTCAGGCGCTTTAGCGTTAAAAAAAGCGCATGTAAAGCGCTTGAAAGAAGCCTCATCTGCAATCCCAATGTGAAAGCCTGAGTGCTTTCACACTGGGGCGTTTTAGCTTAAAAAAAAAGCGCCTGTAAAGTGCCTGAAAGAAGCCGCAACTGCAATCCCAATGTGAAAGCCCGAGTGCTTTCACACTGAGGCGCTGCGCTGGCAGGGCGTCAAAAAAAGTCCTGCAAGCAGCTTCTTTGCAGCGCTTTTGGAGCGGTGAATACACCGCTCCTAAAGCGCCCCTTCCTATTGAAATCAATGGGAAGTGCCTGCAAAACGCCCGAAAAGCGCCTGAAAAAATGCCCGAAAATAGCTTTTGGCAGCAGCGCTTTGTGGGCTCTTTTAACCCTTTATTTGGCCACTACCAGGGGTTAAAAGCGCCCCACTAGCGCACGAAAAACGCTGGTAAAGCGCTGCTAGTTTAGGCGGCGCTTTACGAGCGTTTTTCGGGCGCTGACAGTGTGAAAGGGCTCTTAAAGCACTTGGGCTTTCACAGTGTGCTTCTTTCAAGCGCTTTACATGCGCTTTTTTTAACGCTAAAGCGCCTGAAAAAACGCCTGAAAAATGCCCCAGTGTGAAAGGGGCCTAAGGGGCAAGGTGTGAAAGAACTTGTACAGGTTGGTACACACACACATACATACACACACACACTTTAAGCCCAAGCTGAAAATCAGCCAAAAAAAAACAGTCATCTTGGCAGTTACCGGCTGACTTTTGGACCGTGTGTACAACCCCTTGACCAGCTTCAGGTCAATCAAGCATGCTTTTCCAGCATCTGATAGACAACAGCAGCCAATGACTGAGCGTTGGTGACTGTATTCTGGCAGTGGGGGCAGTCCCCCTGTCAGAACACACAATGGCTTAGTGGGGAGATCGCTGGACTAACATCGCATGTGTAAGTACAGGGATCTGCACATTTATTTATTTTTTCCTGATGGCATGAAAAACAAATATCATGTATGTACCCATCATTAGGGCAAAGCAATATGTAGAACTTCACAGCAGCAAATGCCTTCCTCCCATCACTGCGATCAGTGCCAAACAAAATGCCCCGTACTTCCAAGTAGAGCTGCACAATTAATCGTCAAGAATCGTTATCGCGATCTTGACTAAAGTGTTTTACAATTCTTTCTATGCAAAGAATTCTCTCTGCTCTTCTGAAGCCACAGCTGTCAAAAGAAAGGAAGAAAAAAAACTGGGCAGTCTGCCAAGAATCAAAAAAACTTTCTTTATCAGTTGAACATAAGTATAAACATTGTAACAATTTGTCAATGGAATAGACTAGGTGGAAGTGAAAAAAGTTTAACCAAACCTTTTTCTGACATTTGTTGGTTTCAAGTTAAAATCTGTTTTTTTTTTTTGCTAGAAAATTACTTAGAACCCCCAAACACAAACACACACACACTAATTATATATATATATATATATATATATATATATATATATATATATATATATATATATATATATAATTAGTAGACACCCTAGAGAATAAAATGGTGGTTGTTGCAATATTTTATGTCACACTGTATTTATGCAGCGGTCTTTCAAATGCATTTTTTTTTGGAAAAAATTACTTTAATGAATTAAAAAAAAAAAAGAAAGAAAGGACTAACCAGTAAAGTTAGCCCATTTTTATTTTTTTTGTATAATGGGAAAGATTTTACACCGCGAGAATCGTGAGAGAACCATGATCTTTTTATTCTAAGCAAAAAAAAAATTAAAAAAAAATCGTGATTCGCATTATGGCCAGAATCCAAGTATGAAGGAGCATGCAACCCGCTCCATGCTGTCATAGGAAGTCTATAGCCCAGTGTAAAGCCGGCCATAGACCATGCAAATCTTGGCTGGTTCAGCACAGTCCAGCCGAAATTCCAACCAATGATCAACTTGGGTACAACCAGCCTTGGATTTTACATGTTGGTTGATCGCAGTAGAGGCTCATTCCAAACAGGACTTTGCTTCTCTGCCATTGGCTGAACCAAGTGACATGGGAATGATAGGAAGCTAACTCCTGCACACATGCCACAAGGTCAAGCTACATTACAGGTTCCTCTCCCCCGCAGACACTGTTGCAATTACAAATTGGCATTCTGTGAATGAAAAAAAACCGACATGTCCCGTGTGCCACTGCAAACAGGCTTGTCGTTTCAATAGACTGCGAGTGCCAAGCTCCGTGCCCTTGTAGTCCATTCCAATATCCTGCAGCTTTCAAACAGAAGGGAAGGAGGAGGAGTCTGCAGGAGCCTGACATTGCACCCGTGATCTGCTGATTGTAGGTGCAATGCTCTTCTGGCTCCTGGCAGGAAAAAATAATAAACTTACATTTTTTATTTTAATGAAAATTTATAATTTTTCCCCAAAGGTGAAGTTATCCTTTAAAGTGAACCTGTTACCTTACCCTGCGTGTGTAACGGTTGTCTTGAGAGTGATGCTTCCACACTGGTCAAATGTATGTCCAAGCCCTGGTTCACAGTGATGATTTGGCATGTCAAATCAAAAGGCAGTTGCCCGCAATGGAACTGTCCGAAATCGGTGTGATGCCAACTTTGTGGCGCCACACTGATTCCAAAAAGTAGTTTCTGTACTACTTTTGGCGATTTCAGTACAGGAAACTGCACAGCTGCCTCTGAAATCATCAGACTGACATGCGGCAATGAAATTGTGCAAGTTCAGCTGATCTCACATGATTTCCACCCCCAGCAGTGTGAACCTGGGCTCAATTTGATTGTACAATCTCCTTTATATTTACCAAAAGTACATATGATGACGCACCTAAACTATTCATTCACTTGCCATTATATCAGACGGGTCCTTACACACACACACACACACACACACACACACACACACACACACACACACACTCTACATGGTTGATGGTAAAGTAGATTGTACAATGTATGGTCAGCTTTAGATCCAGGTGCTGTCTGATAGGATGCAAACTGAATGAACGGTTTAGGTTTGCTTGTACAATCAGATTGCACAGTGTATGGTCAGCTTTAAAGTTTAAAATACTGCAGCAGCCCTAGCACAGTTATTACTAGAGATGACACAACTACAAAGTCTTCCAGTCCTGGCTTCACACATCCACCAAACCACATGGCTGGAAACTACCGACCAACTTCACCGATCCCTCCGGACAACGTGCTGCACCAATCAGAACAATCCTGCGATCTGCAGGTGGGAGCGATGAGATCGGGGTGTCCCCAGACACACACCGATCACATAGGTGGTACTCACAGCCATATCTGGGTCGTAGCAAGGGGGAGACATCCTCATGGTGCATCCTGGTGCAGCTCCGACACCTTCAACTTGTCCCCGGATGATGGCGATGTTCAGTCCAGAGATCACAGTCCCCGATCAGTCCCCGATCAGTCCCCGGCACTCCGAGCCTCGGCTCCTGCCTGTTGCTCTCAGGCTGTGCAATGTCAGTGTGTGCGATCTCCTTCCCTCCTCCTCCTCCTCCTTCTCCCCGGTGCTGCTGCCTGCACCCTCCCCCTCCTCCTACTCTACATTTTACTAACCTATCAGCGCCACCTACCTGGAGAAGGTTGTCACCAGAGGAGGACATGAGGACCTGGACCTCACTCATCACTAGGACTGATCTGATGGGTCCTGGAGGAGATCTTCTTCTTCTTCTTCTCTAAATAAATCACATTAGTAGTTTAGAGCAGAACTGCACTCAGAAAGAAGAAGATTACAATAAATGAGTTCTGAATTCGAGGTTTGGATATGTTTGCATTGCACTTACATTGCTCCAGCTTACATGATCCATACCTATAGGATTCCTGGGGAAGCAGCCATCACTACTACAATGAGCCTCACTCATTTTGGGGTAACTTCAAGGGGTCATTTGACGCGGTAAACCACTCAGGGAACACTTTGCATATTCTCAATGAATGAAAACCTTTCTCTGATTGGAGGGACAAGCAGTGGCATCAAGATCTCCACCTAACTCTGCTTGGGTGAGGGACCGATCCGAAGGTCCTTATAAACCTCCTACAAATCCTTATTGGACCTTCACGCCACTGAAGGCCCCCCATTCTTAGCAAAATGGCAGAGAGATTTGCAAGTCGTCATCGCAGAACCCCAAAAAGAACGCATGCTCTTTATCGCAGAGAAATCCTCTTTGTGCAGCAAATATCAAGAGACCCTATTTAAAATAGTGGTGCGCTGGTACAGAACTCTGATCTCTGTTGGCGCTGCAGCCTACACCCAGGCACTCTATTACATATTTTCTGGTACTGCCCTGTGCTCCAAACCTTTTGGCAGCCGGTGCTTAAAGTGGAGTTCCACCCTAAAGTGGAACTTCCGCTTATCGGATTCCTCCCCCCCTCCGGTGCCACAATTGGCACCTTTCAGGGGGGAGGGGGGGTGCAGATACCTGTATAATACAGGTATCTGCACCCACTTCCGGGACGAGATAGCCGGAGCTGTCCCGCCCATATCCAAAGCACGGGGACCAATAGAGACGCGCAGCGTGACTCGCGCATGCGCAGTAGGGAACCGGGCAGTGAAGCCGTTGCATCTTCACTTCCTGATTCCCTGACAGAGGATGGCGGCGGGGCAGCCGAGAGACGAGTGGTCGCTCGTCACATTCTACTGACATCGCTGGAACAGGTAAGTGTCCATTTATTAAAAGTCAGCAGCTGCAGTATTTGTAGCTGCTGACTTTTAATATTTTTGGTGCGGGTAGACCACCTCTTTAAGCTCGTACAGAAACTCACGGATATTTCCCTTCAGGATAACCTGCAGCAGTTCTCCTTAACCTTACTCCCCTGTCAAGGAAATGTTACCACAAAGCCATGCATGCGCAGTGGGTGCCCGGCTGTGTGCCCACAGTTGCAATGCCGGCACCGCCGAGCGGATCGGGGGACGAGCTGAGCTTCGGCCCCCCCGCATCGCTGGACCCTGGAACAGGTAAGTGTCCGATTATTAAAAGTCAGCAGCTGCAGTATTTGTAGCTGCTGACTTTTAATTTTTTTTTTTTTTTTTTTTTTAATGGATACTCCTCTTAATGCTGCTCAGGCCAGCATCCCGCCTCTTTGGAAGCAACAGTCTGCACCAACAATAGCCCAATGGTTTGCAAGAGTGAAGGACATTGAGCAAATGGAAGATCTGACCTCTGCTTTGCGAGATAAGTCAGAGGAACATAAGTCCAGATGGTATCATTGAAACCTTTTTCGCTTCTCTGACGAATTCCACCAATACATGGCAGGATCCCCAGTCTAGGATCCCCATCGACAGTTCAGCATTACCGATCTTGGCTGCCCGGGGGCAACTGCCCCTCCCCTCCCGCCTCCCTCCCTTGAAAATTCTCTCTCTCTCTCTTTTTCTCTCCCTCTCTCTTTCCCTCTCTCCCTTGTCTTCTCTTTCTTTCCCCTTCCTATTTTTATCTTTCAATAAAAAAGACACAAAAAGTGATGGGCACAGATGTTTATGTTTACCCTATATTAGACTTCAGCGAGTGGTATGAGTCAGCCTGAATGGCGACCTTCAATCACATACAACTGTTTTGTTTGGTTGTTATACTTGATGTGCTCATTACAGTCTATATGCAATGCAACGTTGTTTTTATGTTTGTATCTGTGTCATATCTTTAAATAAAAAATTAAATAATAAAACAAAAGATCTCCACCTCATCCAATCAGAAAATGACTTGTATTATTGAGAAAATTTGCAAGACGTTATCTGAATGTCACCCATGCCTGTGGTTACTGTGTCACCCTTGTGGTTACTATGCCCCTCTTGTGGCTGCTATGCTCCTCTTGTGGTTACTATGCTCTTTTTGTGCTTACTTTGTCTCTCTTGTGGTTAGTATGCCTCTATTGTGGTTGCTATGCCCCTTTTGTAGTTAATATGCCCCTCTTGTGGTTACTATACACCTCTTGTTGTTGCTATGCTCCTCTTGTGGTTGCTGTGACCCTCTTGTAGTTACTATGCTCCTCTTGTGGTTACTATGCCCCTCTTGTGGTTGCTATGCACCTCTAGTGGTTGCTATGTTCTTCTTGTGGTTACTATGCGCCTCTTGTGGTTGCCGTATCCCTCTTGTAGTTACTATGCCCTTCTTGTAGTTATTATGCCCCTCTTGTGATTACTATGCCCTCTTGTAGTTCCTATGCACCTCTTGTGGTTGCTATTCTCCTCTTGTGGTTGCTATGCTCCTCTTGTGGTTGCTGTGCCCCTTTTGTAGTTACTATGCCCTATTGTAGTTCCTATGCACCTCTTGTTGATTAGTATGCACCTATTGTGGTTACTATACACCTTTTGTGGTTGCTAGGCCCCTCTTGTGGTTACTATGTACCTTTTGTGATTACTATGCCACCCATGTGGTTACTATCCCCTTTTTGTGGTTGCTGTGCCTCTCTTGTAGTTACTATGCCCCTCTTGTGGTTACCATACACCTCTTGTGGTTGCTATGCCCCTCTTGTGGTTACTATGCCCCTCTTGTGGTTACTATGCCCCTCTTGTGATTACTCTGTACCTCTTGTGATTACTATGCCCCTCTTGCGATTATTCTGTACCTCTTGTGATTACTATGCACCTCTTGTGGTTACTATACACATTTTGTGGTTGCTATGCCCCTCTTATGGTTCATATACCCTTTTTGTGGTTAGTATGCCTCTCTTGTGGTTACCATGCAGAATGGCAGACACTTGGCATGGGTTCTGGAAGACAGTGAGGATCACTGTAGTAACAGCTACAGTGACTCTTTGATTCCACAGGAATCCCAGGAGTTTGGGCCAGTGTAACAACAATGCAATAAAACATACCTGGAATTTAAATTAAAGGATTAGTTCACCTTTACCAAAAAAACTACCCATGCAGGTAAGGGACGCCTGTAGATAAAAACAAACAGCTTTGACTAAAGTTAAATAATGCCCTTTCTATAGGTGTAGGCCGTTTATATACATCCCAAAGCCTGACTAGAAAACTTCCAGAGATGACATCCCCCTATCCTGCCTTGTTTGCTAGGACAATGCTAAGACACTTCCAGACCATTCCATCCCCCTTGCATGCGCTCTCTCTCCAATGTTGTAGTGGGTCTGAGCTCAGCGATGCTGCAATGGAGGAGATAGTGGACCACACATGTGTGGGGGTTTGAGAGATTGCTCCTGTGATGGCGTGGGTGAGCAGTAATAGTTTGACTGTCTTAGCAATGTCCTAGCAACAAAGCAGGATGAGGTGATGCCATCTCTGGTAGTTTTTCAGTCATGCTTCAGGAAGTTGTCAAATGGCCTACACCTAAAGCAAGAGCATTGCATTGCACTTTACCCAAAGTTGCACAGTTTGTTTTTATCTACCTGCATAAACAGTTTTTTTTTTTTTTTTGGTAAAGACGAAGCAACCCTTTAAAGCTGAACTCCATGAAGAGAAAAAAGGCACACAGTTAGCTATACTCACCTCAGTAGCCCCATCCAGGTCCCTCTATAATGCCCCTTGCCCTTGCTTGCGGGAACCACTAACTGATCACATATGTAGCACCATGGCAACTGCATATCAAACAGAGGATAAGATGGCCGCCTACTCCGCTGTAAAGGACAGGAGGGTTTAGTTGTGTTTTTACCCTAACTAGCCTGTCTCCTTAACCCTGCTCAGTCTGACATCAGTCCCCTTCTAGATCCTGAGAGAACCCATCTGTTGGCAAGCCAAAAGGAATTATCACAGGCAATGACATAGACACCTGGAAGAAGGACCCATCCAGGAAGTAAACAGAAAGAAGTATCCGGCACTGGATGATCATGTGACCACTGCTTAAAGTTACTAAAAATGAACAATGAGGGATGAACTTATGTTTTAACGATTTACATTATTCAGACAAAGACATAAGAATGTTGATTTTGCTTCCACTTAGGCCTTCTTGACAACTTTCTCCAGCATGACTGGCTCTATCCCTGGCGATGTGTACCCAGTGTATTCTCCACATGTAACAGCTCTTTGCATTTTAAAACTCTTTAAAATAATGAATTTATATTAAAAAAAAAATGATACCTTGGCTGTGTTCAGGCGCTTCCTTTACTGGGTGACAACTAGGGTTGCCACTTTTTCTTCAAGTCAAACCCGAACACAGCAATTTTTTTTTTATAGTATAAACTGTACATATATTTAGCGATTACATAACATTTCTAATCATGTGAAGTTAATCACAAGAGTCCCCTTTTACATCTGAATCACAGAGTTCCCCTTTTACATCGGAATCACCAGAGTTCCCCTTTTACATCTGACTAAAATCAAAATAAGTGAAAAAGTATCCCCTGAGGGATATATAGTGCATACAATAAACAATATATAAATAAAGTGCAATATGTAAAATGTGTTCTTATATACAGTATATAAATAATAGCAGGTAAAAAACAAGGCAAAATCGATTGTTAGTGTTGGCTTTGGGCAGTGTGAAAGAGTGTGTAACAGACTCTCTCGGCTTAGACAACTGCAGCCAGCAACCCTGCTGGGAAACCAAAGTCCAGTCTGAATAATGTGTCTGGGTTCCAAGCACTTTGAAACCCGGACACATGATTCCTAACCCGAACTGTCCGGGAGAATTCCAGACAGGTGGCAACCCTAGTGACAACGTTTTGTTTTTGCCTCCAAATTGCTCTCCTGCGTTGTCATCTTGTCAACGTTGTCAGCGTTGTCATCAGGCCTTTGCACAGACTTGTCATTGGCTGCAAAGCGGCTGCAGGTGATCAGTAGAGCTCAGATGCAACAATGAATGAAAAAAGTGAAAGGGCGTTTTTTTTTTCTAGTGGACCTCATCCTTCTATTATACTGGCAACCTTTCTGATGTGGTATGGACCGCCGTCACAGTAGGTGAACTGAAAAGCTACATCAAGGTGGCATAGACAGGCAGATTGCCCTCTCTTAATGGCATATCAGCCAATTACCTCATTTTAAATTAGGTAACTTTGTGCCTAATAAACTACAAAGGATAAACACGTATATTTATCTGGGATGTAATGTCACTACATTGTTGTCCATGACAGTTGTGATGACTGACAGTATTGGCCCAGTGTGGAGTGTCACAAATGTCCCGTAGTACTGGTGTAAGTTGACAAAAGCAACAAATTAAATATTAAACTGTGATGGTGCCCTTTGTTTATTTATTTACTAATATGCTGCTCATGTTGCATTAATGGTAGGTGAATTAGACTGGCATGCTTCTGTGATGATATCATGGTGTTTTCAGTGCTCGGTATCTTTTACTCTCCCTCCCACATGGTCTAATAAGTAGAAGCAATGCACTGTTAATACAATGTTAAACCAAATGTTCTATGTTTTTTTTTTGGGGTCATCTGAAATACAGCCATGGTTATACACTATGAGGACTAATGCCACGTACGCACGACCGGTTTTCCCGTCGGAATAAACTCAGAAGGTTTTTACTGACGGAGTTCTGACGGAGTTCCGCTGAAACTGTCTTGCCTACACAAGATCACAAGAACGCGGTGACGTACAACACATACGACGGGACTAGAAAAGGAAGTTCAATAGCCAGTAGCCAATAGCTGCCGTCTTGTTCTTGCTTCAGAGCATGCGTCGTTTTTGGTCCGTCGGAACAGCATACAGACGAGCGGTTTTCCCAATAGGAATTGATTTAGTCGGAAATATTTAAAACATGTTCTATTTCTAGGTCCGTCAGAATTTTCGAAAAAAAAAAAAAAGTCCAATGAGGCCCACACACGATCGGAATATCCGATAAAAAGATTCTGTCTGACTTTTTCTGCCGGAAAGTCCGACCGTGTGTACGCGGCATTAGGGTTGCCACTTTTTCTTCAAGCCAAACCCGAACACTTTAATGGCGCATAGAAATTGTTTTATTTTATTTTTAGTATACACTATAGGATAACAGACCTGGGACATCTTTGGGGGCTCCAAAGAGAATAGTAATGTGGCTTACATAGTGCCCCCTCACCCTCCTGTCAAGCCCTGTTCAGGACCACATTCCTCTCTGAATAATGTGTCCGGGTTTCAGGGGGACTGAAACCCGGAAACATGACTCAAAACCTGGACTGTCTGGGTGAACCCCAGACAGGTGGAAATCCTAACTTGATTGCTCCCTACTGTCCCTGATTTGGATCACAATCACTCTGTCCCGCCTTTCTACTTAAAGCCCAACTCCAGTAAACTTAAAAGTTATCCCATACAACAGTATAGCTGTGCCTGAACTGCAAAGGTTAATTGCTGGTATAATCTATGAGAGAATAAAAGCACTGTTACTTATCTGATATCTTTCTCCCCCCGCAGGTGATGACCCCTCGTGCTCCGGTGGGGGGACTGTCCTTCAGCATCATCACTTCCATTGCAGGGCTATAGAACCTGCATTGGTCTTGATGACGTCAGGACCTTAGACCACTAGGGTGTAATGGAGAAGGCGCTGCAGGGACTGGTCTAGCAGCTCAGAGGAGCCGAGGATAGGGTACTGTCAGTAAATCTAATTTAACAAGTCCCTTAGGCCTAAATAAATAGTTAACCATTTCAGTGCAGTCACAGCACCACAAGGCATACCTTTCAAGTTTTCCCAGACTTGGGCTTTACATTTTAATAGTTTAGATCTGATGTTCAGAGCTGTACATAAAATATACTGATGAACTGCCACTCTGTGGGTGGCTCTGTTGGCTACCCTCCACCCAACATCTCTTGGTGGAAAATTGTCATCTGAAAAGCAGCTGCATCCAATCAGATGCAAACAATGTTCAGTCATTCCTCCATCCACACTATGTAGTATGGATGGAGGAAGCTGTTATTCTTAACCCCTTTACGCCTAAGGGTAAAACAAATCTAAATGTCTAAGCGAGATTTTGACATGTGTTAGTAGAACTGTACATATCATCACAACTACGTTGGGCTTCCAGGTGGGTTATACCTTGTTTTTTTTCAGGATAAATTGGGCTTTCATTTGATGGTAAATGGTAATAGATATCTACAGATTTTTTTTTTTATATATTATTATAGGAAAACTGACCCAAAATAATAAAAAAATATTTGTTTCTAAATTCAGCTGTATATTTCTTTTTACTACCATAACCTACCACCAAAGAACAACTCAAAATATATTTTCCTGCTCCTGACAATCGCAGCAATACCACATATGTGTATGTTAGTTGTATGTAATAATACAGCCCATAATACATCTCAAAAACAATAATACAATAAACATAATAAACATAAAACCTAAAACACTAATTAAAAAATGTTTTTTGTTTTTGTTTTGTTTTTTAAATCCTGACCTTGAGCTTTGGCACTTACTTGACCCAAATACTAACCCTGCCACTAAGCTAGATCGAACCTTGATATAGCTATTTTTTATTTATTTGAGAGGCACAGTGTTAGATATATGTGGCCCCATGGAAAAAAATCCCAGTTCACTGAGGTCACATATATGTGTTACGTCGGGGTATGTCCAGCTTTACTACCAAAAGTGTTTCTTACTGTAATAACCTTACCACTCAAACTTCAGATTATTGCTCCGGTGATTGTCATTAAATTGTGTAGGGAGGTGGTGTAGTTTACAGTATTATACCCTTGAAGAATAAAGTAGTGGGGCTTTGGATAATATTTCAAGGGTTAATGATACAATCTGGTGATTTTCAAACACTGGTATGAAACGAAAGTAATAGTGAAAAAAAACACAGCAGTGGATTTAACCGATCGTCTTTTTTCTGCATGTAATGTGTTTAGTGTTTTGTAGTCCAAACATTTATTTCCAACTTTTACAAAACATCTGAATCCAATTGGTTGCAGCAATTGACAGCATTCAGTTATTTATATTTTGCAGGTATTTACAGTATATAGTGCCTAAAATGTATACAGTGCTTCACATATTGTACATTCACATCAGTTCCTGCCCTCAAGGAGCTTAAAATCTAAGGCTGGCCATACATTATACAATTTTCTTGTACAATTTTCCTTTAGATTTACCAAAACCATGTAATATGAGGTCAAGCCTAAACACTTTCAATTTGTATTCAAACAGGCAGGCCTTGTATAATGTATGGCCAGCTTAAAGTGGTTGTAAACCCTTACAAACCACGTTGACCTACAGGTAAGCCTAGATTAAGGCTTACCTATAGGTCCAATAAATATCTCCTAAACCTACATGGTTTAGGAGATATTTAGAAAAGAAAAGGCACCGCTATCTACGGCGCATGCACCGTAGACAGCGGCGCACAGGCGCACTGAGTATGCCGAGATCACGGCTATATGTCGCTCTCGTGCGCATGCGCAGGAGTGACGTCATCGCCGCTCCAGCGAATCACAGCGCTGGAGCGGCGAGACCCGGAAGTCACTCCGGTATTGATGGCGGCGGTGGAGGTCGTGGACGAGGGTCGCTTCAGGGTATTCGTTCTCAGGTAAGTTATTCATAATGAGCTAGTATGCTATGCATACTAGCTCATTATGCCTTTGCCTTGCAGGTTCCGTTTTTTTTTTTTTTTCCGAGGAGGCTTTACTTCCTCTTTAAAGCGGAAGTAAACTTATCCATTTAACAGTTTAAAAAAACAGTTACATTTCTGGCACATGCCGGGAATGTAACACTCCCATTGGTTGTACTCTCAACCAAATTGTCAAACCATCCAATGGCTGGTGTCATAGCTGATCACATGTGCAGCATGCTGGCAGTTGAAGATTAAACAGAGGCCAAGATGGCAGCTTCCTTGGCTGAAAAGGATAGGGGGGTTTACTTCCACTTTAAGGTCCGGATCTCACAAGCACACATACACATATTAGGGCCAATTTAGACAGGAGCCAGTTAAAGTGGCCTTCACCCATATATTTTACTTTCTCTATTCCCCCTCCCCTCCCTCTAATACATGTTACCTAACAAAGAACTGCAGAATGGCTGCACATGCACGGGATGGAAACCCAAAAAGAAGACTTTAAAGATGATGCCCCAAAAGCTGACTGGTGAAGTAGAAACATAGCTACAAAGAAGACAATGATGAACTTCATGAATGAGTTTGTATGTTTTTTATTATTATAGAAGGACATGTATTCGAAAGATTAAAATGTAGTTTACTTATGTAGGGCAAAGGTCCACCTTAACCTACCAGTCTGTCTTTGGAGTGTTGGAGGAGCACATACAAGTTCCATGCAGGTAGCGTTATAGTTGGAATTCAAACCAAGGACCCCAGCGCTGTAAGGTAATAGAGTGCTAATCACTAAGGCAGGGGGTCTCCAAACTTTCTAAACAAAGGGTCAGTTTGCTGTCCTTCAGACTTTAGATGGGCCAGACTATAGCCAATAGGAGTGGAAAATGCCCCAGTATCAGAGGGGGTAGACTATGTCTCAGGCTTGGTGGTCAGTGGGAGTAAAACTGACATAGCACCTGTGGTCAGTAAGTGGAGGAATAGTGCCCCATCGTTGGTGTTCATGGGAGAGAAATAGTACCCCAATGTTGGTGTCAGTGGGAGGAATTGTGCCTCATATTGATGGGTGGACAGTGCTCCAAGGGCCGAGTGGGTAGACCATGTCTCAGGCTTGGTGGTCAGTGGGAGTAAAACTGACATAGCACCTGTGGGCTAGATAAAGGCAAGCAAAGGGCCACATCCAACCCTTGGGCTGTAGTTTGGAGGCCACTGCAGTGTTGGTATTAGTGGGAGGAATTATGCCTCATCATTGATGTCAGTGGAAGGAATAGTGCCCCATCGTTGGTGTTCATGGGAGAGAAATAGTACCCCAATGTTGGCATCAGTGGGAGGAATGGTGCCTCATATTGATGGGTGGACAGTGCCCCAAAGGCAGAGAGGGTAGACAATGTCTCAGGTTTGGTGGTCAGTGGGAGTAAAACTGACATAGCACCTGTGGGCAGTAGGTGGAGGAAAAGTGCCCCATCGTTGGTATTAGTGGGAGGAATTATGCCTCATCATTAATGTCAGTGGAAGGAATAGTGCCCCATCGTTGGTGTTCATAGGAGAGAAATAGTACCCCAATGTTGGCATCAGTGGGAGGAATGGTGCCTCATATTGATGGCTGGACAGTGCCCCAAAGGCTGAGGGGGTAGACCATGTCTCAGGCTTGGTGGTCAGTGGGAGTAAAACTGACATAGCACCTTTGGCCAGTAGGTGAAGGAATAGTGCCCCATCGTTAGTGTTCATGGGAGAGAAATAGTACCCCAATGTTGGTATCAGTGGGAGGAATTGTGCCTCATATTGATGGGTGGATAGTGCCCCAAGGGCTAGATAAAGGCAAGCAAAGGGCCACATCCAACCATTGGGCTGTAGTTTGGAGGCCACTGCACTAAAGCATTGTGCTGCCTCTTTGTAAAGCATCTAATGTGGTAATGGAATATAGAAAACATCCTAATGAAATCTAAATGTGACTGCATCCAACAATCTAAAACTGCAGTGAATTTGATGTAACCAAATATTATTTAAATTTGAAGCACACCATCAAAGTCAAGTGGAGGTATGTTTCTCAAACATTTTTGTCTTTGACATTTAGTAAATTTAGCAGGCTTATATATTTAAATTCATTTTGCAGAATCTCTACACTGTGAATGGAACGTTCTTGGATTGAATGACTCAGACATAAAACAATTGTATAACTGCATTGGTGATCTATCTTTATTGGTTGTCTGATATGCCGAAAACAGGGTGAGGCAAAGCAAATACTTTCTTGATAGTAGTACTCAAGTATGGTGTAAGAGCACATAGCCATGAACTGATCAGACATCCTCTGTACCACCCTTATGTCAATAGAACAATAGCCATCACCTGAGATTGGCTGGCATCTTCTGATCCTGTCTAAAGCCTAGTATATACTACAAGTTTTTTCATTCAACCCAGTGGGTAAAACAAAATAAAAACTGACAGCTCAGGTCAGAGCTGCTGCACTTACAATCTGATGTTAGTACAGCGATCTCACCTGCTGTTATATTGTGTTCTGACAGGGGGATGGCTCCCGGACAGGACACTCCGGTCAGCGCTCTCAGCCATTGCTGAGCGCCAGCGCTGCGCTGATCGGGAGTCGGTAGGCAGACCTTTTTCGGTCATGCATTCTTCTGTTGGACCTGCTGCAGTACACACGGGCTGAATGTCGGCCTGTTTCCATTGAACCAGCCGATGTTGCCCCACATTCAGCCCGTGTGTACTAGGCTTAAAGATGCTCAAAGATTTCACTCAAAATTCTATCAATATTGATTTCACCAGTTTGAATGGAATGGCCAGGGCTTAAAGCTGAAGATTAGGTCTGGCAATTTTGCTATAGATACACTGGTCCATGCTGGTATGAACTGTGTGTGGGTATATACTAGGGATGAGCCGAACACCCCCGGGTTCAGTTCGCACCAGAACCTGCGAACGGACCGAAAGTTTGCGCGAACATTCGAACCCTATTAATTACAATGGACGCAAACGTTCGAAAAGTGCTAATTTTAAAGGCTACTATGCATGTTATTGTCATCAAAAGTGTTTGGAGACCTGGGTCCTGCCCCAGGGGACATGTATCAATGCAAATTTTTTTTTTTAAAACGGCCGTTTTTTCAGGAGCAGTCTGACAGGTCTTTTATAACGGAGGGCGGGGCCACCTGGTGACCCTGCCCCCCTCTGACGTCATGGGGAAAGCCATAGGGAAGTCCCCATGACGTCCCCGTGCGTCAGAGGGGGCGGCGTCACCAGGTGGCCCGGCTCTCCGTTATAAAAGACCTGTCAGAAGCAGCGAAGCCTCACAAAGCGGGAGCCTCCCATTGCGTGGAGCGGCCCAAGAAGAGACACCGACGCCGTGGAAGAAGATGCCGGACGAGAAGACCAGAGCAAGAAGAAGCGGATCGGAGGAAAAAGAAGATGGAAGAAGAAGATGGAAGAAGAAGATGGAAGAAGATGCCGGAAGGAGAAGATGAAGAAACCGAAGGATGAAGAAAGGAAGAAGACCAGAAGAAAGAAGATGAAAGAAGATTTTAATAATGGAATTGTCAAAGACCGTCTCCTGTAATTTTTACAATTTTTGTCACTTTTTTGGTGAAATGGTAGGGGTACTTTTGTACCCCCTTACCATTTCACACAGGGGGGGGGGGGCGGGATCTGGGGGTCCCCTTGTTAAAGGGGTCTTCCAGATTCCGATAATCCCCCCTGCCCGCAGAGACACACACACCCCCCCACGGGAGACGGATGGCAGGGAGCACACAGAGAGAAATTCTCCTCCTGACTGCACAGGAACAGAAAGTGTGTCCTGTGACACGATTACCCGGGTAGTCCTAAGACTGCCTGGCCAATATGGGCTTCCTGATTCCTGATGGCATGGGAGGAGAATGAGGGAGACAATAGCAAATATTAATTCGCTATTGACACACAAGTGGGTGTGCTTGGGGCGCAGAGCACTGCGCCCAGAGCCTACCCTTTTTTAAAGCCTATTAGAGCCTCTGGTTCTAATCAAGTGTTTTAAAAAAAAACAACCTTGGAATCCATGCGTCCGGCACCCCGCATGTAGATTAGGGGGGCGGACGCATGGATGGGGGGGCCGCACCCCTGTGCCCCTAATGGAGCGGCCACCACTGATACCAACAATATAACAATTGCCATACCCAAACTTCAGCTGTAATGCCCCACTTAAAGAATATGTTAACCCAACATTTCATATTCCTGATATGTGCCTGCTGTACTTGTATGAAAAAGTATCCTGTTCTCTTTGTATTGCTTCCTCTGTGTGAAATACCTGATGTTCCTGCCAGTCCTGCCTCTGCTTTCCTATTACAAACTGACCTCACTAGGCATGAGAGCACCACGTGGTCAGTTTACTGGCTGAGCTGGGAACCCTGCTCTCCAATGATAACACTTGTGCTGTCCCCCCCCCCCCCCCCCCCCGTTCTCTGAGCTCCTTATGCAGCTGAGAACAGAGGGAATGTGGTCTCCCCTGCAAGGCAATGTCATAATGTGCTAGTATGCATACATTATGAGGGACTTAGCTCGAAGCCCTCCAGCGCCGCGCTGTCACCACTGAGAGGGCAGCTACCCTCCCCCGGTCTTTCTTCTGGTTTTGTGACCTCCAGCTACATGGGTGGCCAGGGGCACGAGGACGTCACTCCCACACATGTGCTGGAGCCACCGTTTACGACACACGCTCTGAAGGTACTGTATGCCGGACCTTCAGAGCGCATGCGTCACAAGACAGTGCAAGTTTAGGAGAAATTCACTGCACCTACAGGTTAGCCTAATAATAGGCTAACCTGTAGGTATAAGTGGTAGAACAGAGTTTACTACCATTTCAAGGAATGATTTCAAATGAATAGCGAGGGTTAAAGTGGAGTTCCACCCACTTTTACAACTCTTCAGCATCCCTCACTAAACTGTGCACTGTAAACAAATTGGATATTTTTTTTTCAGCACAGACTGTATATCTGCTGTATTCATTTTTCACTTCCTCCTCCCTGGCCACTGCCCATCGCATCATTTCCTGTTTGCAATGCCTCCTGGGAAGGGGCAGCAACTTCCTCTCAAACTGCCGTTGCTATGGAAACCTGACCTGAAACCTATTACACTGCTTATGCTGCACTGAACTGAGCATGTACGAGATCTGCAAGGATGAGATCCAGGAAGAAATACAGTCTGGCTTCAGATGCCCACACTTAAGATGGCCACGGCCTGCTGCAAGTTTATAAAATAACAAACTACTGCTAAAAACTAACAAAACAGACCTTAGTTTACAGACTAACTTTACTAGAATACATTAAGCTTGTGTATTATAGGGGTATTTTTATTTAAAAAGTATAATTTCGTCCGGATCAGCGCTTTAACTAGCTGGAGCAGGAGGCTATCTCCTAGACAGAAGGAAAATTCCTATGAGGGATTGAGAGCTGTCCCACTCCACTCAAAACACACAGATTCATGTGCTTGCACATACTTTTGACAATCTTACCGTGGTGGAAATGAGAAATTATCTTCTTGGTGATATTTTGATGGGTAACCAGCCCTTGAAATAACACTCACTTAATTCACTCACAGTGGAGATGACTGACCGATTTTGTTATAGTTGGTCGTTCTTTCTTCATGTGTGGCCTCTGATATTGACATGACAGTTTGCTATCCACGGTGGCTATCATTTAGCCACTAACGTGGATGGCACGTTATGATATTTTCAGGTTATGTGTGTTAATTTGTGTATAAAGGTAGCTGTTTGAGTCTTATAGTTTTCAGTATCATTCATGCTTATTGAGTTGCGCTCGCTGTTTATACAAGCCTTTTTCCACTCTCTGTAGGGCTTCCAGGTTGGGTTTTAGATTTTCCCACATTCAAAATGGCATTTTCAGCGTCAGCCACCTGAGATTCAGAATGAGGCATAGTTGTATGTGTTTACTATATAAAGCAGTGCATCAGTACGCCCGCCCGTACCCAAGGACTACGTCAGATTAGTGACGAAATGCGTCGGCGGACACCATTGGAAGAACTCTTAAAGTTTTCAATGTTTATTTGAGGACTTTACATAAGTCACATGCTTCACTGTTTGGGACTTTTTACCTTTTAAAATCATTTTGTCAATCACTTTTTATTCATTTATTTTGTTTTGTGCTTGCATATTTGGTTAACACGTCACTTTAAGAGCGCAGCCCATTTTTTATCTATTGCTATTTGTTTGTATTTCACTTTGAGTTGCTGCTATAATTGTTAGGTTTGCTTCCAGAGCAGTTTTCTTTTTTATATTGAGATAAAATACCTTCTGACTTTACAACCACTTTAAGGTAAAAAATGTTTAGGTATCAGCATTCCCCTCACCCCCCCCCCCTTTTACTTACCTGAGCCCTCATTCGATCCTGCGCCATGCACGTTAGCAGCTCTTCTCCCCCCTCACTTCTGGTTCTGGCTTTGCTGGGGCACCGGGAGCCATTGGCTCCCACTGCTGTCAATCAAAGCCAGCCACAAGGGAGTGGGGACAGGGCCGAGTCCCGCTGTCTGTGTCAATGGACGCAACAGCAGGGCTTGGGAGCAAGCACGCACGAATGCCCCCATGGGAAGCAGCTTCCCATGGGGGCACTGGCGAGACAGGAGAGGCCAGAAACACTAGCAGGGGACCCAAAAAGAGGAGGTTTGTAGCCGCTATGTGCAATTCCATTGCATAAAGGGGGTAATTATAGACATGTTTGTTACTTTTTTTTTAATATACCATGACAATAACTTTAATTTCATGCACTTTCTGCCTGTGCAGAAGTCTTATCAGTTACTGTTGTTCAACAGACGTGCACGGCACAGGGGCGAATGAGGGCTCAGGTAAGTAAAAGGGGGGTGAGGGGGGATGCTGATACCTAAACATTTTTTACCTTAAAGTGGTTGTAAAGTCAGAAGGTATTTTATCTTAATGCATTCTCCGCTACGTTCTCTTTTGGGCCTCCCTTTTCCTTTTTCATCTGTGGACTACAGAACACCTCCCTCCATGTTTAAAGATGAGGAGAGAGGGATGTTCTCTAGTCCTGTCCTAAGGTAATATTTCTGCTCCTATATTGATAGAGTAAACTATAGCGAGCATTGTCACCCTAGGTGAGGGTAAGGCTTTCATACTTATGGAATTTTCATCCCTTTAATGTGTCAACTAAACTTTCAGTTGAGCTACCACTTTGCTATATGTTTAGAAAAAAAAAGGAAAACTGCGCATAGAGATTAATAAGCTGCCAACACTCCACTAGCCAATAGTGCAAAGAAACATGTAAACACATTAGTGCAGCTAATGATGTCCAATAAGACGAAACGTGTTGGGCGATGGTCGTGGAATCATTGCATACTTACCTACATGTTACAAACTTGTTTATCCAGAATTTTTGTAAGTGTAAACCCTTTTATTTTACAATAAATATACCAAACCGTATTACACTATATGCAGTTCTCTTTTTTTCATGCACATCATGGATCATTGCACCATTTGATGCGGTTCACTGCAGGTTTTGGAGTCTGTGTCTTGCTACCAAGAACCTTTGGGGTATATTGGATGGGACCTATCCTGCTTACAGTGTCCTCCTGTGGTGGGTTTTGTTGAGGCTCATCCTCACCAATGCCTGTTTGACACACCTGCAATATAGTATACATATCCATCGTCTCTGGTAAGCGTGCCAACCTTATAACTTTCTAATGCACTTTTTGGAATCAATATTTTATCAATTTCCCTGTACACGTCAAGAGAGACTTTCTATAGTCGCTTATTCTTTGGATTAACCGCCTCTTGGTGTCTCCACATGAATTTGGACTTTTAAATGTTTTTTTATATCATTTTTTGCACTTATATATATATGGGTTGTTCATTCACTCATGTTCACTGTTGAATTGACATTCACCTTGTACGTTTATTTATTTCCTTTAAATTCACCATTTTAAGCACTACACTCATTTTTTACATGTTTCTTTGCACTATATTTTCTATAGGTTTGTCCACCAAACAATAAGTTTGGTCAGCTTTATGTAATAATATAGAAGTGACCCTCAAACCCTGCAGCTCTAAAGATTTACCAGAACGCCCATCAAAATTACAGCTTGCATGTGCAATGCCATTTGCTAGTGAAATCTTCCATCGTGATGTAGCTGTACAAGATCCATGCTTCTCTACTAGGTCTCCCAGTGTGATGGGGGAATGCATTTAGTTTGGAAATCTCCTTTAAAACCCAAGAACAATTAATTTTCTGCATTAGGTGGATTTCTTATCTACATGATTTTATGATTTGGGATTAAGTTGTTAAAAAAAATTCTTGGCATTCTATATCTAGAGATAAAATCTGAATTATTTTGCTATTAAATACACTGTATGATAATGTTCTGCCAAGAATGCATCCCACTTCATGTTAATTATCTATTCTACACCGATATGAGACTAAAAAAAAATGGAATAATAAACTGCAAAATATACTTCTAACATTTTTTAGTTTAACTGCTGGGAATCATGCCAGTGAGCAATTCACATACATGCTTTATATCACTTTATTATTTGTAACATAGGGAGCGGAGTTCCTTCCGTTATCACAGGGGTGGTTTATTTTATAGGAGTAAAACTATTTTCTAACATAAAACACTGTCAGATAAGAGTGAAAGGTAAAGTGTGAGCATCTAAAGTTGAAAGGATATTTGATAGTTTAAGTTATGTGAACATGACAAACTTGTTTGGAATTTAATAATTGTGATACCATGAAGCCAATGGAGGCATAATACATATTTCTTGTTTAATAGATTTTTATACTATGCACACTGTTCCCGGTGTCAGATACTAATCCACTGACAGCTTGTTACAGAGTATTTTAATGCAAATAAAAACAGGGTGATCGATGGAATAAAGGAGGTTTTGTGTTTGCTGAGGCATGAGGCTTATCATTTTGAGTGGTATACGACACAATACTCAATCTGGCCTAACAAACATACCCCCGTATATGTTCCTCCTGTCCAGGTTTGGATTTGTGTCCTTCTTTGTCTGTTTGCATCGCCACCTATCTTCATTAATGCTAATTATTTCACCTTGTTGGTCTCCTGAAAAAGCTTAGCCCACGAAACGCATTGCTACTTATCACTTGAACCACCATTTCTAAACATCAAGTTATCGTCATTAAAGATTATATCCAGCTGAACAATATTGATATGGTGAGCAGAATAGTCAAGGTGTTTTATCATGATGATTGGTGCATTGATATTTGTGCCTTTATTGATTTAAATGATTTTAAATATTTTTGTGTGAAATAAAATGAATTGAGATTTTAATGTAGTTGATTGTACTTTACTCCTGAGGTTGTTAGCACCTGAAAGGGTCCTATATTTTTTTAATTTATTTTTGGGTACAAAACTGGGTGATTGATGTTTGTTGGGGTCTGTTTTAAGCTTGTGACGGAACTGTCCACCACCCAGCTTGGGTGCCTCCATCAAGATATATAGCTTCCTCCAGTCTATACCCAGGAACTAGGTATTAACGCTGAGCACCCAAGAACTAGACGACACTAGCTCAGATGCATACTGGAACTGGAACTCTTTATTGTACAGAAATTAATTTTTTTTACACTTCAAAAGTAGGTCAGTCACCACATGAACAATAAAACCAAATATTACCCAAAACATCACACAATGGTTAGATAACGAGGTAGAGTTAACACAAAGCTAATCCTATCATGTAGGAACCTCCAAGAGCTAGCCAATTTAGCCAACAAACAGTAACAATAGGTGACTAAATTGGCTCAATTAACAATGGGAATTCACACCTAGACAATGCTTTAATTAATCAGGGATCCCAGACTGCCCAGCAGCAGTCTACAACAGTGTATGAGACAAAACTTATACAATGTTCCAGCAGTCTGAAAAGGTGGAATTAATTTATCTTCATAGATTTATTGAGGGATATTGTTGATAAATATTTCTGTCCCAAGTGAAGGAGCCTCTCCAACCCAGTCTGCAGGAGGGCCACCGTATTCCCTCTGACCATTAACCTGTACAAGATTAATATTACACCTTTCCATACACTCCAGAAGGGGTGGTTTGTTGTCCTTATTCAGATAATTAATCCAAGCTTCACTTTCAGCATTCCTCACGTGGTTGTCCATCATTAGAGAATGATCTGCACTCCATGGGCCATAATCAGTGTTTAGGAGGCTTGCCCTTAGTCCTCTCCAAAAGTCCCTGTACTGGTTGGGTCTGCCACAAAGCCCAACTACCAAAATGTTTTTTTTTTAGCTATCGATAGAGTGGAAAAGGTCTGAAGGCTAAGGTTTTTATTGTCGTCTGTGTACCTAATAACGGATTGGGAGAATCTTTTCAATGGGGACACAGACCAAGAAAAAGAAAAATTTTGGAAGAGTGAGGAGGCGTTATACCTTATCACAATGTCTTTGTTACTGTCCTTGCCTTTTCCCAGGGACAATCAAACCCCACATTTCTGGTAAAGGTGTTGCAGGGAAAAGAATTAGGGAAAATCTCCCCAATGCAGTCCAAGACAGAAGTAAAAACCTGACAGCAAATTTAAGTCATCCCCATTTTATCTAAAAACAAAACAAAAATTGGCAAAAGATAAGTTTTAGGTCTGTTCCAAGTCTGACACATTTTATTATAATAATACAGGATTTAAAAAGCGCCAACAGTTTGCTCAGCGCTTTACAAAATGAAGGCAGACATTACAGTTACAATACAATTTCGTATGTAGCACTGACCCCCGGAGGAGCTGCTGGTTTGATTTGGGCTTAGCGTTACCTTCTTAGCCTCGTAGATGTCTAGGGGTTTCCCGAGGTAGATGGCCCAAAGAACTGTAGAAACTGACACTGGATCCGCTTTGAGATTTTTATTTGCAAAAAAGGGTAGACAAACACAGTCTCTCAATAGGGATAAAGGGTTTAGGTAGAAAGCTCAGGTACTCTTGGAACTGCTCAAAACTGAAAGTCTCTCACTATGGAATCCAGAGAATAGCCATTCACAACTGGATTTTCACAGCTATCGGATAAACCTCCTCTCACCAGGTCTGGCAGCCGATAGATTATTCAAATGGAGCAAAGTCTCTGCCACAGACTTGGTTGTAACTGAAGGATAATGACGAACTTAGAGAACCCTCATGCGGTACCAGTATCTTGCAGCCGGTCCTGCGATACCGTACGAGCGTGGATTCACTTGGTGTCTTTAAACTTAGCTTCCAGGCTCTTGCTGAGGAACCAGCCTTGTGCGTGGCCCTCTTCTGAAGAGTCCTCCCCTGGTTGCTTTCTCAGTTGCTTGGCCTCTCCACAGAGGAGACGGCCCCGGACTACCTTAGAATCCTCCTTCCAGTTACTTGGCCTCGGGCTAGCCAGCCCCGAGACTCGGAATTGGATGGATCTGCACCCCAGGCCATGAGGGCACTGAGGGCTGGTCAGGAGGACCAGGACCAAACAGACAGAAAGATCTTCTGGACCAGAACCCAGAAGCACATGATCTCCGTACCTTAAGTACCCTCTCCCAGATGCGCAGCAAGATGGCACACTCACTGGTTGGTTCCGAGAGAGATTGGCACTCAATGCGCCCAGCCAAACTGCATTCTTGTGCTTGCCAAAGGTGACAGCTACACCCATGGCCAAGCAGAACCCAGTGAAATCCAGCCAGACTGGCACTGAAACCATAATTTGGTACAATTAACCCCAAAACCCAACTGTGGTTTCAGGAATACTAAATTTACAAAACACATAGCGCGTGCTTGTCAGGAGCCCGGCGCTACACGTAAAAGAGGAATTAGAGGGCTCTGTTCATTAGAGATTACAATGTAAGAATAGTACTTACCATAACATTTAAAACACAGGAAGGCCACATAACACTGACTGCTTGTAGCATACTGCTGTGTGGGAAGTTTTCTTTTACTTTGTTTATCAGCACTATTATTATTATTATTATTATACAGAATGTACTGTATATAGCGCCAATAGTTTGCGCAGTACTTTACAACATGAGGGTAGACAGAACACTAGGAATGAAGTTTGATTTCACTGCTACCATGGGTTTACGGTGAATCCCCAGTTTTCACTGAGTTTGCAAATTGAATACCAAAGATTCATTCTCAATATTTAAAATTTTAAGTAGACTTTACCCAATACACACACGTGAGCAGACATACCCAATACACTGTAAGTGTGGGTTCAAAGGAGTACATCCAATGTTAAATGTTAAAAATAGGGTATAGGTTGAGATTAAGGTTTAAAGTGTATATTACCCCAACATTTCATATGCCTGATTTTAGTCTATTTTACCATGTACTTGTATGAAAAAGTATTCTCTTCACTTTTTCAATACTTCCTGTGTGTGAAATACCTGGTGATACTGCCAGTCCCCCTGCTTTCCTATTTCAAGCTTGAAGGCAGGTAGCCTACTGCGTATCTAGTTTAGCACCCGGTTGCCCAAGTCAGGGTGAAGAGGTCAATGCTTTGCCACCTCTCCCTGGTGTGTTTGTGGGCTTTCGTTGGGGTCCAGTGTCCCTCCCGGGCTCTATAAAAGGGAAGATGTCCAGATCCCAGGGGAACACTCAGGAACACCTGGAGAAACGCATAGGAAATGCACACAACTAAAGACTCGCTGAGACCTGTGGTCTGTTGTGGAATGCTGATTTGCTCAGAGAACCCTGGAACACAGACTTCTCTGTTAGAGCATTACCAAGCATGGACTTTCCTCTTTGCGGGTAACCTTGGGTAGCCTCAGTTAGGCTTAGTTAGAAAAGGAACATTATTGTATGTTATACATGGTTCGCCAAGTTTACAGTAAACAATAATTTAAGCCTGGTCTGAAGTTATCCAAGAGGTGCATGTGAGGACTTGGCATGTCATCAAAGAACTTGAGTCTATAGCCACAAAATGGGGCATGTGTAACCTCATTACAACAGAGGTTCAACTACATCTAGCCGTTGGCATGGTACCTGATAGGTGACAGGTTCTCCGGTAGTGTGTGTTGACTCCCTCCTTAGCTGTCCATCTCTGAAGGTCTCCGGGAGTGGACTAGTGTTACAGAGATCTCATACTGGGTCACTTGGTACAGAAAGAGAAGAGTTAAGTGAGAGCATTATGAGGTCTGCCCTGTGTGCTCAGCTGGGCCCCATTCTGTTATTGAGAGTGAGGTAACAGAGGTATGCCGACTAATGGACTGGGCAGAGGCTCAGCCTGTCCCTCCGAATGCAACACATACATGGGTGCAATGTGTGGGGCATGGGATGAAGCAGTTTAAGAAAGAACTTTGTATTTTGGTACTGCACACATATGGTTCATCTCTAGTTAGGCGTTAGGAGGCCACCTTAATGTTTGATTTTCGGCCTGGTCCTGGACATTGGTCAGTATGCCTTCAGACAAATTGTCACCCCACGTGCGAGGGTAAGTGACTCAGTTCAATGCCTGGCATAGCTCAAAGGACCCACCCTGGGGTAGGTCTCTCGTGAGACCCTCGCTTGGCGTCCAACGAGGAGGGAAAACATGCAGGACATGATGACCAACCAGCCACCTACCCTTACAAACTGACCATGCCAGGCCATGGTAGCACATTAATTCCAGCAAGGTCAGTTTTCTTATTTGCATTCTACTTGAGAGCACAGCCTGCCTGTACTCCTGTGGTCACACTTGTGCTGCCCCTACACAGTTCTTCACACAGTTCTTCTCTCCCTCTGCCTCCTGCTTACACATATAGGTGCTATTAAAGGTTTGGTTTGAGGGGGATAGATGTTGGGCCAGACTTAAAGAACATAGTTCTGGGTTCCTGGGGCATAAATTCCCAATGCAGGACCATTTTAAGAGATTTATGGGCCCAGGGAAGATATCTCAAGGGTTGCTCCCCCTTAATTGCTTAAAATGATCGCCACACCATAGAACATAGCCTGTTAAGCCCTGCACAAGTCCTAAGTGCTGTAGTGACATAGGAGGAAATTAAAAGGAAAGATCCTGCTGCACCACATATACTGGTGAGTAGCAGGACATATCAGTACAGCGGGACCTGTTCTCACAAATTCTGCCTATGTCAGTACTTAGATGGAGTTTGAAAGGAAGGGTCTGGCTGTGCTAAGGACAGCATCTGGCATCAGGAATTATGTGGCACATAGTAAGCGATGCCCTGAGAACCTGGGACAATGGGGGGCTGTGACAATTGATCTATTTTTATAATGGTTAAAGTAGTCCCAGATTTCCTTCAGGTGCTCCGCAATTCAAGGTGCTGGTATTTGACCAAACTAGCTTTAGACTGTAGCTGCATGTGCTTGTATAGATTTGGTAGGGGTATTATAGCAACTCTGATGCTTCCCGTGAAAACTCAAAAGCAATGATCTCTCATCTCTTTCTTAGGTGGTAACACCTCTGTCTTCCAGTATTGTAGACTTGGTTGGGCAAAGTTTTCAGCATTCAACACTTTTGGGTTTGTCAAATCTCTGCATCCCCCTTTACTGTGGTTTCTCCTGTCGACCTAAATGTGCCTACTGTGTCCGGTAGTGATTTTAGGGATCAGAGAAAGCAACCATCACTCAGAATGCAGGGTATTCCACCGTCCAGGAAAAATGTAATGCTAAAGGCCTTAGCGCTGGAAGATAGTGTTTGCAGAGAGGTATGTACAGTTTTCTACTGCTGGGAGATCATTTTTGAATTCTTCAGAGGAAGCAACAAAGTCACTTTAAATCCATTAAAAACCTTATGTGAGCATTCAATTGTCCACATCTCCTCCAAAGTAAAAAATAAGTATGTTACCTATACTCAAGATGTAATTTTACCCACAGCAGGGAGTCTTTGTTTCAGGAAATGCATCATTAGAAACAAAAATTCTCAGCACATGAAATTTCCCTCCAGATAGTATATACGCACTCCTGAATCATTTTCTATTATATCGGTGACTATGGCCCTAACAGCAAGTAATAATTCAGTTATGATAGTCTTTTAAGCTGTTAGTATGGATTTGCTTGTCATCTTTAATATTGGCGTAACACATTCAGATTAGTCAGATCATAATTTTTTTTCATGGCTAAAACATAGTGTTTTTTCAGCCAAATATTGAAACAGCAGATTTTAATCCTCCAAGTGATGTCTGTGAAAGCAGCTATTTCTGTTTAAGAACATGAGAGTGCCATTGGGATGCGATCCAAGTGTCAAATAATCCAGGAACACTCCGAATGACTTGCTAAAAAACAGCTGGTGTCTGTCTATGAACAACTATTGTTTCCACAGCTGGCTGGCTGGCTGCTCATTCTGCAGGATGCTCTAATCCGCTCATCTGGTTTTATCTTCTAATGTCTGTGATGTCATTGTGATGCCTTCTCTAGGAAATGCCGCACTTGTCAATGTGCTCCTTTGGGTTTGCTTTTTTATCAAAACTATGTAGCAGGAAGTGATAAAAAGGAATAACATTGTATTGAATGCAAAGTTCACATTAAGGGCCTGTATATACAGGCATCAGTCAAAAAGGAGAAATCAGCGTTAACTTTTAGTGAACTTGTCCTTTAATAAATCCCCCCCCACCCACTGAGTGCAGAGTGCTGTGTTAAGTACTTTGTGTAAATATCCAATTTGCGCTCAAGTGTAAATATTAAATGATAAGCAGCTTGCACTAAATCCTGATACCAGACCAATAAACTTCAAAGAATGAAAAGCATTAAATAACACAAAACAAAAATGTGGCAAATCAAACGCATAAAACTGTTTAGTGAAGTAAAAGTGCAAAAATGTGTTCATCACATAATTCATGCCAAGTGTCCATTAATGCAAATGTGAAAACAGAAAAGTTACAGTGAGATAATCCATACACTGTTCAATCAGCATCCAATTTTCTTTGGCAATATGTGACTTGCAAATCATAGTGCTAAGTGTAGGACCTGACCTGGAGTGTAAATCTTCCACTCCAAAAAGGTGTAACAATGTACATACGAACACCCTGTCCCCTTTCCGGTGTACTATCATTAGCCGTCCCCCATCACAAAGTGTCCGCTGTGTACTGCGCATGCACAGTACACAGGACACCCATATTCCGAAAATTGCCGAGGATGAACGGCGCCTGCGCCGTGAGTCCACTTTCAAGCCCCACCATCCAAGTGGACATAGAGTTAGAATATAAAAGAGCCGAGCGCAGCGAGGCCGTGCCCGAAGCGTGGCGAGCGAAGCGAGCCCGCGAGGGGCCCTCTAAGTTTGACTAACCCTATGTCCGCTTGGATGGTGGGGGCTTCACCTCGACTCACGGCGCAGGCGCCATTCCTCTTCCGACAATTTCTGAAAATCTTCATGCTCCGTACTGCGCATGCGCAGCATACTTCGGACACCTGGTGATAGCCGGACTGTTCGTGATAGAACACCGGAATATAATAAACCTCTGGAAGTTAGTGGTCATTAGTGCTGGTGGGTATGTAACCTAGAGGCCCCAGGAAAAGGATTTTTTCGTCTCTTCAATGGAAAAAAAACCTCAAAAACACATAAAATAAACAATGCCCATAGTGTAGTTTTAAAAGTTAAAACCACTTTTTTAAATACAAGTGCTCACTCACATATAGGTAAAAGCAGTACCACATGTAATTGCAATCATCCAGGCATCACAGATCTGAATGCTGATCCCCTACTAGGGTGTGCGGTGACGCCATGTCTTTCCTACGCGTTTTATCATAGATGACATTCTCAGGTGGTTTATCTATGGTGTAGCTGAATCATGCCTCTGATGACTGCTGGTATCAGGGGAGCTAGAGTGAGATTTGGGGTTTTCACTTCTGTGTTGCTCTATTTTCTCCATCCTGGAGAGAAGGCTGTTCTCAGAGACCTGCATCTCTCTGCTTCTGCTTTACTCATACTTTGGTCCTCCACCTCTCCTGCTGCTTATTGATAATTTCCTCTCCAGATATCAGATCACCAGTGTAACCGGGTGTGACGGAACGTCCCTACACTCCTCTTGAGTGGGTTCGTCATATATGACTTCCTTCAAGTCTGGATATAGGTATAAGATATTCCAACCGCTCCCAAGCACCAAACGAGACAACACTTGCTTGGTGCCAACATGGACTGAATTTTTATTACAAAGCCAAGCTCACATTTATACAGAGTAGAAGAGGAGATCCCCCCTCCCTCTCATATTATTCTAACAATACACCTGTAACAACTTAACATAAACTAATTAACTAATCCCTTTAAGCAGCCGATGTGACTCATCAGGATTTCACTACAAGTCAGACTTGTGGTCACCGAGCTTCACACAGTTGATTATAAATTATCATAATTACCACCACAAGACATCTCATCACAATAGCAGGAGACCACCAGTAACAGACGGACCGTCTCCTGCATTGTGCAGAGGACAATGGGATCAGCTAACTCAATTAACATGTTGAGTTCATGACACTAGCATCTGAGAGTGTATGTCCCAACAGCATGAGACCACACACATTATATATATACACATATATACAGAGAGTGTGTCTTGGGGGGGCCGGCAATCAGCTGGCAGGAGGCTGGCATGTAGTCCTCTCAAAAAGCCTGTGTCCCGGCTAGGTCTGTCACATTTCTCCCCTTTCGGCAGGAGACTAACACAGGAGGAGACCCCAAACGGGTTGACTCCGAAGTTAGTCCATAGTCCCAGTCCTCTAATGCCTGTACCCACACAGTACCCCAAACAAATTGTTTCAAACAGAGCACTCACCCAGCCAACCTCTGCCTCTCTGAAAGAACATATCTGCCGCTGGGGAGAGGCCTGGACTGGCCCTTCTCCCTGGAGTCTTTTCAGCCGCTGGAGAGAAGACAGGGTGACTGGGCTCAGTCTGTCATGCTGTTGGGCATATGGGCCTACTGCCCAGCATCCCTGGGGTATACAGGTGGAGACTGAATTCCCATCCACCTTTACAGGAAATCTGTCCTGTGTCAGTTGAGGGCAGAGGCCAGCAGCGCTCTGTTCCGTTGCCAGCAGTTCAGCTGGGCGTAGGAGCTTCCCTACATCATCTGCTCCAGCTAACTGTTGGGGAGAGAGGCCGACTGCCCCAGCTCCCTGGAACTCCGCAGCTGTTACCGGTGCTGGGCAGAGGTTGGTAGCACTCTGCCCGGTTGCCAGCACTTCTGCTGGTTTTCTGTTAGTGGAGACCACAGGCCCATCCACTGACACCAGATCAAGCTGCAGATGTGAAGTGCAGATTGCATTCTCTCCTTGGGTCCTGAGCTGCTGCTCGGGAGTGACCACCACCTCCTCACCCTGGGCCTCCAGAACTGCCACAGGTGTGGGACAGAGGTCTTGGACCCTCTGTTCAGTGACCAGAGCTTCAGCTGGGGAATTTCCTTGCAACTCCATGGATACTGGCGTTTGTGCTGGGCAGAGCACAGTGAAGTTCGGCCCTAATACCAGCTCTTCTGCTGGAGGCTCATCAGGTTGTTTTTCCTCAGCAGAAAAGTCTATCAAATCCCCAGTCTCTGCAACTGGTGTCTGGGGATATAGGTTCACCATCTCCTGTCCATGGAACCCAGAAGATGCTATCAGTGCTGAGCAGAGGTTGGCCGAGCTCTGGCCGGTTGTCAGCACTTCAGCTTTGGGGATGGCAATTTCCAGATTTTCCACTGCCGATTCTCTGGCATGCTGCTGGACAGGCACCTTCCTCCATCCAAGATCATCCCATGCAGAAACAGGATCATCAAGGTCAGTCAGCACTTGCTGCATCCGCCATAAGACCTCCGCGTCCATAGCTGCAGGGGCAGGTTGGCAAAGCACACTGTTACTCTGCCACATTGCTGACTCTTCAGCCAGGATTTCAGAGTTGTCCACTGGTATTTCTTTATAGTCCCAGGCAAAGGGAGCCCAGCCCTGGCACTGAGCTGAGTCTAGCAGCCGTCTGTAGGCGATCTCCAGCTCCCATTCCTGATCGGCCAGAAACTCCAAATCTTCCAGTGCCCAGTGCACTTCCGAGACGTTCAGTAGCCCTTTTCTGAAATCCATGATTTCATCCAACCGCCACTCCAAATCACTCCCAAAGTTAGAGTCCCCTGTCAGCTTCACATACAACAGTCGCAGGCCGCCGTAGCTTAAGCCTTCCGTTGGGCTGTCATCTGCTATCCAAGGGCATGCTTGGGATACATGCCCCCGGAGGGCTCTGTAACTTTCATCCAGCTTCATCTCTGCCCAGACCAGCCTGCTTAATTCAGCTGTCTGCTCCTTGTGCGGTTTCTCTCCCAAAAACAGCACCCGCAATCCATACTGCGACCAGTACCTTTCCTGGATGGAGGGGAGAACTTTTCCCTGGTGACGCTGCTCACGGGCTAGCGCTTCCTTCCAGAGTTCGCAGCGAATAGAATCAAACCATCCCAGCAGGACCTGCTCTGATACTGGTCCTCTGTGCTGTAGCTGCATCTCTTGCAACCTCCTCCTGAATTCCTCTTCCATGGCGGCTGGTATCTGTACCTCTCCTCCTCTCCTGCTATCCGGACCTTGGATCCAGGTGGAGGTTTGGATGTCCTAGACTGCAGGAAGCATCCCACTGCTTGCCAACAATGTGACGGAACGTCCCTACACTCCTCTTGAGTGCGTTCGTCATATATGACTTCCTTCAAGTCTGGATATAGGTATAAGATATTCCAACCGCTCCCAAGCACCAAACGAGACAACACTTGCTTGGTGCCAACATGGACTGAATTTTTATTACAAAGCCAAGCTCACATTTATACAGAGTAGAAGAGGAGATCCCCCCTCCCTCTCATATTATTCTAACAATACACCTGTAACAACTTAACATAAACTAATTAACTAATCCCTTTAAGCAGCCGATGTGACTCATCAGGATTTCACTACAAGTCAGACTTGTGGTCACCGAGCTTCACACAGTTGATTATAAATTATCATAATTACCACCACAAGACATCTCATCACAATAGCAGGAGACCACCAGTAACAGACGGACCGTCTCCTGCATTGTGCAGAGGACAATGGGATCAGCTAACTCAATTAACATGTTCATGACACTAGCATCTGAGAGTGTATGTCCCAACAGCATGAGACCACACACATTATATATATACACATATATACAGAGAGTGTGTCTTGGGGGGGCCCGCAATCAGCTGGCAGGAGGCTGGCATGTAGTCCTCTCAAAAAGCCTGTGTCCCGGCTAGGTCTGTCACACCGGGTACTTGGCAGGACTGGGAAGAGTGCAGGACTCCCGTGGGAGCTGTGCACTGTGGCTCCTCTTGCCTGTCTTTCCCTCCCCATTGCTGTCTGTGCTGCTAAATGAGTCCACCCACTCCTGCTGTTCTTCCCCCTCACCTGAAGTGTCTGCTTTGGCAAAGAGGGTTTTGACGCTGCATCCATACAGAACCCTGGGTAGAGTAGTTCATGAGGAGTACTGCACTAGGGAGATGATTCAGGCTGTAAGCTACAAGGCCCAAAAACACACCCTTTAGAAGGAGTACAGAGGAGCTAGTTGCCCTGCCTTTTTGGGGGAGAGAAAGCTCTCTTGCTGCTGGGGACTGGTGCAGTCCTGTCACTGGGCCTTGTGCAGAGAACAGAGATTGAAGTTTGAGGACTGGATTGCAGGTAATGAGACACCGAGGATCAGGTTCCAGAGAGCAGAGACAGACGAGTGTCCAGGACAAGGTTTGCTGGGCGCCAGGACCGGTGAGCAGCTGTGCTTACTATACCGCTGTTAGTAGTTTATCACAACAACAGACTGCCTATTCACTTAATAATATCTAAGCCAACCACTGCATGCAAATTTAGACGGATGGTAACCAAGTGCACCACTGTACAGATTGAGTCCCATCGTTAGGCGGCTGAAGTCTGCAAACCAGGCGCTATAGACTGTACACTATATCCCAGCAGTACCCCTTTCAGGAGTATAATTTTATGTTTATATACATTATAAATGTAATGTTGGCACCCTGAAGATTTATACAATGCATTTGTGATACCTAGAGATATATTATTTGTAGTTTGAACTTTTTTTTAAATGATAGCTAGTTCTGCTCTCATAATTTTTCAGTCTCTGCTATCTGTGGGGGTGATGAGCCCTCAGTGTACTCCAGTGTTCTGATGCTTAACTTGGGGTGAGCTGCCCCTGCCCGGGAGCATTGTGTGGTCATCGGGAGATGTCAAGCAGTGTCTGGTATGTCTTAGTAACATTATAGTAAGATGTTTACAATTTAAAACATTATTTGTATATGATAAGCATTGTATGTACATGTTTGTTATAATTTTTGCTTGTATACATGGATGTTATTATCCTTTATTTTATACTATGTATCGCAAATATCCATGTATTGTGATCCTGAGCAAGCAGCGCTGTCGGCTGCGAAACGCATCAAGTCTAATAGACCATGAATTGATGTGGACAACATCATGAAGATCTAATAGTGTGGAGAGGCTTAGTGCCTGATATTTCTGCCTTGTCATTATCATGGCAATACAATATATATATATATATATATATATATTAATTGTGTTTTGCGAATCCTACACAGTATATGGTGCCTAAAATGTCCATTGGTTTTCTCTCTTTTTCTTCCAATTTAATTAATTGAGGATGTATCATTACCCTGTTGGTTTGATATTTGCTGTTTGAAGCAGAAGTATCTAAGCACTTGACACCAGATTTCCTTTTTATTCTATGGGACCAAGGGGAATGGTCAGAACTGAGACCCTGTAAGAGCTGCCTCAGTAAGACCTACCACTGGCACTAATCACTCCAAAAGTCAAACAGCACACAGTCACGAGTAGGGGTGGGCGAATGGTTTGGCCCAAGCACTTTCGTTGTTGGGTCGTTCGTAGTAACCGAGAGCTCCACCACCCCTACAAAGAAGTTTTCACCCCATTGATGTGTCACCTGGCCCACTCTAGTCTGGCCAACAGACACCTTATTATGCATAAGTGCCAGCCAGCCTCCTGGGTACCTGCACAATATTAATTCAGTTACGTTAATACATGTCATACATTAAAAACCTTTCCTTCTTTCAATTCCTCCCTCCAACTAAAAAAAAAAACATATATTTTACATTTCCTGTTCTGACGGATTGGATATGTTATATTCCTTCCCCAACCTTCAACCCATTGCACATGTATTAATAGCACGTTTGCATTAATCATGAGAGACTCCGGCAAAAATGTTTCACAAATCTTGTTGATAGGTACAGTCTTTCAGATTCAGCATTAGCACTAAATTGTCCACAAGAAAAAAACAAGTATCAATCTGAATCTTTTCGCGTGTCCCTTCTATCCTGAATGTTTATCAGAACAAATTTGCGGTGTGGTGTGGCACAGACAAACTGCCAACCAGATGAACATCTGTCATCCATGTTCCAGAGACCTCTCCAATCTCGCTTCACCAGGACTCTGGAAGTGAAAAACAAGAGCAGAATCAAATTCTTATCCATAATATCTGCTCACTTGCTACGTTTACTCATAGTTTCCTCCTTGGAACCCAGGAACCTACTATTCCTGGCTTCTGCAACTCAAAACAAATTATCAATACAATCATGATTTCTTTAGACTGAACCCACTCTAAAATGGATCCCCATGGTATGAGCAAAAATTTCAAAAAACGAACATGAATGTTGCTTCTCAAAATTCGAATTTTAAACACTAAAAAAATCAATACATTTATCTGTATCTTAAGATCTATGCACTAACTCCCCTTTCAGGTGGACAAAGGCTAAACCTTTAATAACTTTTTCACCTGAATGAACATAAAACAAAGAAAAAAAACGAACTCCAGAGGCTAGAATGGCTTCCTACCAACTTTTGTCTTAAACAAAATGTATGCAGCTGGAGGACATATCCCATAACCATCTATTCAAATGCTAATTGAGGGAATAGCCAATTATCCCCCTTTCAGGTGGACTAAACATAACAATGTTTCCACCTGAACAAAACAAAAATAAAATAAATGAATAAACAAAAATTTTTACAAAATTAAAAAAATTTTTATAAAAAAATTTCATAAAAAAAATTTAATAAAAAAGATTTCATAAAAAAAATTAATTTTTTTAAAAAAAATTCTTTAAAAAAAATTAAAAATGAAAAAATAAATTTAAAGAAAAAAAATTTAAATTAAAAATTAAATTAGAAAATTCTTTAAAAAACTATTTAAAAAAATTTTAAACAAAATTTTAATAAAAATAAATAAATAAGAGAAGAGCAAATAATAACAATAATCATAACACAAAAATGTTTTTAGAAAAAAAAAATAATTCAGAGGCTTATCCTTGAAAATACAAAAAATATATCAAGGTCCTCTATTATATTTAAAACATGAAGCTCACATCTAAACCTTATTCATAGGAAGGAAACATTGACCAGGAAATTCTTAGTATCCATGCAGCTCCCTAAGTGCTGTTAACATGGTTTCCCCCAGTGCTATATTTGAATAACCATGTGGCTACCTCCACTTTGACTTTATGCAATTGTTCTACATATTGATGATTTTCAGTTTGTAGTCTCCGCATTTGGGTCTTAAAAGGGAAATAGGTTTGATTACTATGGCCTCCATGCTTTGGATTGCTACTCCATCTGGCAGAATACACTTCATAAGTCCTTGGGGTCGTTTTAGGGTATTTCCTTTGCATATCATTCTTAGCCCTCAAACAATATTTAGCTATGTGACCCCTCGTTTTACACAAAAAAACATTTTAGCTCTGGTCTCCTTGCATAGGCCCTTCTCTGAGCATATGGCGGTTGAAACTCATATTGTTGGATAACATTACTATGAACAGACTTTACACTTTCATCGTCTGAGGAGTCATCAGAAGTTTCCATTGTTTCAACTCCTGAATAAATTTCAAGCCCAGCTATCGCATTTTTATTTAAATCTCCAACATTGATTTCTATCATAGTAACATCACTTGCAGCAATAAGAGCTTCTGGTTTTTCTTCATGTTGTTTCACTTCTATCTTTGTTGTGCACTAGACATGGGAGCCGTCCAAAAATTTGTTTCGTTTCGTTCCGTTCTGTTTCGTATAAAAAAAAAATTGTAATTCGTGTACGAAATTTAATTCGGATTCGTACGAAATACGAATTTCGTACGAATCGTTACGAATCATTAATATCATTACGAATCGCTACGAATCTTTACGAATCGTTACGAGTCGTTACGAATCGTTACGAATATCGACACTCTACGAATAATAACAAATTATCCGAAAACGTATTAACGTTACATAACACAAGTCTATTGTCTATTGTTCACCAATCACTCAGAGGAAGTACGAAATACGAAATTCGTTATATCCGCTATAATTTCTTTCATATTAGTTGAAATTCATCATTTGGTAGTTTGGATTCAGATAATTTGGATCCGAAAGTCGTAAACGAAATTTCGTATTTGTAAAAATTCGTAATTCGGTAATTAGTACTTCGGTAATTAGTACGAAACTAATCGCACATGTCTATTGTGTACTGAGCATGTGCGGAGGGAACCTCCACCATTGCACATTCGGCTTTATCTAATTCCTTCCTAAGCATTATTATAACACGCAAATTCTCAGCCTCTCTTTGATTCAAAGAGGCAATGCAACTTTCTCTTAATTTACACGTTTGTTCTAATTCATCTAATCTCTGTTCCAAGAATTACTTTTTTGCTGCACACCATTGGACTTGTTTTTTTTTCCGCAACGCCTTTTTATCTTCAACAACATGCATATAATATTGGCCATCTTGGATTTCCTGACTTTTTTTGAAGACTTTTTATATTTTGCGGTATCATTATGATTATTTCACTGTTTCCAGAGGTCATTGAATTGGTGTGTTAAATGATTCTCTTGCATAGATTCGAATCTAACACAGTCATACTTGTTAAAGCTGAATTCCACCCAAAAATGTAACATCCTCTTTAAGCACTCCTCGCCCCCTTACATGCCACATTTGGCATGTCATTTTTTTTGGGGGGGGGGGGAGTGGGGGCTTCATTAGGAGGGGGACTTCCTGTCCCACTACCTCCTTCCGCCCAGGGACCGCCTAGGCGACTCCTCCTTTTGCCTTAGGCGGCCCCTCCCTCTAGGCAATCTCCTGGGACACGTGACAGGTCCCAGGAAATCGCCTATCCCCTCCGGGAGCGCAGCACGACTCGAGCATGCGCCGTGCGTGCCCGGCCGTGAAGCCGAAAGCTGTCACGGCCGGGTGCCCAGAGTGGCAATGGAGGCACCGGCGGAGAGGAGGGGGAGAGGAGCGACACCCTGTTCGGCCGCATCGCTGGACAGTGGAACAGGAAAGTGTCTGTTTATTAAAAGTCAGAAACTACACTTTTTGTAGCTGCTGACTTTTAATAAACATAAAAGGCCTGGAACTCCCCTTTAACAAAATCTTCAATGACTTGATACAGAGATACACAGACAGACAGATAAAGCTGTTAAAAAGCTAACTTTTTACCTGTAGTCCCAAAACCAGGAGACACACTCCAAGACACAAGGCAGACTCGTAATCAATGCCTTACTATACCACTGATTCTTAGCCCTCTTAAATTGCAGGCCACATTGAACTTCTATTGGAACAGAGAGCTATTTCCCACTCACGTGGGGAAAAATAAAAAAAAACAAAATAATAAAAAAATATATATATTTTTTTAATTTATAAAAAGAAAATATATATTTCTCCCACTTTTTCCTCGAAGATGTGTGGTCTGTCCTGTCAATCTGCAGGCTACATCAGATAACCAGGGTTAATCAAACCCTCACTCTCACCAGTACTCTTGACCGGCTACAGGCCTAACAATACAATGAACGTTAACACATACACATATATCAGTTTTTGCGCGTCGGCTCACTGATGAAATATTTCATAGAACTTTTAGGACCATCCAAGCAGGGCTTGCGGCTTCACGACCAGCGCAAATCTTTATCCACAGTAAAGACGGCCTTCAGTTCTAGTTACAGGGACTTAGGACAAAAATATATTAGGTTTTGTAGATTCTGTGCAGAAATAAATTCCACACGCGTTCTGGGGTGCCAAATTATGTAATATATGCACTATTATACAATCTTTTATAGCCTATTTAACTATTGCATACATGTATTAAATTGCCTATCCCTAAAAATTAGCTAGTCTATAAGAGTCTGATAAGCACATTGATATAACAAACACATCTTCTTAGTAAAAAAGTTACATTTATTTCCCTTGAATAGGAATATACTAAACAGCAGATATCTACAACATATAACAACAATCAAACATATAATATAAGAATATACTTATCACATCCTCTAAAATAGACTCCTATCAGCTGGTCTCAAGATGTTGAAAGAGCTCTGGGCTACATGGCTTATACCCAGGAGCGGACTGAAAACTCATGGGGCCCCCAGGCAATAGGAGATTATGGGGCCCCCAGGCAATCAGAGATTATGGGGCCACACGGTATACACACACACAGTATACAATCACACAGTATACACATACATGTACACACAGTATACACAGACATGTTTCTATTGGCTGAGAATGTACTGGAGAGGTGGGGCAGCTATAATCTCTGGATTTTTAGACCAAAAGAATGTCGGCAAGGGACATTTAAGAAACAGATGTAAAAAAAAACTGATTTTTTACATACTGTCCCTGGTTTTACTTAGGCTGGCAACCCTGATGGGGCCCCCTAGTGACCCGGGGCCCTCGGGCAGTGCCTGAGTGGTCGAATGGTCAGTCCACCCCTGCTTATACCCCAAGCCAGCATTAGAGCAAGGTTTCAAGATGGCCGAGCCAGCAGGCTAATGCAAAGACCAGCCTCGGAAGAGAGAGAGGGAGAGAGAGAGAGCTCTTTGGTTGCAACTGTCCTTTTTACAATCACATACCATCCAAACCCCCTCCCATTGCCAGCCCAACTACATTTTGGACAAATCAGACAATTCCTGGGGCGTTCCTGCTCAGCAGGTTATATCACTGACCGTCCTGGGGCATTGTCCACTAGGGGGCAGCGTTTGTCCATGAATCACCACTGTCAGGCCTGAGTCAAATCTTGGTCTTCGATCTTCTGTATCTCAACTCATCAATTATCTCTGCCAGTCAGGCTCTCTTTGAAGCTCGCAAGTAGAGCAGTTAATCAGGAATTCTCATAGACAGCTCAGAGTCAGTATTGTCATGTTCTCTTATGCCCCGTACACACCATCGGATATTCTGATGGAAAAAGTCAGATCGGATTATGTTGTCGGAAAATCCGATCATGTGTGGGCTCATGCGTTTTTACGTCGGAATTTCTGCCGAAAAAAATTTGAGAGCAGGATCAAGTGCCACGCATGCTCAGAAGAAATTTGGAGACAAAAGCTATTGGCTACTGCCCTGTACATAGTCCCGTCGTATGTTTTGTATGTCACCTCGTTCGGAATGATCAGATTTTCCGACAAGTTTTGGACAAAATCTTTCGGAAAAAATCAGACAGATTTTGTGGTTGGAATGTCCGACCGTGTGTACGGGGCATTGGAGGCTTATCTGGCTTCAGCCTTTTAAAACTATGGAGGCCTGGCTGATTTTGGGAATAGGAAACAGATATGTATAAACATGACAGAAATATGACATTTGACCATGTTGACTTCCAACACCATGTGACTACAGAGTCACACATGTGGGCGTATACACAGTAGTAAATGACAGCCCATATTACATGTAGATTAATGGAGGCTTCATCTCCCTGGTATTCTAAGACACAGGCTGGAGGGGCATAACACAGCCTGTGACTGGCAGAAATCCGCCCACACCATGATATTGTCACAAAATAATAAATATTTAAATTCAAATATATATTTGTATTCCAATTTAAAACAGTTTATTGCTAATATTTATTTATTTTTAGTCTGTATTCCAAAGGCTGTTTTTTTTTTTTTTATTGTGACCAGCAGCAAAGGACAAGAAGCTCCTCCTGCTAATGTTTACCTGCAGACAGGCTGGGAAAGATCTGGGTCATGTGACAGCTGTATATTGATTAAGAAAAAATACTTAGATTTTTTTTTTATTAAAATAATTACAGTGCCATCATCCACATACAGAAATAGAAGGCACACTGTAAATAAACAGTGTGTGTTTAGTATCATTTTAACCACTTGCTTACTGGGCACTTAAACACCCTTCCTGCCCAGACCAATTTTCAGCTTTCTGTGCTCTCACACTTTGAATGACAATTACTCAGTCATGCAACACTGTACCCAAATTAATTGTTTGTCCTTTTTTCCCCACAAATAGAGCTTTATTTTTGGTGGTATTTGATCACCTCTGGGTTTTTTATTTCTTGCGCTATAAATGAAAAAAGACAGACAATTTAAAAATTTTCTTTGTTTCTGTGATAAAATTTAGCAAATTATAAATTTTTCTTCATAAATTTTGGCCACAATTTATACTGCTACACATCTTTGGTAAACATAACCCAAATTGGTGGATATTATTTGGTCTTTGTGAAAGTTAGAGACTCTACAAACTGTGGTGCAAATCATACAAAATTGATCACACCTGATGTACTGGTGACCTATCTCATTTCTTGTGACCCCAACAAGCCAGATACCCCCCAAATGACCCCTTTTTTGAAAGTAGACATCCCAAGGTATTTAGTAAGAGGCATGGTGAGGTTTGTGATGTTGTCATCCCACAATTCTTTGCAAAATTAATTTTTTTTCCCCACAAAATTGTCATTGTAATAGGTTATTTCTCTCACATGGCATGTGTATACCACAGATGACACCCCAAAATAAATTCTGCTACTCCTCCTAAGTATTACGATACCACATGTGTGGGACTTTTCCACAGCCTGGCCACTTAGAGAGGCCCAACATGCAGGGAGCGCCATCACGTGTTCTAGGAGCATAAATTACACATCTAACTTGTTGACTACCTATTACACTTTTGAAGGCCCTGGAGCACCAGGACAATGACACGTGACACTGATGACAGATGGCACTGATACATGGCACTGATGACACATGACACTGATGTGGCACTGATGACAGATGCCACTTATACGGGGCACTGATGACACGTGACACTGATGACAGATGGCACTAATATGTGGCACTGATGACAGATGGCACTTATACGTGGCACTGATATCATGTGGCACAAATACGTGGCACTGATGAGAGATGGCACTAATACGTGGCACTGATGACACGTGACACCGATGACAGATGGCACTGATACGTGGCATTGATGACACGTGACACTGATAACAGATGTCACGTGACACTGACAGGTGGCACTGATGACAGATGGCACTGATACGTGGCACTGAGGACAGATGGCACTATGTAGCACTGATGACATATGGCACTTATACATGGCACTGGGGACAGGTGGCATTGGGGACAGGTGGCACTGACAGATGGCACTGGGGACAGGTGGCACTGACAGATGGCACTGGGGACAGATGGAAATGGGTACAGATGGCAGCGGGGATAGATGGCACATTTAATTTCGTTTTTTTTTTTTTTAAACTCACGGCCGCTGCAGCCGTTCATCTCTCCCTCCTCGCACGCTGTCTCTGTGTGAGGAGGGAGAGCGGCGCTGAGAGATGATCTCATATGTTTACATATGAGATCATCTCTCATTGGACACGCCGATCGTGCTGTAAACGGCCGCTGTGATTGGCCGTTTACAGCGATCTGTGACTGGCTGTGTCCGAGGGACACGGCCAGCACAGAACTTCCCCGATGCGCGCTCTCAGGAGCGCGCATTGCGGAAGTAAACAGGAGGACGTCCAGGGACGTCCTCCCGGCAGGGAGCATCTGCACTGAAGCCGTCTTTCGGCTATAGCGCGGGTGCCAAGTGGTTAAGCCTGATCTACTCTTGATGTCAGAAAAATCTGTAATAAAAGCAGGCTGAAATAAAAGTGTGCTTTGCTACTCCTATAGAGAACTGTCCACTTTATGTAGGTTGCCATTAAATATATATTTGAGCCGAGATCTTACTAATATAACAATAAATAATCAAATGAAGGAAAAAAGACATGTTCAATGCCTATTTATATAGACACTATGGGGGTTATTTACTAAAGAAAAATCCACTTTGCACTGAAAGTGCACTTGGAAGTAAAGTCGCTGTAGATCCGAGGGGGATATGCAAGGAAAATAAAAAACAGCATTTTATCTTCCACATGATTGGATGATAAAATCAGCAGAGCTTCCACTCATTTCAGATCTACCCCTCAGATTTAGAACGACTGCAATTCCAAGTGCACTTTCAGTGCAAAGTGGATTTGCCTTTCGTAAATAACCCCCATGTTTTTTTTACTGACCTTATGTACAAAGTTTAAGTAAAGGTAAACACAGGCATATACAGTTAAGTATAATGGTAAGTTGTCTCCCCTGCCACAAATGTGACTGTTCAGCTAGTCTTCAAATCCAGATACCCCTGCCAGTCACTTCTCATTTCCAAGGCCTTAACTTTCCTTTACTACAGTCAAAGCATCACATCTTGACCAATAGTAGGCAATGGCGTCCCTAGGGGGGGGCCAGAGGGGGCCCTGACCCCCCCAAAATGATGCTGTGCCCCACCATGTGCCCCCCCCCCCAAAAAAACACAAAAAAAAAAATTTTTTTTTTTTTTTTTTTACAAAAAGGCAATGTCTTTTTGTTTGCATCCGTAGTGGATGCGCCACATCTTACTCAGGCTGCCGCTGGAGTAACACAGTCTCTATTGAGAGGGGGAGTATTCTTCTAGCCTGGACGCGTGGGTAAGTGTGTGCACTGCAGTACACTGTAATCACTGAACTGCATTATCTCCATCCCTTCTCTCCCCCATCTGTCCCTCCCCCTCTCCTGTTCTTTCAAGACCTTCACAACTTACTTTCACTTTCAGTTAGGCAGGTAATAGACTATGGAAATTTCTTTCCTGCATCCACAGAGTGCAGGAAAGAAACTTGCATGATTCCCCCATTAACACAGACAGTGGTGACAGGGGAATATCCTTCCTGCCCAGCAATTGTATTCTCCCAACAAACAGTCATTATCACTAGTGGCTATAGCAACCACTAGTGATAATCATAAGAGTATCTGTCAGGCTGGTTGTTCCCAATTTGATCGATCAACTTGGTACATTCAGCCTGCTCATTAATGGTTTAAACCTCAACCAGCTGAGATTTAAACTGCCTATGGCTGGTCTTAGCACTTAGACAGCCCATACATTGATCACTTTTTTCATTTAACTAGTAGGTTGCATGAAAAAAAAAAGAAATGATCCAATTCTCCCATCTACACATTATAGGTGGATGGGGGAATCCTTGCAGTGTGGACCAGTGGTGGAACTACCAAGGTTGCTGTCCTGGCTATTCACAGCTCTGGTCTCTGTCTCCATGGCAGCAGTGGCACATTGGAACCCAGTGCTGGTTACTTTATGGGGCTAATGTACAGGAGAGCCAGCACAATTTGTTGTTAGAGATGGGCAGGGCATGTTCAAAATCCCACATGCCCGAGCCCGCCAGGAAGCCCACACTGCTAAGCACAAGCAGTGAGACATTTTCTGGTCCGCAGCTGCACAGATCAGTAATGTCTCACTGCCTGTGATTAGCCGTGTGCAGTGTCGGCTTCCTGGCGGGATCGGGCAAGTGGGATTTCAAACACACCCAAGCTCATGTCTACTGGTTGTAGAGTAGACAGTTGACCTCGCTGCAGGTTGCTTAGCAGCAGTGCAGCCTTCTCTGACATGCTGATCGTGATGCAATCCAGGTGATGCTCCTAGTCAAATCCTAGTGTTAAATATCATAGTGATTTTATTGATCAAAGCCCACACCTTACAGGCATAGAGCCCACATGGCTGCTGAACATACGGTGGATGTGGTTGTACTCTTGATGCTAATAAATACTGTGTTTATTAGATCTGACTGGGAGCATCACCTGGATCACATCCCGATCAGCATGTCAACAGAGAAGGTTATACAGCATTACTGCTGCTAGGTGACCAGCTGGGGGCTCGGCTCTCTACAACCAATAGTGCCAGCCTTCCCCTGCATGCACCCATAATGTCACCAGCACTAGGTCCTAATAGACTGCTGCCACTGCCAAGGACACAGATGCCAGACCAGCACTGTCAATAGCAGGGGCAGGACAGCAAGAGGAGGCTGGGGAACACCACAGTGGCAGAACACCAAGGCCCGGTGGCAAGACAACCTTTGCAACCCTGATAGTTCTCCCACTGCTTTGGACCCTTATATTTTCTTGGTATGCTGGTGACATATATCTCTTGTTTTCTGCCGCCCTGGGGATCGTAGTAAAATTGCATTTTATAGTTGCCCCCCTACTTTTGTCCCTGTCCCCCCATGTGCCCCCCCTAAATATGAAAGCTGGAGACGCCACTGATAGTAGGACAGAATACAAAAGGAGCAGCCAGTCATCAGCAAGCTCCACTTGTTAGAGTCACAGAACTGTGCAATGCAGTAAAGCCTGATTATCTTATAGCGATTACCACTTCCGGTTTGAATGCTGACGTGCAGGGAATTATAGTACTACTCTAGTACAAAGGTAAGCTGAGGACCAATTTCAGGCCCCCTCACAGATCTGCAGTGCAATATGGGGTGTTAATATATGTGTGTTATGTTTTGCATTCATGTGCATTTTATTATGGTAGCCTGTTCATATGAATGGGCTGCCAGTGGACCTAAAAATCAGACCTGTACCAATCTTGCTGATGTAGCACACTACAGTACACAATAGTGCTAAAACACAGGTGCATGACATGTTGGCTGGTTTAGTGCACGAAGGTGCCATTCGAAATATAAAACAGGTAATATTGTTACCTGTGTTGCTGTGCATTCTTAAAAAATAAAAAATAAATAAAAAATCTAGCTACCTGTAAAGTGACACTAAATTCCGGTTCAAAAAAATTATATTAAAGTATATATTCTTAACTGGAAATAGTCCCTTCTATTTCTCTCAGCTTCCTACTTATCTCCAAATTCAATTTTTTCCTGCTGATCTGACTGCCTGTTAGAGCAGTGGTCTCCAAACTGAGATCCGGGGGCCAGATGTAGCCCTTTGCTTGCCTTTATCCAGCCTGTAGGTAGGTGAGGTGCAGCGCGGTGTGGCAGTAAGACACACTCAGTCCCCGTGCAATGACAGAACTTGTATTGAAATAATGCAGACAGTTCACAGGTAACCAGGGGGAAGGCAGCCCAACTGGGTACACTCACAGGGGTTGATTTCCTAAAACATGAGAGTGCAAAATCTTGAAAAGCTGTGCATGGTAGCCAATCAGCTTCTAAGTTCAGCTTGTTAAATTAAGCTTTGACAAAACAAAATTGGAAGCTGAATGGTTTCTATGCAAAGCTGTACCAGATTTTGCATTCTCCAGTAAATCAATCCAGTTCCAACAGTGTGTAGAGAGCAGAGTGCAGTCAAACTGGCAGCAATTGAGGAGAGGGGAAGAATGCAGCCTTTGCGTCTTGTACCCAAACAGGCAGGTGTCTAGAGCAGTTGTGAGCCCTAAGCTTTCCCTCCTCGTCAGGAAACTTTCCCTGTCACTAGCTCTGTGTCAGGGCTAAGCCCTTCCTTCTCTGAGCTGGCCGCTCAGCTGTCGGCTAATTGCCAGCTCCTATCTCTCCACAGTTACTCGGCTGTTGCTAATATCCTGCTCGTCAGTCCTGCCTACTTAGGCCCCTTTCACACGGGACGGATCCGTAATGATCCGCCCCGTAAACATCCGCTGCTCAGCGGGGATCGCTCCCATAGGGATGCATGTATGTCCGTATTTCATCCGAAAACGGATGGATGAAATACGGACATACGGTCTGCATGTGTGAAAGGGGCCTTAAGCCGTCCAGTCCAGAGGAGCTCCGCCATTTGCCTTAGTCAACATCACAGAGACGCTGTCATGAAGATCCTGCCAGAAACCTGAACCCGGGCCGTCCCGGCCCTCAGATTCCACTGCGCATGCGCGCCCGGGCGCGTGCACGTGTACAGCCGCGCACAGGGAGACGGGCGCGCGCTCTAGTTAGCACCAGCCGGCCTATTTAAGCTTGACCTGTGCAGATGGTCTTTGCTGTCTGCTCTACAGCGTTGTGGTGTGTGAAATCTGATCTGATATATCTGTTCCCTTTGACCCGGCTTACCATAGACTATCCAGCTTTCTGCCTGTACCCGACCCCGGCTTGTTGTGACCATCCCTCTGCCTGACCCCTTGTACCTTGCTTCCAGTTTGATTCATGACCTGTCCTCCTTGATGAACTCTGGTTACCTGCATGGTCTTTCTCCAGTCTGCAGTCTGATCCCTGTAATGAACCTGATCACCTGTCTGTCTCCAGCCCGTTCAGGGGTTCTGTTTCCTGTTCCCAGTCTGCTAAGCTATTGTCCAGACCCAGCCAGCTCAGCTAACCTGTTTACCTGTGAGCCTGCTTGCCAAGCCGTTGTCCAGATCCAGCCAGCTCTGCTATCCGGTTTACCTGTGAGCCTGCTTGTTAAAGATCCAGCCAGCTCTGCTAACCTGTTTACCTGTGAGCCTGCTTGCCAAGCCGTTGTCCAGATCCAGCCAGCTCTGCTATCTGGTTTACCTGTGAGCCAGCTTGTTAAAGATCCAGCCAGCTCTGCTAACCTGTTTACCTGTGAGCCTGCTTGTTAAAGATCCAGCCAGCTCTGCTATCCGGTTTACCTGTGAGCCTGCTTGTTAAAGATCCAGCCAGCTCTGCTAACCTGTTTACCTGTGAGCCTGCTTGTTAAAGATCCAGCCAGCTCTGCCAACCTGTTTACCTGTGAGCCTGCTTGTTAAAGATCCAGCCAGCTCTGCTAACCTGTTTACCTGTGAGCCTGCTTGTTAAAGATCCAGCCAGCTCTGCTAACCTGTTTACCTGTGAGCCTGCTTGCTAGCTGTTGTCCAGATCCAGCCAGCTCCGCTGACCTGTTCCAGCTCATCAGTCTGCATCCAGTCTTCCCTGCTATCCAGGTTCTACCGTGTCCGCTAGCTGACTTGGTACTCTTCCGGTCTGTTGATCCTGCCAGGCACCCGTGCTCCTCCTCACTCCTGGCTCTCCTGTCCCCACACCAGGGGACCGGGAGTGGGAGACGCAAGGGAGGCCTCTCTCTGCAATCTCGGGCTCGCACCACCAGGTACGTGACAGACACTCTCATGCATTCCTGTTAAGACTTGCTTGGCTGACATCCCTTTTGGCTCCAGATCCTGCTTGCTGTTTTACTACGCCCATCTCCGGCTCCCTGACGTTTGGCTTGTCTGGCTATCCGTTCCGGTTCCTGAACTCTGGCTATGTTTTGACTACGTTTTTTCTATTTACTTTTATTATTAAACAAGTGTGATTTAACTGTACTTCTGTCTTGGTCTGATTTCATGCTTTCTGACACTCTGTCCCTAACAGGTGGGGTACCAGTCCCTACTTTGCCAACTCGCAAATGCACGCCAAACCTGGGAGCCAGGGCCTTAAATAGGCTCAGTCTGACCCAATATGGCTGCCAGAGTCATCTGCGGCAGCAGCATCCAATCAGATACTTCCCCTGTGACCCAGGAATCTATAGAGGAACTATGTTCCTCTTGACTTCCCCTCCAACTGCAGTGTCATTGTGGAAGAGTGCCACCTGCAGTGGAGAAAGTAGACAGCACCTGCCTAAAGGCCCTTGGAGCACTTTTCCTCCTACTGATGCAAGACACTATTCCTCCTACTGACACCAACAATTGGGCATAATTCCTGTTACTGACACCAATGACGGAGCACCATTTCTCCCATTGACACCAATGATGGGGCACAATTTCTTCCATTGATACCAAAGATGGGGCACTATTCCCCCCCATTTACACCAACGATGGGTCAGTTTTCCTCCCACTGACACCAACAATGGCGCACTAACCCTCTCCCTAATGCCAAAGATGTTGACTCCCACTGATTTCTACTCCCAATAACCAAAGTCTGGCCCCCCTAAGGCCTGAAGGTCAATAAACTGGCTCTTTGTTTAGAAGGTTTGAAGACACCTGTGTTAGAAGGTGTCTACATTCTTTCTCCATGGTCCCACCTTATGTAGAAATGTAGTCAGTAACTCTTGCTCGCTCCCAAGATGGACTATGGGATTTGTTGTATGCACTGCTGATTGCAAACAAACTGAAATGGTAATAGGAGAGGTTTGGGAGCTCAAGGAGGATGTTACAAGGAGGCAGAATACTGTAAGAAATGATTAAATGAAAAATAGATTACAGAGCCGCTATGCAGTGCATGTTGCTTGGATTATTTTTGGAGAGCAAAGATATTGTTTAGTGTCTTTAATGAATACATAGTTGAATTCAGTAGGGTAATTTACAATATCTCTGTGTTTACTTACACATTTATCGGGATTTCACAAACTTCACTTAATTTGCCTTGTGTATGAGGCTCAGGATGGACAAGAAAATATGTTAGACTCTTGCTCTGTAGTCTGCATTTTGATGTTGAAACAACCAGCCTTTTTGTGTGAAATCCCTTGTATAGGTTACTGAGGTCATTATCTTGACATTTATTACTCATAATATTGTTATATTTTCCTACATGAAAACTTTTTTACCCCAGGAAAGGCATAAAAGAAGCTAGACAGAAGAGATATACACAATCAGCCATTGTTAATTGTAGGCTCCATCGGAAAGCTTTAGAGTTGGAATAGCTTTGTGATTGCAGCATGTAGCCACAGTAAGCCTGAGGTCATCAAGTCAAATGCAGTCTTGGATTTAAAGAGAATATAAGCAGGAGTTTAACCGGGGAGCTAAATCCATGTTATAGAAACTAAACTTGATGGCTCTGGGAGTAGAAAGAACCAAAACAGATTTAAAAGAGATTCTAGAAACTTGTGTAGCGCACCTCACGTAGGAGCCGCTGGTGAATAGGGATCCCCCACCCTGCACATGCACACTGCATTTTCACAGACACACTTATGCCCTGTACACACGATTGGATTTTCCGACAACAAATGTTGGATGTGAGCTTGTTGGCGGAAAGTCTGACCGTGTGTATGCTCCATCGAACATTTGTTGTCGGACTTTCTGCCAACAAATGTTGGCTAGCAGGGTCTCCACCAACAAATTTTTATTGTCAGAGTTTCCAATCGCGTGTACACAAGTCCGTCGCACAAAAGTCCATGCATGCTCGGAATCAAGTACGAGCCGGAAGCACTCGGTCTTGTAAAACTAGCGCTTGTAATGGAGATATCACGTACATCTTGTACATCACTACATTCGTAATTGTTGGCCAACATTTGTGTGACCGTGTGTATGCAAGACAAGTTGGAGCCAACAACCTTTGAACAAAAATCCACGGTTTTGTTGTCGGAAAGTCCGATCATGTGTACGGGGCATTAGAGTCAGTGAACAGTCCAACACTTTGTTTTTTTTTGTATTTATTGAGGGGATAAAACTTAGATAGGGATTATGGTAGTTATGGGATGCCCACTTGACTTTAGAACTCTTCAGGGACAACTCTTTCTAAGTACAGCTATATACACTCTCCTCTGCTTCCTCCAGCACACTTGCTTGCAGAAAACACAGACTCAGCTGGGACACTTTAGTAAATCTGGCAAAAGCATTCAACCAGATTAGCAAAAGGCCTTTACAGGCAGGAACCACGGGCCCCTTAGTGTGTAGAGAAAAGTCCAGTGTCTAGCTACATCCTTGTGGCTACTGATCCCAGCCCCACCTCTTCCGGCACTGTGACGCACAGTTTCTTTAGTGTGCCGCTCAGGCTCAATCACTATGGGGAGTAGTGTGGGTAATGCTACAACCACTGCAGGAGTGCAGTGCCAGCCCATCGGACTGGAGCTGCCCCTTTTACTAGCCCACCCGGTTACTTCTCCACAGTCCTCTCTGACTGTTCACTCACCAGCCACCCAGCTGTCTTCACCCTGGAGATCTCCTGGACATGCTGACTCTCTCCCGATGTCCTCACTCCTGCTCCTGTGCATCCAGGACAGGATTCCTTAGAGTGTTGTAGAGGATCCCTCCAGCACCCAAGCCCCAGGCCCAACGTCACCTGGCCCCAGACAGGGAGGTACCCTCAAGGGCCTCCGACAGCTTCCTCAGCACTCAATCTCCAGCTTCCACCTGACTACCCACTGCTGACATGACCAGAGCATTTAAGAGGTGCCTGCCCCCCTGCCAGCCCACTTGCTGGGGATTGGCTGGGGCCCTCCTCACTACTCCAAGCAGCTCCTCCTAACCTCCCACCGATTCTTCTGGAAGCTTCTCCAAGCTTCCCGTAAGGAGGGTGAGGAACCAGAGGTGCTGCTTGATGAGTCATCCAGCCTCCCTGAGTCACTCACCCTGACTCAGATTCAACACAGCCTGGCTCTCAGCCAGGCTAAATTATACTACTCTACAAAACTAACTATGTACACCTAGCACTCTACACTAGAGGGCGCTACACTTGTAAATAGTCTGCAACAGCAGTTACTATAATGATGTATAGGCTCTAAACAAGTATATTATTTTCTGTATAAATCTAAGGAAAGAAAAGTAAAAAAAAAAAAAATGCTGATTCCCATTTTACCAAGGATAATTTAAAAACAATGGGTCTTAAGTACACATGCAAAAAAATAAGTTTGTTCTGTGATTTGTCCCAATTATCATGGCAATAATACTTATGGTTTAAAGTGTGGCAACATTATTCACAAATGGAATAATGGCTTTTCAAATATTACTTATTACCTTTTCATAGTGAGGCTATACAAGGGACATAGACATTAGTACATGGGCAATAATGGGGCATTTATTAGACATAGTTGCTTGTAGTTCCCCAGTAAACCAATGTTATTGCTGCATTGAGCAAGATTGTCACTCCATAGCTGCAAAAATGTAAAGGATCAATAAGTCATTATTATCACCATCTTATAATAAAGAATGTAGACATTTAGACTATGCAGGTTTGATGTTAATTACCAGCTATATATGTCAAAGACCAATTCCAGGAAACCTAAAAACCCACCCTTACAATGGGGCTGTGCCTGAACTGCAAGCGTTTACTGCTCATTTTAAGTCTTGGGAAGGCAAAGCAGTTTTATTTATCTAATCAGCCACTTTGCATGCACTCGGGTGGTTGACTGTTCCTCTTGTGTCCAGTGTAGGATTATGGTCTTGATGACATCAGAGCACCTTAGACCGCCAGAGCTTAGGACAGAGGAAGCTACAATGACTGATCTGGCAGCACAGAAGAGCCTGCAGGAACAGAGGATCAGGTAAGTAGAACTGCTTTTCAAAGACCCCTAGACTAGACAGTGCAGGTGCAAGGAAAGATTTTTATTGTTCAGCCTTAAAAATATTTTATAACTCGTTGTGCACTGTGATGGGAGCAGTTCCGATGTGTCATAAAAGACTCATTGCTCTGTTTACATTTTTCTTTTTTTTATACTGCATTTATAGCGAAATGCCTTGTCTTTACAGTGGGACTGCGTTGGGCAAGGCTGCCCAGTGCAGTCCAATACATACGGTATGGATGAGACCCTAGGGTTTACCTACACTTTAAAGAGCTAGTTATGGATATCAAGAAGGCAAACCAAGGTTAAATATGAAAGGCATGAAATTAAAATAAGGCTATACAGTAAAACCTTGGATTGCGAGTAATGCTGTTTACGAACGTTTCGCAATACGAGCTATTTTAAAAAAAAAATCCTGATTCAAATTGCATTGTCTCGCATGAAGAGCAGAATTCAAGACTCTGGGGTGTGCAGTACCACATGTGGCCAGAGGTGCCGGGGCGCCGGTGACGCTTGGAAACACTCAGAAACACTCTGTGTCTCCGATCGTCTTTCCACCCCCCACCTCTGGCCCCATGCGGTACTGCATACACTAGCAGTGACATTGGAACGATTTATCTGAGTTTCCATTGATTCCTATGGGGAAACTCGCTTTGATATACGAGTGCTTTGGATTACAAGCATGCTTCTGGAACCAATTATGCTCGTAATCCAAGGTACTACTGTACTTGTTTCAGTGGCTTTTAGTTTTATTCAGTTATTTTTTTGGAACGAGGCTATGAGTGACAATAATGGAGGAGGAATTTACCATTTGCCTGTTACTTTCAGCACCGGACATAGTCAGGGCCATCTTTAATATTGATTGGACCCTGGGCAAACATTTTCTTGGGCGCCCCTGCAATTTCGCTCTCCACATGCTTTGAGACATACAATAAAAGCTAGACTCAAAATCAGTTTACTGAATGAGATCAGGCAACTATTGCGATTGGTTGCCAGAGGTTACAGTGTATCATTACCATTCACTGACTGGCTGCTAGAGGTTACAGCACACATTATGGGTCACTGTTTATTTTCTAGAGGTTACAGCATATGACTTCTGCTTGTTGATTGGTTGCTAGAGGATACTGTACATCAATACTGCTCACTGATTGGTTGCTAGAGGTTACTAGACATCTATACCACTCACTAATTGGTTGCTAGAGGCTACTGCACATTTATACTGCTCACTGATTGGTTCCTAGAGGTTACTGCATATCCTTACCGCTCAATGATTGGTTGCTAGAGGTTACAGCACATCATCTCATCACCGCCTGCACACCATGGACTGGGAAGGTGAGGGGACCCATCAATAGACAGAAAACTTCTACGAATCCTAGGACTCCTGGGATCAGTGGCAGTGCTGGGGAAGGGGGGTTGGGATCAGTGGCAGTGGAGGGTGGAGGGGGGTGGGATTAGTTAGGAGGCAGTACACTGTGGCAAATTCTGAATCATGTAGAGCAAAGCTGGGCAGCATTATTAACTTCACACTGAGATATCGGGACACAGCACGGGAATAAAACTTCAAGGGATAGGGGAATTTAAACCAGGATAGTTGGCAAGTATGAGACAGCTGCTTTGGGCCCCACAATAATGATGGGGGCCCAGGGCAGCTGCGCCTTTTGCCCTGCCTTAAAAACGGTCCTGGACATAGTATGTATGGTATTATGAAAGTATGGATTTTTAGGGGTTTACCCCATTGTAGAGGTTAGCTTAAGGTTAGGGGATACGTTTAGGGTTATGATTTAGGGCTCTGGTGCCTGAGGGCTGCAGGTGGCCTTTTGGCACCCCTGAGGGCCCCTGCAGACACTAATCTGCATTTCCCTCTTGTACAGCCTCATATAATATGTCTACAGTCTATCACTGTCTCCTGACACTTCTTTTACTAGTAGTGGCTGCTAGCTTTGGCTTTGCCATCCTTTCCTGTCCAAACCCAAGTTGGACTTTAAGCAGCAGTGCTGATGCATAGTGTTTGCACACGTCCTGCTGTAGTCATCTCAGTAAATCTGTGATGTCCAGCCACCACTGGAGCGTACACACATCCACAGGAAGTTCAAAGAAAGAGACTACAGGATATGTTCAGCGCAGGAAAAAAAAACACGAACAAAGTAAGTTGAAAACTGTACTTTGATAACAAAAAATAATGATCTTGTTTTACTTACAATGTTCCTCAGAACTACAGTATATTCCTACTTGCTATTGATAATAGGAGATATTGGCTATTGGTGGCCACTCACCAGATCAGTACTAACATGATAATCACATGGCTGCATTTTATCAACAAAGCCATACCAGTGCCCAATCAATGTGCACCTAGAAATAAGTACTTATTATAAAAGATGTTTTAAAAAAGTAAAAAAAATTGAAAAAATATAAAGAAGCTTCAATAATGCTAAATGACCATATAAAGTCAATTGAGCCTTTAAAAACAACAATAATTGCAACTTCCCCATCAACTTATTAATTTATGTAAAATTTATCTAAAACGGAAAATTTCTCTGTCTGAATTTAAGCTAAAATGTCACGACCACCCTTAGAATACTTGAATCACTCTTTCCATTATCTGATACTAGCGGGCTAATACTAAGGAATTTGGAGAGAATGTATTCTGGAAATGTTGCCTAGCTGCAACACACAGTGGCCTGTGTGGATCACAACATACACTATACATACTGTGTAGAACAGCCTTTACCAATATTTTTACCTCAGAGGAACCCTTAAAATAATTTTCAGGTCTCATTGAATCCCTACTAAAATCAATTCAGTAAGATTAATGCCCCTTATATTGATGGTCAGTGGAAGAATGCCCCCAGTGGTGGCCAGAATGCCACAATTAAAGATAGATAATTGGTGTAACGCCACTGGCTCTATCAAGTGGTGTTGGCCCTGATACTATGCAGGCACGATCAGATAGGGGGTCAATCAGCCACAGCTCAAGTAACACCTAGCAACCTCTGGAGAAACCCTGGTTGAGAATGGCAGGGGTAGAGTATAGAGAATCATGAAACCTGTTAAGGCTGGTTTAGAAAATATAAAATACTTTGCCTGTTTAGAACACCAGCTCTTAGTGGATTTAACTCCTTACAGGTAAGTGGACTCACTCACAAACCTTGAACCTCCTCTTCTGGGGTCCCCCGCTGACACTCTAGGCTCCTCCTCTTCTTCATGTACCAACATAGAAAGCTGTTTCCTATGGGGGCTCAACCGTGAGCTTGGTCCAAAGTCGGGCTGTGTGGGTCTATTGACACACACAGCATGGCTGAGCCCCGCCCCCACTCTTTGCTCACTGGATTTGATTAACAGCAGCAGGAGACAATGGTTCCCGCTGCTGCTTCTGCCAGCAGAGATAGAGGAGAGAACTACTGCAGATGGGCACAATATTTGATCGAGATATGACTCAGATACAGTGCCTTGAAAGAGTATTCATACCCCTTGAAATTTTCCACATTTTGTCATGTTTTGTCATGTTTTGTCAGCATGGATCGCAGGACCCTGAAGTGATGTCAGTGGAAGAGAACCTGAACCAGCTTGGAATGCATTGCCTGGAAGTGACGTAAAAGGGGCGTGATGCGCTTCGTGGCATCTATTGGCTCCTTCATACCAACCACCCTGACGCTGGACTACTATTCCACCATATCTACAATGATGAGCCTTGTTTTTATCTCACTTAGAGTAAGTGTATTTTAACTCCTTTGGGTTATTAAGGTCTTGCATTGCTGCACTTAGAGGCGCCTTTCTGCTTGTTTTGTCTTTTCCAATTATTGCTTCCCTCTTTAAAGCGGTTGTATACCCGTTTTTTTTATTTTTTTTTATAAACTACCTGCAAGAAAAAGATCGGGGGCCCCGACGCCGTTCTCTTCTCCCCCTCCAGCTGCAACCATCGCTCTTCCGGGTATCGCCGCTCCGGCCAATCACAGCGCCGCTGCGGCGCTGTGATTGGCCAGAGCAGCGAAGATGTCGCTCCGTGCATGCGCGCGGGACACTTCAACTGCGGTGAGCCGCAGTTCTGAATGGGGATTAACCCTGTAAATTCACCATTGTCTACGGCGCGCATGCCCCGTAGACAACGTTGTAAAACGTTCTGTGCAAATATCTCCTAAACCGTGCAGGTTTAGGAGATATTTCTTGTACCTACAGGTAAGCCTTAATCTAGGCTTACCTGTAGGTACAAGTTGTAATTGAGGGTATACAACCCCTTTAAGTACTACCCAAGTGTTCTGAGACATCATTTTGCCTGAGTTGTATCCGTTCCATACTGCAGACATTATCTATGGCCAGTACTGTCATCCAGAGCACCCTATATCTCTTTACCTTGTGCATTTGTATTCAGCCTCCTTTACTCTGATACCCATAACTAAAACTAGTGGAACAAATTGCCTTCAGAAGTCACCTATTTAGTAAATAGAGTCCACTTGTGTGTAATTTCATTGCAGTATAAATACAGCTGTTCTGTGAAGCCCTTCAGTGGTTTGTTAGAAAACCTTAGTAAACAAACAGCATCATGAAGGCCAAGGAACACACCAGACAGGTCAGGGTTAAAGTTATGGAGAAGGATTAGGTTTAAAAAATATCCCAAGCTTTGAACATCTCACGTAGCACTGTTCAATCCATAGTCTGAAAATGGAAAGAGTATGGCACAACTGCAAATCTACCAAGACATGGTCGTCCACCTAAACTGACCGGCCGTGCAAGGAGAGCATTAATCAGAGAAGCAGCCAAGAGGTGAGCCATAGTAACTCTTTAGGAGCTGCAGAGATCCACAGCTCAGGTGGGAGAATCTGTCCACAGGACAACTATTAGTGGTACACTCCACAAATCTGGCCTTTATGGTCTGGACTTTGACTGGGCTATTCTAACACATGAATATGCTTTGATCTAAACTGATCAGAGATCAAGAAGAAAGCTATTGTTGAAAGAATGCCATAAGAAGTCCCGTTTGCAGTTTGTGAGAAGTCATGTGGGGGACACAGCAAACACGTGGAAGAAGGTGCTTTGGTCAGATGAGACCAAAATTTAACTTTTTGGCCTAAAAGCAAAACGCTATGTGTGGCGGAAAACTAACACTGCACATCAGTCTGAACACACCATCCCCACTGTGAAACATGGTGGTGGCAGCATCATGTTGTGTGGATGCTTTTCTTCAGCAGGGACAGGGAAGCTGGTCAGAGTTGATGTGAAGATGGATGGAGCCCAATACAGGGCAATCTTAGAAGAAAACCTGTTAGAGTCTGCAAGAGACTGGGGTGGAGGTTCACCTTCCAGCAAGACAACCCTAAAATACAGCCAGAGCTATAATGGAATGGTTTAGATCAAAGCATATTCATGTTTTGGAATGGCCTAGTCAAAGTCCAGACCTAAAGCCAATTGAGAATTTGTGGCAAGACTTGAAAATTGCTGTTTTACAGATGCTCTCCATCCAATCTGAAAGAGCTTAAAGAGGTGGTCCACCCGCACCAAAAATATTAAAAGTCAGCAGCTACAAATACTGCAGCTGCTGACTTTTAATAAATGGACACTTACCTGTTCCAGGTTCCAGCGGTGTCGGCAGAATGTGACGAGCGACCACTCGTCTCTCCGCTGCCCCGCCGCCATCCTCTGTCAGGGAATCAGGAAGTGAAGACGCAACGGCTTCACTGCCCGGTTGCCTATTGTGCATGCGCGAGTCGCGCTGCACGTCTCTATTGGTCCCCGTTGTGTCCTGGGAACTGTGTTTCCCAAGACACAACGGGGCATCTTCGGATATGGGCGGGACAGCTCCGGCTATCTCGTCCCAGAAGTATAGTATAATACAGGTATCTGCACCCCCCTCCCCCCTGAAAGGTGCCAATTGTGGCACCGGAGGGGGGGGAGGAATCCGATAAGCGGAAGTTCCACTTTAGGGTGGAATTCCGCTTTAAAGTGGTTGTATACCCTTAAATTCAACTTGCACCTACAGGTAAGCCTAGATTAAGGCTTACCTGTAGGTACAAGAAATATCTCCTAAACATGCACGGTTTAGGAGATATTTGAAAAGAACGTTTTACAACGTTGTGTACGGCGCATGCGCGCCGTAGACAACGGTGCATTTACAGGGTTAATCCCCATTCACAACTGCGGGTCACCGCGGAGCGACGTCCTCTCCGCTCTGGCCAATCACAGCGCCGCAGCGGCGCTGTGATTGGCCGGAGCGGCGATACCCGGAAGGGTATCTGTGGAGAGATGGATGCGGCCGGAGGGGGAGAAGAAGATGGCGTCGGGGGCCCCGATCTAAGGTAAGTGATGCATAATGAGCTAGTATGCTAGTCATACTAGCTCATTATGACTTTGTCTTGCAGGTAGTGTACAAAAAAAAAAAAAAAAAAAACGGGTATACAACCGCTTTAAGCTGTTTTGCAAAGAGGAATGGGCAAAAATGTCACTCTTTAGATGTGCAAAGCTGGTAGAGACATCCCCATAAAGACTTGCAGCTGTATCTGCAGCGAAAGGTGGTTCTACAAAGTATTGACTCAGGGGGGCTGAATACAAATGCACGCCACACTTTTCACCAATTTACTTGTGAACAATTTTGAAAATTATTTATAATTTTCCTTCCACTTCACAATTATGTCCCACTTTGTGTTGGTCTATCACATAAAATCCCAATAAAATACATTGACAAAATGTGTTAAATGGCAAGGGGTATGAATACTTTTTCAAGGCTGTAAGTATATAGGGGGGTGAGGGGGTCATACATACAATTACTGGGACATTTTTTATGTGTGGTGGTGCCTTTAACCTCTTGCTTATTGGGCACTTAAACCCCCCTCTTGACCAGACCAATTTTTAGCTTTCAGCACTGTCGCACTTTGAATGACAATTGCTCGGTCATGCTGCACTGTACTCAAATGGAATTTTTATAATTTTTTTTCCACACAAATGCAGTCTTCTTTTGGTGGTATTCAACACTGGGGTTTTTATTTTTTGCAAAATAAACAAAAAAATATTTTTTTTTTTGAAAAAAACATGTTTAATAGTTTGTTATAAAATTCTGCAAACGGGTAATTTTTCTCCTTCGTTGATATTCGCTGAGGAGGCTGCACTGATGGGCACAGCTAAGGCGACACTGATGGGAACTGATAAGACGGCACTGATAGGCACAGCTAAGACGACACTGATGGGCACTGATAATAAGGCACTGGTGGGTGGCACTGGTGGGTGGCACTGATAGATGTCTCTGATGGGCACTGATACTAATGGGCACTTGTAGGTGGCATTGATGGGCTCTTGTAGGTGGCACTGGTAGGTGGCACTGATGGGCACTGGTAGGAGGCACTGATGGGCACTGGTAGATGATATTGATAGGCAGCACTGGTGATGACAAACTGTGGGCACTGATGGGTGGCATTGTGGGCACACTGATAGCTGGCACTGTGTGCACTGATAGACTGATAGGTGGCACTGTGGCCACTGATGGGTGGCAATGTGGGCACTGGTGGCTGGTGCTGGTGGGCACTGGTAGGTGGCGCTGGTGGCCACTGGTAGGTGAGGCTAGTGGGCACAGAAGCCTCTTCACGATTGGGGCCGATGTCCCTCTCGCAGCCGCCGGTGATCAGCTTTTTTTTTTCTCCTCACGCTATCAGCGGCTTACCCATAGTTAAAAGTCAGGAGGGAGGGTTTACAACCACTTTAAGAACAACATTTTGAAAAAAAAAGACATATTCCCAGTGTTTTTTTCAGATATTTTTGTTATTATTTTGCTAAAGCTTTGTGTATCAGTACTGCTCCAACTGAGAAAAAAGGAAACACCCTGAAATCTTGTCTTGAAAATTAAACTGTTAATGCCAATTAAAAATTACACAGACAGCACTCAATAATTATTATTGCATACCTCTCAACTTTTTTAAATGGGAGTGAGGGACACCTATGAGCAAAAGTACACACCCCCTGCCACGCCCACTTAAAGGACAAGTGTACAAAAAAAAAACAAGATTGATTAAACCCACGAGTGCTTTTTTTACCAGTACTATTCCTTTATATTGGCTTTTGGAACTTACAAATGCAGCAATTTAGAATTCACATTTTTTGATAGATAAAAAGTGCATTTTATATACATCTATATAGATCAGACCAAAATGAGGGACAAATGGGGAGGAATGAGGGACAGAGGGAAATTGCTCCAAATCAGGGACAGTCCCTCAAAATCAGGGACAGTTGGGAGCTATGTTATTGAATTGCGGTGATTGTATTGGACAAACCACTGCACTAACATCAGGGACAGGATCTGGTGATCACTTACTTTGAAATGTGGTGACAAAAAGTCTGTGAAGTCTCAGTTGGGGTCAAAAAGTTCATTAACTTCAGACATATTTAAACATGACCTATAGACTTTAGTATGATGGGAGGGAATGAACTAGAGTCTATACAACTTCATAATAAAGGGACAGTGATGGCCAGATTATGACAAGTAAAAGAAAAAATGGCACTATAAGGCCTCATAAACACGGGGGGGGGGGGGGGGTTGATTACTAAAGGCAAATCCAGTTTGCTCTACAAGTGCACTTGGAAGTGCAGTCGCTGTAGATCTGAGGGGGACATGCAAGAAAAAGAAAAAACAGCATTTTTGCTTGCACATGATTGGATGATAAAATTAGCAGCACTTCCCCTCAGATCTACAGGGACTGCACTTCCAAGTGCACTTACAGTGCAAAGTGGGTTTGCCTTTAGTAAATAAACCCCTATATTTATGGTCTAGAGCCCTACGGACGATATGAGTAACGATGACACACAGGAACAACACAAAACTTACCACAACATGAAATAGACCTGAAAGCGTGCCTTGGTCTACCGTATGGTACACCAAAATAAGGGGGCATACCCTAGATAAGGAATGATAAAATAAGTAGTTATGGAATAATGTGAAATGAGTATTCAGTCTGGGGTAAGAATACTTGGAAGAGGCTTTTAAAAAGGGGAGGGTGGGTGGGTATCTCGCACAGGAAACCGACAAAGACCGGCGGCCTTTGGGCTGCTTAAATACCCTCCGGGCTCCTCCCATAACTTCAGGCCGGTACCCGGCCTTCCAATTTATGGTCTAGAGCCCTACGGACGATATGAGTAACGATGACACACAGGAACAACACAACACTTACCAACATGAAATAGACCTGAAAGCGTGCCTTGGTCTACCGTATGGTACACCAAAATAAGGGGGCAAAACTTTCAGGTAGGGGATAATTATTTATTAAAGGTAAATGTCACTGAGTAAGTCGGGCAAAGGCCTGAGCCATCTCCAACTGTGGGTTAGGTATGTAGCGAGAGAAGCAGGCCGACTTCCACTGACCTAGTTTCTTGATCACATGGTCCGGAACCCCCTGTCTTGAGGCCGTCGTGGCCGCCCCGATCCGGAATGAATGCCCGGAGTACTGGCTGGGGTCCAACTGAAGATTGCCAAGAAGGACCCGGATATGCTCCACAAACTGTGAGGAGTTGAGGGGTTTAACTGGAAAGGGTAAAAGCGGACTGGAACCTTGGCGGTCGGATAGTAGTGGCGTCATCTGGTTTAACACAGTAACTGGGCACCAGTTGTTGTGGGTCCTGTACAGGTGTATATCTGCTCCGGAACCTCGCTGCTGAGTTTTAGACATCGCCAAGTGAAGAACATAGTGATCCTGGTGGCGGCAGAGGTTACTTTTAAGCAAGACTGGACCAGCTGGGTGGCTGCGAGTGACTCGCTGGGCCGTAGAAACCCATAAAACGCCATGTGTATCGCAGCCTGCAGGACGGTGCTGAGGAGGAGACCAAAAGGGGACCTATCCAGGATATCAGACATCCCCTTAAAGATCTCCCCAGTGATAGGCAGCCGCTTAGGGCTGACTGGCGGCTGGTGTTTCTGAACTCCACGCAGTAGAGCCCTCACTGCGTGGCAGGAGAACACTGAAGGCCTCGCGGGGTCTTGAAGTGACAAGTAGTGCTGCACCCCGGCCACGTACTGGCGTATCGTGCTGTGTGACAGTGCCAAGTGAGAATGGCAATAAGCGATAAACGCCAGAACCTGCTTGACGCTGGAAGATTCACGGGGGCGTTGGGGCAGGAACTTGTTAAATGCCCTCCAGGCTGCCCGGTAGGCCCGCCGGGTGTTGCGGGCGAGCGAAGAGTTGATGATGTTAGTAGCTGACTGTAAATGTGGGGCTAGTCCAAGGTCAGTTGTGACCAATCCGGGATAGTGGCTGAGAGATGGTAGGCTCCCGGCATCTGTTCAAAGAAAGAAATAAAGTTAAAACGGGAGAGTGCGTCCGCTGCTGAGTTGAACTTCCCTGGAATGAATGAGCAGTAAACATTGAACTGATGTTGTAGGGATAGCTGGACCAGTCTGCGAAGGAAGGACATGACGGGCCTGGATTTAGACCTGCCCTTGCTGATGATCTCGGCTGTGGCTTGATTGTCTGTCGTAAAAGCCACAGTCTGTCCAGACCAACGGTGACCCCATAGGTGAGCGGCTGCTACGATGGGGAACAGCTCAAAGAGGGCTGACGTGGTAGTGAAGCCCGGTGTGGCTAGTGCCTGAGGAGGCCAAGGGGCGGCGAACCACAAATGCCCAAAAATGGCGGCGCATCCTGTGGATGCCGCTGCATCTGTCACCACCTGAGGTGACAGCGTGGACACTACTGGGATGAACAGGGACACACCGTTCCAATTACTGAGAAAGTCTTCCCACATGGCCAGATCTGCCCTGGCTGCTGAATCCAGCCTGATGACCTGGTCTGGGTCCTGAGTGTAGGACAGGAAGACCAGCAGCCGGGACACAAAGGAGCAGCCCTGGGGGATGATCCTCATAGCAAAATTCAACATCCCGAGGAGAGACTGAAGTTGCTTCTGAGTACATCCCCCCCCACCCGGGTGAACTCTTGTAGAACCGTCCTGATACGGTCCAACTTGTCTGCGGGAAGGCTGGCCTGCATGGTTAGAGTGTCAAGGTCGATGCCCAAGAACGTGATCTTGTGCGCCGGGCCGTCAACCTTGTGTTCCGCTATGGGGACGTTCAGATTGTTGAAAACCGTCCTCAACTTTCCAAGGTCCCCTGGGGGAGCACCGGGTGGTTCTATCAAAAGGAAGTCATCCAAATAGTGGATGACCTCGTGGCACTGTGCCTCGTGGAGAAGGATCCACGCCAGGGTCTCCGCGAACTTATCAAACAACCAAGGACTACTCTTAGACCCGAAGGTCAACTTGGTTGCGAAATAATATCGCTCCCTCCATTTGATGCCGTGCCAGCACCACAGGGAGGGATGTATAGGCAGCAGCTTGAAGGCATCAGATATGTCCGCCTTCGAGAGCCAAGCACCCACCCCAGCCCTGAGTATGGCCTGGATAGCCATATCTACCGAAGCGTACTTCAATGAGAACTCCTCGGAGGGAATGAGCGAGTTGAGACTGGGAACGACGGAAGAATGAGGCGCTGACAGATCACACACCAGACGTTTTTTATTTGAAAATTTTCCCTGTACAAGCCCGATAGGGCTGACCCTCCAGATACTAAAGGGGGACTGACTGAACGGGCCTATCATAAAGTCCCGATCCAACTCCGTCTGAAGAAGGACGTCGATAGCTGGCTCATCTGTTGCTGCTGAGCGCAAGTTCCGACATTCGTGGGTGGTGTGGGGCAGGGTGATGCGCCCGGTATGAAACCCCATCGGTGAAACCTCGGATGAGGTAGCTGGCGAGTGACGGAGTGGGGTGTGAGGTCAGGTAAACATCGAGCCAAAGGACATTGACCCGGCTTAGTCACGGTTTCTTCTGTTTGACCTCACACAGGACCCTGGGGTGTGCCCTCTGGCATAGGGTGCAGACGTGCAAGAGCCGGCACTGGCTGAAATTGCAGGAGCCGTAGTTGAAGTTATTGCAAATGGCGGCTCTCCCAACCATCCGCACCGGACGTCCCAACTTGTCCACCTTCTGCCCTTGCGCCGGGGCCTGCTGAGCCTGACTCGTGCTGGTAGAGGCCGTGCTAGCTGTCGGGTGGACAGAGACTATGTTGGCACACCAGACCGCGGTGTGGGATGCTGACTGACAGACAGCACATAGTGGGGACCGTAGACCCGCAAAGTGGCGGCAGAACAACTCGTTGTCCACTACACTCCAGTCCGTTGTCAAATGGAACTGTAAGAATCTGGCCGCGGCTTTGGCCGAGAAGGACCGATGATAATCGTAGAACGCTGAACCACCGTATTTGTGGCCCAGGTCTACGATTAGATGGAGGTAGAGGTCCAGTTCCTCCCGCCTGCCCGGGGAGGCTGAGCACAGCACGTCCCTGAACATACCGAAAGCGAGCGTGAACTCAGGCACCGTGAGCTTTCTGTTCAGCCTCGGATCCTTAGCCTTCAAAACCACCGAGACGTCCCCCCAGGTGTAGGCCTTGTTCTCCGCCAAATCATGAACCGAGATCATGAGTGAGGCCAGGTTAACGTCTCTGCCCTCTAAAATGTCCTTCCTTACGCTGGGTGGCACCAGGTGGGAAGGATGAATGGTAGTTGTGGCAAGCTCACTACCTGCGGCCGGTGCACTGATGGCTGGGATCACAGCAGGGTCCGGAACCGTGGCGGCCGGGCTGGTCTCTAGACGTGTCACCCTGTCCTGGACCTCTATGATCGAGGAAGACAGGGAAGATAGGAGGGCGTGTAGCTGAGCGACGGCGGTTGAAATGGATTCCAGGGACGCCTGCTGGCTGCTGGAACCGGCTGCGGCCGGTGGTGGGAAGAGGAGCCTGAATAGCTCCGCCTTCCTGGCCTCGGACGAGAAGGGTATCCCTCTGCGCCTCAGCTCGGCGGACAGCCTGGGAATTGTCCATGCCCTAAGGGACTGGACACTGCCGGCCTCGGAGGCTGACGCCGGAGATAGCGGGGTGGTGAGGTCCTCGCTGCCGACTGACGACATGGCGGCTGCCAAGACCCGTTGCTTAGTTGACTGGTCACGTGTCTGCAGGCTGGGCCTATAAAGAGGTGACAAGAAATGAGTTTGGACGTGTAACCTATGGTATACGTACCTGACATGAAAATGCAGGTGCCCCACCCCCCCCCCCGTTTTTTTTTTTTTTTTTTTTTATATTTTTTATTTATTTTTTTGTTTTTACCTGCTGGAACCCTGATCAAGCTGGTGCAGGTGGACCTACTGAATCCGACTGACCTGAGAGAGTGTGAGAGAAAGTACCTATTTAAGAGCCTGAAACTGCTGCCGTCCTGAGCGACGGTACCCAATGTTGATGATAACAACAGGCGATAGTGACTTAAGTCGACTGACGTGACTGCTGTGGAATCAAATGACGGACAACAACACGAATAACTGAAATGACATGTTGCCTTAACTGAAATGAACATCCCGTGACAGGGCCCGGCCCGGTCGTACCGTATGGGGGTGACTGTGAGCCGGACTCTGGAGCACGTACAGAAATGAGACAACCGTGAAATGAGGCCAACTGCCTGGGTACGCTGGGGCCGAACTGTGACATACTGGCTGCCACCGGGTTCGACTCCAAGTGCTACAGCATGCGGTAGAACGCTAGCACTCGTGTGACAGCGACCTCGATCATCATGCCACTGTCTAGTGACTGAACCCCTTTTTTTTTTTTTTTTTTTTCTGTACTGAAATGCGGCCGGCCTAGGGCACGCCGGCGCGAAATCGTACAGGGAAGTGACTAAATTAACGCCGGGGCGTGGTAAGGTGACACAGAAATGATATAACATGACAAGGACAAGAATCAAAATTTTTTTTTTTTTTTTTTTTTTTTTATGCGATTCCGTCCCTGGCGCATGTATTGAAATGAGGCCGGTCTAGGGCACGCCGACACGAATTAGTGCGGGGAAGTGACTGCATTCATGCCGGGCGTGGTAAGGTGAGACAGAAATGACATACCATGACAAGGGCAAGAATCAAGAGTGAACGCAACCTGTGATGCGATTCCGCCCTTGGCGCATGTATCGAAATGAGGCCGGGCAGCCGTGCGTCTGGGTTGCCCCGATCGGAGCATCTATGGATGCGACCGGACCCACCCAGAGGTATAGTGACCGAAATGAAACCATGACAACAGACTAGATTTCAACAAACCGAGCAACTTGTAACTGAATCTATCTCTGGAGCATGTATAGAAAGGAGGCCGAGCGGCTAGGCGAACCAGTGCGAATCGATGCATCCCGGATGCGACCAGATTCAGACCGATACGTGGCCAATGACCGAAATCATGCCAAAGACTAGACTCGAGCCCGCATCCGTACGAGCGGTGGGCCAATCTCTGAAACATGTATGGTAATGCGGCCGTAACCTGGGTACCCCGAAACAAATCCGTGCCTGAGTGCGACATGACTTGAATCTGAGTGCGGCCAGGATCGAAATGATGGCATGAACGCCCTGTATAAATGATGCGAAATGACTTAGCATGACCGAATGGCCTGATACGTTAACCATGTTTGAAATGACGAAATGATTTGCCATGCTAATACCATGAAATGTTTCGACACGGTCGAAGTAATTCGTGCAATTAACATGCCAACAGTGACTCGGAACGCAACCAGTGATCCGGCATGCTTGCTGGTATAACTGATTTGACCGATTTGACATGACATGAATGCTGCGTGTGAGTGCGAACGGCACCCGTGAGCGAGCTACGTTTGAACGATTCGAAGCCTGCGTACTCCGACCGCATAAGGGGAACCCTTGAGTGCCGGATGCGGCATCAGTCGGAGTGTCATGGCGGGCGGCCCTGAATGTGCGTGCCACTAGGTGGCTCCCGATCGTGTACAACCAAAAACGTGCGCGTAGCTGTATAGTGTTTTCGAGACAAGCGGTGCGTGGTTCGTGAGCTACGCAGACCACAGTTTAGTGACATGATAAGCAGTGCATGGGAACGTTAAACATGGGAGCCGAAGCCCTACCTGCGACAGCCGAACCAGACTCTTTGTACGGAACTGCGACTCGGCGACACGAGTGCGACACGAAGGGACAACACGACTTACGAACACGGAACACGGGACTGCAACAACACAAGGAGGCGGACAGACGAAACGGAGCACCAACAGCGCTTGTCTCGAACGAGTCGGTCCTAGATGTCTGACGTATCAGATATCTCGTACAGGAAACCGACAAAGACCGGCGGCCTTTGGGCTGCTTAAATACCCTCCGGGCTCCTCCCATAACTTCAGGCCGGTACCCGGCCCTCGGGGGCCGCTGTCCCGCGGTGTCCGGTGTGCGGTGTGCGGTGTCCCTCGTACGCGCTGAGGCTCCAGGCGCCATTGCAGGTTTGAAAGCCGCGCCTCCTCCTCCTCCTCGTCCGTGATAGGAGGAACACTCGGTTTTCCAAGCAGTCATGTGCAGTGTTCCGCCTATCACGGATATTCTCTCATCCTCGTCCATGAGATGAGAATGAGAGAACATCCGTGATAGGCGGAACACTGCGCTGCTGGGAAAATTAGTGTCCGCCTATCACGGACGGGCGGGAGGAGGCGGCGCGGCTTTTGAACAGTGCCGTCTGTCTACATGACAAGCTGTTCATGTAGGCAGACCGCACTGACTCGAGTATAAGCCGAGAAGGGGACTTTCAGCCCTAAAAAAAGGGCTGAAAATCTCGGCTTATACTCGAGTATATACGGTATAAATGTATAAATGTGATTAGGTGGTAATTAAATTTGTAAAGAAATAAAGTCCGAAAAAATAATCCAATAAGAATTAAAATTCCTCCTACATGGATAATATGATGAAAAAGTGTGGATGTACACTCACGAGATTTAGTAGATCCCCTGCCCTATGACAGGAAGGATCATATAAGGCTTATGGGGTCTCCCCGACCTCCTTGGGTCTTTTAAGCAGATCCTCCAATATCCTCCTCGTCCGGGTAGGACATAACTCCAAATGGGATGTCACCAGCGGTATAGGTAAGAAATGACGTCATGCTTGATGACGAAGCGTGTAAGGCTGGAGCGCACGTTGCGCCATGTCACGTCCTGGTGGAACGCTTGCTGACCCTGGAGTGGGTCTTGCGGTTTTCCACAGCCTCCACTGATCATTGCCGTTGTTCGCATAAGAGGTCTATAGATTTTAATCTGTCAATTGTTGTAGCCAGTTGAGTTTTTTTTTTAATAAACTACCTCTACAGTTTCACACTGTGAGGAGTCCGTCCTCTCTTTTTTCTTACCTATACCGCTGGTGACATCCCGTTTGGAGTTATGTCCTACCTGGACAAGGAGGATACCGGAGGATCAGCTTAATGTGATATTGGCCAGCGCTGTTTGCACAATAGTTTTAGCAGCTCTTCTGAACGAATTTTCTCCTGGCCTTCGGGTCTGGTATGGATTTTGAGGGGAACCCTACGCCAAAATTTAAAAAAAGAACAGCGTGGGGTTTCCCAAAAATAAAAAAACAGACCCCTATCTGAGTAGGCAGCCTGGCAGGTCAGCAAAGGAGGGGACGAGCAAGCCCTCAACATGGGGGGGGGGCTTTGGGGCAGCACCTTGTCCCCATGTTGATGTGGACAAGGGTCTCTCCCCACAACCCTGGGCTGTGGCCAGGGAGGGTCTGCGGGCAGGGGGCTTATCGGAATCTGGAAGCCCCCTTTAAGAAAGGGGGCCCCCAGATCCGGCCCCCCCATGTGAATGAGTATGGGGTACAGTTTATGCCTACCCATTCACCCCCCCCAAAAAAAACAGTGTAGTGTTAGAAAAACATGTCCTTTATTAAAAATGAATAATGTCTTCCGTGGTAGCTCCTCCAATGTCAATCACGATGGCTATTGCCACCGCTGCAGACGCCTTGATAATAATAAAAAAAGAGATCTAGCCCTGATGAAGAATCACATTTTTCTGTCAGCTCTGGTGTCTGACAGTTCTTATATAACTATGGGGCGTGGGTATGCGGTGAGGTCACCCGGAGACCCCGTCCCATTGTCATCGCCGCAGGCATGATGTCACAAGGGGCGGGGTCTCCGGGTGATGTCACTGCATAGCCATGCCCCATATGTATATAGGAACTCTCAGACACCAGAGCTGACAGATAGGCGGGAGTCTTCCTCGGGGCAAGAGTGTTTTTTTTTTTCTTTAAATCGGGTTGGCGGCGTCGGCCATCATGATTGATTTTGGAGCTACCACGGGGGACATTTTTCATTTTTAATAAAGGACTTGTCAAAAACAGTTTCTTGGGGGGTGTATGGGTATAAGGTACCCCCTACTCATTTACATTAGGGGTGTTGAATATAATCGCAGCATCGGTGCATTGCGATTCGGAGGGTTGGGATGCTGCACTGATGTTGCGAGTCGGCCAAATTGATTCACTGAAGAAGAAAGTCAGCTAATGAGCTGACAGCCAGTACGGTGCAGGGGGAGGAGCTCAAGGAGACCCGACATGAGGAGAGGCTTCAGTGGAGGTACCGGAACGGGGAAAAACACACTGAGTAGCATGGAGGAGGAGGAATTGACTGACACTCAAATAGCAGGTGAATGCCAATGTCACTGATTCCATCCCTCTACTACCATCAACCCACTACCTCATCCCACCATGCCAGTCTGATCCCACCGATCCCACTATGCCTCTGATACCACCATGACTCTGATATCACCATCCCACCATGCCAGTCTAATCCCACCATGCCTCTGATCCTACCATGTATCTGATACCACCATCCCACCAGGCCTCTGATACCACCATACCTCTGATCCCACCATGCCAGTCTGATCCCATCATGTCTCTGATCCCACCATGTCTCTCATCCCACCATGTCAGTCTGATCCCACCATGCTAGTCTGATCCCACCATCCCACCATGCCTCTGATCCCACCATCCAACCATGCCTCTGATCCCACCATCCAACCATGCCTCTGATCCCACCATGCCTCTGATCCCACCATGTCAGTCTGATCCCACCATGCTAGTCTGAGCCCACCATCCCACCATGCCTCTGATCCCACCATCCAACCATGCCTCTGATCCCACCATGCCTCTGATCTCACCATGCTTCTGATCCCACCATGCCTCTGATCCCACCGTCCCACCATGCCTCTGATCCCACCATCCCTCTGATTCCACCATCCCACAATGCCTCTGATCCCATCATCCCTCTGATTCCACCATCCCACAATGCCTCTGATCCCACCATGTCAGTCTGATCCCACCATGCCAGTCTGATCCCACCATGCCTCCGATCTTACCATGCCTCTGATCCCACCATGCCTCTGACCCCACCAACCCACCATGCCTCTAATCCCACAATGCCTCTGATCCCACCATGCTTCCGATCTCACCATGCCTCTGATCCCACCATGCCTCTGACCCCATCATCCCACCATGCCTCTGATCCCATCATGCCTCTTATCCCACCGTGCCTCTGATCCCACCATGCTTCAGATCCCACCATGCCACAATGCCTCTTATCCCACCATCCCACCATGCCTCTGATCCCACCATCCCACCATGCCTCTGATCCCACCATGCCACCATGCCTAAGTCGCTGGGATTTTAAGTCGCACATATATGAACGGTTGTGTGGCAATGTTGCATGGCAAGCTGCACAAGTGTGAATGGACCCTTAAAGCGGATCTGCAGGATAAACAAATATTGTCTAAATACAAGCATCATGTTTATTCTTCCTTGAAACTTCTTCCAGATCTGTACTGTAATTTAATGTGAAACTTGGTCTCTGTGGAGGAGCTTCCTGTAATAAAGTCACTGTTGCTGTCTATCCTTGTGAAGGGTGACTGGTCTTATCTCTGCCCAGTCCTGTAGATTTCTACAGGCAGCCTGTAGTGGGTGGAGCTGCTGGGCCCCTCCCACAGCCCTGCTCTCTGCACAGGCTATGTACAGAACAGGGATGATGTCACTGATACTTTTCCAAAATAAACATATGGGTTTGTATTGGCATTTGGTGCTCACAAAGTGGATTTATATCCTTTTTTGGCTATTGATATCTTTAAAGGAAAGTGTTTGTGTCCAGAGTTCAGCTTTAAGTTGTTCCTTACAAGGTCACTTTAAGCATGTCATATCAGCAAAGTATGATGTCACACTGATAATCAACATACAGATTACATTGTAACAAATGTAAAACAAAACAAAAAATAAATAACACAAACTTAATAAGCAAACACACAGCTTGCAAAATGTCCCCTGACGCATGTGATGTGCTGTATTAAGTCACTGCAGCTTAATGATTACAATTGAAACTGACAAAAATACAGAGCTGTGCTCCTCTGAACTAGAATGAAGCAAGTAACATATTCTGTTATTTGGTGAGAGTCTGTACTTTAATCAAGGTGCTCCACTGCCACCTGCTGGTCCTGCAGCTTATTTTTTAAAGCATTAGGACTCATTTATACTATAGTGCAGTGATGGCGAACCTTGCTAGTGCATACATTAGTATGTGCATTAGGTGCTGGCATGTGTTTAGAACTTGCGATGTGCTGTGCTTTGCCATTCTGCAATGTGTTTTAACTGTTTTGCAGTGAATTTTTCTATGCCGTTTTCCCCCTTTTATTAAACTGAATCCTTTTACCCTGCGTTGCAGCAAATTGCACAAAAATTATGCATGTCCTGTTTTTGTTCAGCGCGCATCAAAACCCCTGCACGCTGCATTTTTGTTGCGCTTTCTGAAACCCCACCAAAACCACAGGACATCATAGTCTATGGGAAAGCGCAGCTAACCTTTCTTTGGAAAGAGCAGCAAGACCACACCGGGGCAGTGTGAAGACATTTGAAAGGCCATAGGATATAAGGCTATTGCCTCGTCCTTGCATTGGGAGTGCATTGGGCAACAAGCCCTTACTGAACTTTGATTAGAAATACAAATACTACTTTTGTACTTGGCAATTTTTGTTACATGAACATAAATCCTGTTTTTAAGTAGTAGGACCAGGCTCTGTGTTTATAGCTATCTGTGTTGAATTGTTTACTCTTTGATTTGAAATGAAAGAAATTGAAAATCATCTAAAAAATGGCCATTCTTTCATTCTATATGGCCAGTAAGATCACTCTCATTGGACAGTCAAATGGCATAGCTCCCAACTTTCCCTGATTTCGAGGGAATGTCCCCGATTTGGAACAAATCCTCCTTATTTGTCCCTCATTTTGGTCTGATTTATATAGTTTTTTTTTTTTTGGATCGAAATTTGGCTGGTCCCAAATTTCCAAGCAACTTTTTTATTGCAAATAGAAAATGAGGCATACAGTATACATCATGTCATAGTAGTCCTTACAAGATATACATCAGTACAGATGGGCATCAAAGAACTGGGTTAATGCTAGTTGCAATAAACAGAAATAACATCAGAAGAGTAAACATAAGTCATTGTGGCTGGATGTAGAAACAACGGTTACATCCTAGGATTGTCATAGTACTACTAACAGCAGGGCCTAGAGCCCTAAATTGGGTGAAGAATCAAACAAATTGAAAAACAGAGAAAACAGTATGGGGTTGTCTAGAGTTACCAAACATCCGTAAGGGAGGGACTATCTACCCCGTGTCTCAATTATAGAATAAGTCGTGCATAAGTTCTGTGGACGCGGTCACGGACCACTAGCCTTCTCAGAAGTCTCGTTTATGGAAGACATTTCTGATTTATATAGTTGTATACAAAATTAACTATTTATCCTTTAAAAAGTGTTTCCCAGTGCTAAACCCTTCATCCAATTTCTAAATGACTGCCTTTGTAAATCTCAATAGCCAATATAAAGGAATAGCAGTGGTAAAAAATGCACTTGTGGGTTTAACTAATCTTTTCATTGTATAATTCTCCTTTAAGGGGCGTGGCAGGGTGTGTCTCCTATGCCAACATAGGTTTGCTAATAAGTGTCCCTCATTCCCATCTCAAACAGTTGGGAGGTATGAAATGGCAGGAGTGGGACCTAAAGTGGAGCTTCACCCACCTCCCCCCTCTTCTACCATATTTGAAATAGTATTTTTTTTTTTGGGGTGGGGGGGGGGGTAGGTACATAGTTTTGGCAGGTACCCGCTCTGCTTTGGCCCAAGTTCCCAAGTTTGGCTTTTACTCCCTGCCCTCAAACTTCTGGGACACGTCACAGGTCCCAGGAGGCTGTGGGACCATTCACAGGGTGCAGTGCGGCTCGGGAATGTGCATTTGGAAGCCAGCCGCGAAGCAGCAAGGAATCACAGACACCTTCTCACAGTTAAAATGCCGCACCCTGAATAAAGCATTTAACAGTAATAAATGAAATATGTCAATACACATTTGGAACCGTGTTGTCTTGTTTAATTCTGTTACCATTAGGAATCCAATTACATGGAAAACATTAGTTCTGAACAAGGCCCCTAGAGCATGCAATGCAAGAACATGTATTACTAGTGTGTAATCAGGGGTCTGATAAGAGCGTGGTTTCATTTTTTTTTCTATAAAACCTAAATTAGAACATAGATGGGGCAGGAATGAGTGATAAAACACTAAAGGGAAGAGGAAAAGCATAGAATATACTGATCAGTGCTGTTGGCTATAGCCGTCGGCACTGATCGAAACAGCATTTATCCAACAGGCTGGCTGTACAGAAGTCGATCGATGGACCTGGGAAGAGCATTTTGGAAAAGTAATGCCCTTCATCTGCCGCAGGCAGAATGGGATCAAGCACTTGGACTGTTATAATCTTGTGATTTTCTCTCTTATTTACACAGGCTATAATAGAAAGCTGAGGGAGGTCTTCCCTTAACTTAGCCTAGCCTAGTAAGTGTATTTCATGGACATGGGAGAGATGAACTGGAAGAGGGGAACTGTACTGGGGGGGGATTTCTGTACCCGGGGGAATTGTTTTAGGGGGGTGGGGAGATCTGTACTGGTGAAGGGGATCTTTATTAGGGGGAATTTTGGCTTGGGGAGGACGATCCTTTTTTGTATTACTCTGTCTACTAACCAGTGCATTACGCATTTGTGACCCCTGTGCTATTTGCAATGACCGTTGTTAGACTTATAATTGTGGCACAGTAATTAAAGAATACAATGGGTACAATGATCTATTTTATCGTGTATTTGTTAAGTAGGCTCAAGTTTTAAGCCCCTCCCCTTTTTAGCATAGCAAATAAATTTTCTCTAGCTGCCAAAAACTGAACTTCCCTCCATGTGAAAAAAATACTTACGGCCCAATTGCACCATAACAATCCTTGGTGCAGTGGCTGCATTCATTTTTTTGTTCAAGCTTTTTATTTGTTGCTTTTATTTCACCTGGTAATCCTGTGAATAACACTTACAGTCTCTGGGTGGACAGATCACCAGGGTCAGGAGAAGGGGTAGGCAGAAGGGGCGGCTGCGTGTATTGTAGGGATGGGGGCGTCGCAGGTTCCTTCTACTATAAGGCTATGAGGAGTAGTGACAGTGGCATCACTACTTCTGTCAGCTCAGCGCTAGAAGCAGCAAGAAGGGAGGAGAGAGCTGTTCCCTCCTCCTCATAAGCTTGCACATAATGGGTGGGGGGCGCAATTTGGCATCTTTGCCCCGGGCACTGCATGATCTTGTCCCAGTGATCTGCCAAAACAGCCAACTCATCACCATCTCCAACCACGTCATTTCCGGTGACTCTCCAGCAGCAGTAATTGCAGATTTTGGCGACTTGGCTATTTTCACAGAACACCGGCAGCATATAAACTACGGTACATGATATAATGAGTGGGCATTGTTAGTCTGCCCGCTAGTAACCAACAACATGGCCGCCTGCAAGGCGGCGACAACTGTTTTACTCCTTAGCTGGTGTTCTGTAAAAAAAAGCCAACTCATCATGTACCGTAGTGTACACACTGCCGGAGTTCTGTAAAAACAGCCAAGTCATCGAAATCTGTAATTACTGCTGCTGGAGAGTCATAGGAAGTGATATGGTTGGAGATTTTGACAAGTTGGCTATTTTGAGAGTACACCGGCACTGGTTGTCACCCTAAGTTACTCTCTTCATATGGGCTACAAACAGGTCTATATATCTATTACGTGGGGGCAGGACAATTGGTAGTTTACAGAGGTTAGCTAGGAAGGAAGCCATTAGTGCAGGTCATAAGAAGTGGCATGGTTATGGCATTTTTTCAAAGCAAACACTTTTTTTTGTACTTGTTTTTAGCTTGAGAAATTGATCGCAGCCACGAAATCTAAGGTCTAACCATAAGCTGCAATGTATTCCATTTTTGTTCTTGAGTTTAGATATCCTTTAAGGATATTCTCTTTAAGTATAACAAGGTAAAAAAATGCTTGAACCAATGTAATTATGCACATACCATACCTGTGAGATCCCTCTAAAAGTTGGAATTTACTGGAGAAGACACCGCTACGACACTGAACTCCAATAGATTCACAGGAGGTTAGCACAGGTTAGCACATTCTGAGATCGCTTTAAATTTTTTCAATGAACATAAAGTATTTTCTGATTGGATGAGATGAAGAGACAAGGTGGTGATATCACGCTCGCCACCTAGTCCAATCATAGAATGCTTGGCATTAATTGAGAGATTGCAAAGCAGTCTCTGCATGACACCGGTGCTTAGGTGTGACCCCTTGTGTTGAGAATGTAGCAGGGCAGCCTCTTGGCACAGGACCTAGAAGCAAGTGGAGATCACTGGAGATCACTGGAGTGGTATCTACTACGGTGATTTCCAGCTTTTAGAAGGAGCTAAGGCTAAGCTGGACTAATGTGACTATGTAAAAATATCTAAACCTGGAAAACTGTGGTTTTGGCAATAATTAAGTAAGACCTCTAGTCACTCACTAAAACCAGGATAGACATGTGGGAAAATAACTGTACAGATATCAGAGAGTGTTTAATTTAGTGTGTTAGCAGCCTGTGTGGAGCCTGTTTTGTTCTTTTCAGCTCACTAGACAAAGATGGTTTATTTGCAGATACTTGTGGATTAATTCTCAGGACTGCCTACTGCTCTGTCCCACAGCCTCATTAGAGGACAGTTCTCATCTCAAAGATTTACACAGATTTAATTTGTTTGCTAACAAAGCTTTCCTTTCTGCAGGCCTTCGTGGACAACAAAAAGAATGACTTCTCCTTTTGAAACTAAAATTTAGCTTCTTTATTGTTATCCTCTTGGCAACCAAAAGCTGGTCCCAGGAGTAAAAAAGATCTCAAGATAGAGAAATAGTGAATTCCTTGATCAGGATGTTAAATTCTGAGAAGAAGCTGTTCAATTGCCCTTATTGAAAATGCAATAATTACCATGTTACATCATAACATTTACAGAAACCTTAATTGAGATCTTATCTGAAAAAGAAAATTGTACAATTCTGACCACAACAAGACGGCGGCCTGCTGAAGCAAGTTTAAAGTGTATTTCCACTTTTGCTGCCAAATTTGAAAAAGGCCAAGCCGACTGTCCCGCCTCCCTGCTGCTTCAGGAGCGAGCGCAGGGAGGCGGGACTACGAGCGCAGCTGAACAGTCGGCTTCAGTCTTTTTCGGCCGCGCTTCGGCCTTTTTCGGCCGCGGTTTGGTCTTTTTCGGCCGCGGACGCTATTTTTGCGGCGCCGCAACCAATTTTTGTCATTTTTTTGGGGGGTATCGGTGTATAACACGCACCCACGACTTTCCCCCGATTTTAAGGGGGAAAAAGTGCGTGTTATACGCCGATAAATACGGTATATCAGATGCTGGCGATAGTTGCTGAAACCGATCATACCTTGGGGCTGCGGACTAAAAAATTGTCTGAACGCATCGGTTAGACGTCCACCTTTAACACCCTTCCTTCTGCTACTGACCGAAGACTCAGCAACTCGTCGTCCAGGACCAGGAGTTTGTAACCTCCCAGTCTCTGGGAACGCGTTGCACAGACCTTTCTGCAAGGCCTCCCGGAGATGTCTTATCCTCTGCTCCCTCTGCGACGGCAAGATAAGGTCCGCAACCTTACCCTTGTACCGTGGATCAAGGAGAGTGGCCAACCAGTAATGGTCCCTCTCCTTGATCCGAAGAATACGAGGATCTTTCCGCAGGCTTTGCAGGATCAGGGAGGCCATGCAACGTAGGTTAGCTGAGGCATTCGGTCCGGAGTCTTCTGGGTCAATGAGGACGACATGATCCGCAGCCACCTCCTCCAAGCCACGTACAAGTCCACTGGTTTCTTGGGACTGTAAATCATTCCTAAAAGACTGCTGCTGCTGCTGCTGATGCTGAGTGCCAGGCTCCACCTCCATGCTGACACAATCCTCCTCCTCCTCATCCTGTGTGATGGGTGGGAGAGAAGGAACACTGTCTGGATAAAGGGGGCCTTGAGAGGCAAGGAAGTCCTCCTCTTCCTGCCTCTGTTCTGCCTCAAGTGCCCTGTCCATTATTCCACGCAGCGTATGCTCCAACAGGTGGAAAAGAGGTACAGTGTCACTGATGCATGCACTGTCACTGCTCACCATCCTCGTGGCCTCCTCAAATAGTGACAGGACAGTGCATGCATCATGCTCCACTGGTGTGGGGAAAAAAATCAGAGCTCCCCTGACCCTGTCCTGGTGCTGTAGTCACACAGGTACTCATTGATGGCCCTCTGCTGCGTGTGCAGTCGCTGCAGCTTGGCCAACGTTGAGTTCCACCTGGTGGGCATGTCACATATAAGGCGGTTCTTGGGCAGGTTCAACTCCTTTTGCAGCTCAGCCAGCCGAGCACTGGCATTATATGATCGGCGGAAATGCACACAGACTTTCCTGGCCTGCCTCAGGACATCCTGTAAGCCTGGGTACCTGCCCAAGAACCGCTGCACCACCAGGTTAAGGATGTGAGCCATACAGGGCACATGGGTCAGCTGTCCCTGTCGCAGGGCAGAGAGGAGGTTGGTGCCATTGTCACAAACCACCATTCCTGGCTTAAGCTGGCGTGGCGTCAACCACCTCTCGGCTTGCCCCTGCAGAGCTGACAGAACTTCTGCCCCAGTGTGGCTCCTGTCCCCCAAACACACCAGCGCAAGCACGGCATGGCATCTTTTTGCCTGCGTACTTGCGTAGCCCCTTGGACGCCTACAGAGAACCGCTGGTTCCGAGGACAGAGCACTCGAAGAGGCCATGGAGGAAGAAGAAGGGGAGGGGGTGGAGGAGAGAGGTGTGTCACAACCAGTAGTAGCATTTTGGAGGCGTGGTGGCGGAACATCCTCCAACACTACTGCACCTTGTCCTGCATCCTTCCCAGCTGTCAAAAGAGTGACCCAACGGGCCGTGAAAGACAGGTAACGTCCCTGTCCATGCCTGCTGGACCATGAGTCAGCGGCAATATGCACCTTACCACTGACCGCCCTGTCCAGCGAGGCATGGACATTGCCTTCCACATGCCGGTAGAGAGCCGGAATCGCCTTCCGTGAGAAAAAGTGGCGTTTAGGAACCTGCCACTGAGGAACCGCACATTGAACAAACTCACGGAAGGGGGCCGAGTCTACCAACTGAAAAGGCAGCAGTTGAAGTGCTAGCAATTTAGCCAAGCTAGCATTCAACCGCTGGGCATGTGGATGGCTGGGAGTAAACTTCTTTCGACGGTCCAGCAGCTGGGGCAGGGAAATTTGCCTGGTACAATCAGACGTTGGTGTACTGCTAGCAGAGTGCCCGCAAGTACTTGGCTGTGACACACCTAATTCTACACCTTCATTCCTCTCAGTGCAGCTTTCAGAGAGGACTGAAGGTATAGTGGGGTTGGAGATCCCAGCTGATGAGGAGCAAGGGGAGGTCCGCTTTGTTCTTTGGTGTGGGTTTTTAATGTGTGCTTGCCAACGAGCTGCAAGGCAGGTCAACACATGTCTGGTCATGCTTGTGGTGCCCAAGCGGCTGATGTTTTGGCCACGCAAGATACGCTTGAGACATATGTTGCAAATAGCAGTGGTGCGATCTGATGCACTCGTCTCAAAAAAGGCCCACACCAAAGAACTTTTGTAATAACGTGCAGAGGCAGCACACAGGCGGAGCTCTGCAGTGTGATTTAGTTGGTGTGCTGGCCTCAAGCTGGCCCCCGGAGGGCATCCTGCCTCATTGGAGATGTGCCGCCTCCTCCTCCTCCTCTCTCCATTCAGGCACCCACGTGGAGTCAGTGACCTCATCATCCCCTCCCTCTTCACCACTGGAGAAAACCTGGCAGTAAGCTGCAGCTGGTGGAACATGACTGCCAGATTGCTGTCCTTGAGCATCCCCTCTCTCTGCGCTCATGCTACTGCCTTCCTCTAGCTGGGTATCATCATCCGAGCCTCAAAACGCTGGGCATCCTCCTGGAGCATGTACCCAACACTGTGCTCAAACAGTTCGGGGGACTCCTCAGGAGGACATGGTGGGTCTAGGGAAGGGGTGCCTGATGATGACATTGAGTACGAGTTGGCAGCTGCTTTGCCAGTACCCTGAGCCTGGGTGAGAGAGGATGAGGAGGTTGAGGAGGGCTTGGTCATCCACTCTACCAAGCCTTCGGTATGATGCGGCTCAACATGTCCAGCTGCCGAAAATAAGGACAAGCGTGTCCCATGGCCACGTGCTGATGACAATGCACCGCATCCACGACCAGCACTGTTGTCTCTTTTTTTATTTTTTAACTTTATATTTTTATTGATCATTTTTCAGTTTTACAACTTAAACATCACATTCTTACATCTAAACATTTTGCATTTAAAAAGGAGAATAGCAAAACCAGTCAGTCATTCTCCAATGGTACAAAGGAGAAGAAAAGTACAAAAGAAAAGCAAACACAGTGCAATAGAGGAGGAAGAAAGGAGGGTGTGGTTAGTGCTTCTGGAAATACATTCCTTCTCTCTTCCCCTATATTCCCGTCTGGTTAGTATGTTTCCCACATTCATTCACTATCGTACAGGCCCGGATTTACTCCCTTTGCCGCCCCAAGGCCGGGTCCTTCAATGCCGCCGCCCCCCTCCCCCCCCCCCCACCACACACACCACCATTCTCGTCCTTTATCGATGACTGCTACAATAGATCAGTTAAAAACATATCTCCACTATATACTCCCCCCTCTATCATCTCTATATACATCCCCCTCTATCATCTCTATATAAATCCCCCTCTATCATCTCTATATACATCCCCCTCTATCATCTCTATATACATCCCCCTCTATCATCTCTATATACTCCCCCTCTATCATCTCTATATACTCCCCCCTCTATCATCTCTATATACTCCCCCCTCTATCATCTCTATATACATCCCCCCTCTATCATCTCTATATACACCCCTCTATCATCTCTATTTACACCCCTCTATCATCTCTATATACACCCCTCTATCATCTCTATATACTCCCCCCTCTATCGTCTCTATATACACCCCTCTATCATCTCTATATACACCCCTCTATCATCTCTATATAAATCCCCCTCTATCATCTCTATATACATCCCCCTCTATCATCTCTATATACATCCCCCTCTATCATCTCTATATAAATCCCCCTCTATCATCTCTATATACTTCCCCCTCTATCATCTCTATATACATCCCCCCTCTATCATCTCTATATACATCCCCCTCTATCATCTCTATATACACCCCTCTATCATCTCTATATACACCCCTCTATCATTTCTATATACACCCCCCTCTATCATCTCTATATACACCCCTCTATCATCTCTATATACACCCCCCTCTATCATCTCTATATACATCCCCCTATCATCTCTATATACACCCCTCTATCGTCTCTATATACACCCCTCTATGATCTCTATATACACCCCTCTATGATCTCTATATGCATCCCCCCTCTATCATCTCTATATACATCCCACTCTATCATCTCTATATACATCCCCCTCTATCATCTCTATATACACCCCTCTATCATTTCTATATACTCCCCCCTCTATCATTTCTATATACTCCCCCCTCTATCATCTCTATATACTCCCCCCTCTATCATCTCTATATACCCCCCCCCTCTATCATCTCTATATACTCCCCCCTCTATCATCTCTATATACTCCCCCCTCTATCATCTCTATATACACCCCTCTATCATCTCTATATACACCCCCTCTATCTACACCCCTCTATCAGCTCTATATACACTCCTCTATCATCTCTATATACACCCCCTCTATCATCTCTATATACTCCCCTCTATCATCTCTATATATGCCCCCCTCTATCATCTCTATATACACCCCTCTATCTACACCCCTCCATTATCTCTATATACACCCCTCTATCTACACCCCTCTATCATCTCTATATATACCCCTCTATCACCTCCATATACACCCCCTTCTATATACAGGTATACAGGCAGGCTAGGAGCGGTATACAGACAGGCTAGGGCGGTATACAGACAGGCTAGGGCGGTATACAGACAGGCTAGGGCGGTATACAGACAGGCTAGGGCGGTATACAGACAGGCTAGGGCGGTATATAAACAGGCTAGGGCGGTATACAAACAGGCTAGGGCGGTATATAAACAGGCTAGGGTGGTATATAAACAGGCTAGGGCGGTATACAGGCAGGCTAGGGCGGTATACAGGCAGGCTAGGGCGGTATATAAACAGGCTAGGGCGGTATACAAACAGGCTAGGGCGGTATACAGACAGGCTAGGGCGGTATACAGGCAGGCTAGGGCGGTATACAGGCAGGCTAGGGCGGTATACAGGCAGGCTAGGGCGGTATACAGGCAGGCTAGGGCGGTATTACAGACAGGCTAGGGCGGTATATAAACAGGCTAGGGCGGTATACAGACAGGCTAGGGCGGTATACAGACAGGCTAGGGCGGTATATAAACAGGCTAGGATGGTATACAGACAGGCTAGGGCGGTATACAGACAGGCTAGGGTGGTATACAAACAGGCTAGGGAGGTATACAGACAGGCTAGGGCGGTATATAAACAGGCTAGGGCGGTATACAAACAGGCTAGGATGGTATACAGGCAGGCTAGGATGGTATACAGACAGGCTAGGATGGTATACAGACAGGCTAGGAGCTGTATACAGACAGGCTAGGCTCTAGCCTAGGGGGGAGAGAGAGAGAAGGTGATGATCATGAGGAAGAGAGGTGGGAGGAAGAAGAAGGTACATAGCACAAAGGGGTGGGAACAGAGAGGGGGGTTATTCTGGGGGTCTCACTCACCAATTATGCTCTCCCATTAAGGCTGGTCTCCCCCAGGGCTGTGGCAGCCATTGTTTGAAAACAGAACTCCCCTCACAGCACAGTACAGTACATTGCATGCATGTGGCTGGAGTGTGGGCGGGCACAAATGGGAGGCGGAGTATTGGATTGGACAAGCAGTGCAGTGAGGGAGGGGTTAGGAGGACAGTGGAGACAGAACACAGCCCGACTCCTGCACAAGCTAGCTGGCTTTCCACACTCTCACTGTATCACTGTGAGTCTGTGACAGGATGCCAGAGGCTGTGGAGCGCTGGAGCTAGAAGGGAATAAGCTATTCATGCTCTCCACTCCACACTATACAAGTCTTGCTGCCTGGGGAGAAGACGCTCCTCCTGAAGTGGCCCACACAGACTCCACCCCCTGCTCTCCTTTCTAGTCCTGCTCATACAGAGTTCCGAATGATGTTAGTGCGGGGGGCGGCCGTGAAAGCTAAGAAGCCCCCTGCTGGAGCGGCGCCGCCCCTGCACCACTGCCGCCCCGAGGCCTGGCCTCGGTGGCCTTGTGGGAAATCCGGCCCTGCTATCGTATCTTAGTCATTCACACATCTACCTTCCCACGTGTCTCTTTGATTCATCCATAGTTGTTCATAATTTTATAATGTGTCTATATTCTTTTTTTCACACCAAGTTTTCCACATCTTTTCAAATTTCTTAGTGCATCCCTGTCTTATATAAAGTGTTTTTTCCTTCAGTATCATAGTATTCACGCCTTGTTCCCATTCCCTACTAGATGGAGGGGTGGGGGACTGCCATCTCTGGGCTATAAGTTTGCGCGCCTGGAATAGGCATCTCAAAATTGCCACATTGGTATCTTTGGGCCTTCCCTTTCCATCCACCCATCCTAGTACGCAAATCTTAGGTTCTGTCTCGATAGAGACTTCAAAAACTTGTGAGATTATTTCCACTACCTCCATCCAATAGCGATGCAACTTAGGGCATCTCCAAAACATGTGTATCATGTCTCCTTCCGTCCTTCCACATCTAGGGCAGGAGGAGTCTATTCTACATCCAAAGCTAAATAGTTTTTTAGGGGTAAAGTAGGCTCTATATAAAAGAAACAAAAAACCTTTGAGGTGGAGAAAGAGAAACCCATGGTGCTAGCTCAAGGATCCTATCCCATTCGGTACTTGTGATGTTGCCCCCATCCCTTACCCATTTATCTCTAAAGACAGAGGTGTATTGACGGCCCCTGGCTTCTTTGTGTAGGATCGAGTATGTCCCTGACGTGAGCCCTTTTGTTGACTCTGTTTTCGTTATTCTCACTAGTATCAATATATTACACCCTTCTAGTGCTGAGTCCTCAAACTGTACTACAAGTGCATGCCTAAGTTGGAGGTATCGGAAGAAAGATTTCCTTGGTATTATAAACTCCTCTCTAAGCTCTTGAAATGTTTTTAGTTGCCCGTTAGTATAAAGCTGGTGTAGATATTTTATATCTCTTCGTTCCCACTCCCTAATCGGTCCTATTTTTTGTACCTCGCTTAGATTATTATTTTCCCATAATGGTGAGTGTTCCGTATAGCCTCTGTACCCCAGTATTCCCTTGGCCGCTATCCATACCTTGTTCATTAGATTCAGGGTGGGAATTCCCCGTATCACCGTACCTGCCTCGACGATTTCAACGGTTTGTCTTTTTAGGAGTATCTGGAGAAGATTTCCCCCCACCCCAATGTTCCTCATGTATTGTAGTTGAGATGCTAAAAAGTATCTAAACAAGTGTGGGATTGCCGCTCCCCCTTCATTAGTCGGAAGTTGGAGGATTTTTAGACTAATACGCGCCGCTTTACCCTTCCATATCAGTTCTCTAAATATAATATCAAACCTGAAGAACCATTTTTTGTATATCCATACTGGGGAGTTAGCTAGGATGTACAGGGCTTGTGGCAGGAAAATCATTTTGATTAGGTTGCAGCGGCCCATCGAGGATAGGGGAAACCTCCTCCAGATCCTAGTTTTCTCTTTAAACCTGGCCAACAGTGGGGACAAATTGTTTGCTATATATGCTTTGGGGTCTCTCGTAATAATTACACCAAGATACTTCATCTGAGTCACTACTTGCAGTCGCCTAGCTTCCTGAGGCAGTAGACTATCTAAAGGGTCAATTGGGAGTAGGGTAGATTTTCCCCAGTTAATCTTTAACCCAGAGAATTCACTGAATTCGCTGATTTTGCCCATAGTTTGTTTTAAGGAGTTCTGTACATCCCCAAGGAGTATGAGTAGATCATCTGCAAATAGGACTACTTTTTCCTCCTCCAAGCACTGTTGTCTCTAGACACAGAGCCTGCTTGCCTTGTTTTCTTGGCTCGTGACTGTCTGCCTCTCCTTGTTGGTCTTCCAGACATTATAATGGGTAGTGTATATTGTGCTGGAGTCACACAGCACACACACTAACTCCTGCAGATGGCTGCCTTAGATGACAGCAGGCCAGAAGGGCAGATACAGGGTAAGGTGGTTTAGTGTGCTGTCTTATAGTCACAGAGCACACACACACACTAACTCCTGCAGATGTCTGGCTGGCTGGCTGGCTGTCTTAGATGACAACAGGCCAGAAGGGCAGATACAGGGTAAGGTGGTTTAGTGTGCTTTCTTATAGTCACAGAGCACACACACACACTAACTCCTGCAGATGGCTGGCTGGCTGCCTTAGATGACAACAGGCCAGAAGGGCAGATACAGGGTAAGGTGGTTTAGTGTGCTTTCTTATAGTCACAGAGCACACACACACTAACTCCTGCAGATGGCTGGCTGGCTGGCTGCCTTAGATGACAACAGGCCAGAAGGGCAGATACAGGGTAAGGTGGTTTAGTGTGCTGTCTTATAGTCACAGAGCACACACACACACACACACACACACACACACACACTAACTCCTGCAGATGGCTGGCTGGCTGGCTGCCTTAGATGACAACAGGCCAGAAGGGCAGATACAGGGTAAGGTGGTTTAGTGTGCTGTCTTATAGTCACAGAGCACACACACACACACTAACTCCTGCAGATGGCTGGCTGGCTGCCTTAGATGACAACAGGCCAGAAGGGCAGATACAGGGTAAGGTGATTTAGTGTGCTGTCTTATAGTCACAGAGCACACACACACTAACTCCTGCAGATGGCTGGCTGGCTGCCTTAGATGACAACAGGCCAGAAGGGCAGATACAGGGTAAGGTGGTTTAGTGTGCTGTCTTATAGTCACAGAGCACACACACTAACTCCTGCAGATGGCTGGCTGTCTGGCTGCCTTAGATGACAACAGGCCAGAAGGGCAGATACAGGGTAATGTGGTTTAGTGTGCTGTGTTATAGTCACAGAGAACACACACACACTAACTCCTGCAGATGGCTGGCTGACTGGCTGCCTTAGATGACAACAGGCCAGAAGGGCAGATACAGGGTAAGGTGGTTTAGTGTGCTATTGCTGTGCTATACTAACACAGCACGCACACACCCTAACTACTTCTGCAGATGGCTGGATTGGTAGAGATTGAAAACAGCACTGAGAAGAATAAACTATCCCTGCCTATTTTTCCTCTTTCCCTACACTAATCCCCAGAATCCACACACACAAATGAATCACAAGCAGATAATGTCCCAGACGCTGTTCCATTGCCGGAACACACTACATGAGGCCGCCGGCGCGGCGGCCTTATATAGTGTGGGGTGTGTACTAAACCCCCTGAGCTATAATTGGCCACAGACATCCTGCCTGTGGCCAATTATTGCTCTCCTTGCCGCTGGCTCTATGATTGGCCAAGCATGCGGGGTCACAGTGCATGCTTGGCCAATCATCAGCCAGCAATGCACTGCGACTGGCGCAGTGCATTGTGGACCGTTCGCATCACACGAATTTGATGCGAACGGTCCTGAGAGTTCTGGTTTCGACGAGCGGTCGAACGGCCGATGTTCGATTCGAACATGGGTTTGAATCGAACACCGGGCCCATCCCTAGTGTGGAGGGTTGATTCAGATTTTTTGGTGTTTTGGGGTACGCATGTATACAGTATATATAACCCAGATGGGTTATACATACTGTATATTTGTGTAAATCTAGTTAGATTTCAGGACAGACATATTTTATTCTATTTCATTTTTGTGTATACGCAGGCGGACGGGGTGATTTGACTTTTTTTTCTTACATTATATTTTTCCCTTTAAAGTGATTTAAATCTATTTTTTGAACTTGTTATACTTACCTGGTTTTGCACAGAGCAGCCCCGATTCTCCTTATCTGGGATCCCCCAGCGATGCGCCTGTCTCCTCCCACCTGTCAAGTACCCCCATAGGTGTTTATAATACCCTTTGCTATAGGTCACTAGTGCAGGCTTAAACCCGAGCTGCACTGTGTGTGTCCCTAGACTCACACAGCGTAGCTCGGCTCCGCCTCCTGCTCTCTCCTCACAGGCTGTGATTGACATCAGGGGCTATTGGCCCCCATTTCTGTTTAGTGAAGAGAGAGTGTGGAGAAAGCCGCTGTTCCAAGGCACTGCGCTGGATTTAGATTGTCCTCAGGTAAGTACTTGGGGAGGGGGGGTTGAGGGGACCCTATGCACAAAAGTTTTTTTTGCCTTATTAAAGCGGTAGTAAACACTCATTTGTCATTTTTACATACAGGTAAGTGTATAATAAAGCTTACCTGTAGGTAAAATGAATATCTCCTAAACGGGCACCAGTATGTACCGGTAGATACATCAGAATGTTGTTTTATTATGTAATTGATTTTGGCTTCACTCCTGGTGCTATTTTGCTGTTGTGGTAAACAGGAACTAAATTCTGTTTTCCTGCCCGCCCAGGAGTTTCCTTCATACTTATTACACACACATGTAAGGTGTTTATCACATAAACTATGCTCAGCTATAAAATGCAAATGTTTATGTTGACATTGATATATGTACAATATATTTATTGTTTTTCTTTTTCTTTGTGTGTTCAGTTATCACTGCTAGTTTTCTCATGCACCCTGAAGAAGCAGAAACGGGAAACGTGTTGAATCATGAGAACTTATTTCCACAATACAGTCTACTACAAGGCAAACAAATTGTGGTGTTGTTTTTATTGGCCTTGAGGCTGTTTGTAGGAGGAAATTGGACCATGTTTTATAGGAGTTTTTTGGCCTTCCTCCAACTGTGGGTATAGGGTTCTGTATATGGTGGTTTTCTGTGTATTTATTATTTTTTCTATTGGTTGAACTAGATGGACTGGTGTCTTTCTTCAACCTGACTAACTACGTAACTATAGGGGAGAGGAGACTGAGGAAATGTTTTACCCTGCCTGCAGCAAACTGTTAACATTATCTCAGCCTAGAAAAGGCACTAAAATAAAGCTAAAGCACAGGCAAATAAAAAATGTATCCCTTGCAGTGGGGCTGTGCCTAGTTTGTCAAGGGGAGAGGAGAAACACTGGGGGATTTTTACTAAAACTGGAGAGTGCAAAATCTGATGCAGCTCTGCATAGAATCCAATCAGCTTCCTTTTTTTTGTCAAAGCTTTTTAAAAAAAAGCTGAAGTTAGAAGCTGATTGGCTACCATGCACAGCTGCACCAGATTTTGCACTCTCCAGTTTTACTAAATCAACCCCAATGTTACTTACCTGATCCTCTGCTCCCCCTGGATCCGGCAAGGGATTGACCCATGCTGTCCTCACATCCAGAGCAGGACTGATATGGGGAGAGATGACTGGACAATTGTCAAATACTTTACTGTACGCAACTTGCTTATCTGTCTTCTCAGTGACTCAGGTGCCACATTTGGCACCTTTCGGGGGGAGGGGGGGAACAGGTACCTGTTTTTGACAGGTACCCGTCCCAACTTCCAGGAGACGGGCCTGCAGCCCCGTCTCCCGGAAGTTCAGCCCCCTCCTCCACCGCCTGACCAATTGGAAAGCGCAGCGTGCTTCGCGCATGCGCAGTAGGCACCTAGCTGTGACGCCAAAAAGCTTCACTGCCAGATTCCCTTACTGGCAATGGCAGCGGCTGCACCCGACAGCCGATCGGAAGATTGGTAAGTGTCCATATATTAAAAGTTAGCAGCTGCAGTATTTGTAGCTGCTGACTTTTCATTTTTCGTGGGGGGGCCGGACATCCTCTTTAAGAAACAAGAATATACTGCAAAAAAACATTCCCTATCCTGCTGAAACCCAATATTGACCTTCCTATTTACACCTGACATTTCTGACAGCTTTGCTCTCCAGGGTCCAGTAGTGTGCAGTTTTAATGCTTCTTTACATTTGTCTGACGTACCCAGGAAAAAAGTATATATATTGTACTGTGCAAAAGTTTTAGGCAGGTGTGAAGATTTTTTGTAATCTAACCACTTAATTCCTGGCATATTTTCAAATGGCGTCCGCAGATGGGATCTCCCATCCTGGGAGGGCGTCATATGATGTCCTTCTCTTCCCGCCGGTATAGGGGGCATGCACTTGCTGTCGCTTCACCGAGAAAGCCGATGCACGTGCCTGGTGGCCTCGATGCCCGCCAGGCACCCGCGATCGCTTCTGACAGAGCAGGAATGTGGATCTGTGTGTGTAAACACTGATCGGTCTCCTCCCCCCCTCAGTCCCCTCCCCTCACAGTTAGAACACACAGTGAGGGAACACATTTAACCCCTTAATCGCCCCCTAGTGTTAACCCCTTCCCTGTCAGTGACATTTATACATTAATCATAATCAGTGGCTATTTATAGCACTGATCGCTGTATAAATATCAATGGTTTCAAAAAAGTGTCAAAAATGTCCGATCTGTCTGCTGCAATGTCACAGTCCCGATAAAAATCACCACCATTACTAGTAAAAAAAAAAAATTAAATAATAAAAATTCCATAAACCAATAACCTATATTGTAGAAGCTATAACTTTTGCGCAAACCAACCAATATACGCTTATTGCAATTTTTTTTAACCAAAAATATGTAGAAGAATACATATCAGCCTAAACTGAGGAAAAAAATATTTTTTTTTTTCTAATTGGGATATTTATTATAGCAACAAGTTAAAAATATTGTGTTTTTTTCAAAATTGTCATTCTTTTTTTGTTTAAGGTTTTAGTTAAAACCTCAGAGGTGATCAAATACCACCAAAAGAAAGCTCTATTTGTGGGAAAAAAGAACGTCAATTTTGTTTGGGGACAGCGTCGCACTTGCAATTGTCAGTTAAAGCGACACAGTGCCGTATCACATAAAATGGCCCGGTCAGGGAGGGGGTCAATTCTTCCGGTGCTGAAGTGGTTAAGAATGCTTTCAGAAATAGAAGTGTTAGTAGTTTTTTTTTCAATTAACAAAATGGAAAGTAAATGAACAGAAGAGAAATCCAAATCAGATCATTATCTGATGTAACCACCCTTTGCCTTCAAACCAGCATCAATTCCTCTAGGCATATTCACACACAGTTTTTGAAGGAACTCGGCAGGTAGGTTGTTCCAAACATCTTGTAGAATTAAGCACAGATCTTCTGTGGATGTAGGCTGCTTCAGATCCTTCTGCCTCTTTGTGTAATCCCAAACAGACTCCATGATGCTGAGATCATGGCTCTGCGAGGGCCAAACCATCACGTCCAGGACTCCTTGATCTGAAGAGAGTTCTTAAAAGAGAAGTAAAGGAATAATTTTTTCAGTTTCATACTTACCTAGTGCCCATAAGTGCAATCTCAGTAGTGCCACCTCAGTGCCCATTACTGCAGCTTATTAGTGCCCATAAGTGCAGCCCCGTCAGTGCAGCTTATCAGTACCACCTCAGTGCAGTTTATCAGTGCCCATCAGTACAGCATATCAGTGCTGCCTTATCAGTGCAGCTTATCGGTGCTGCATTATCAGTGCTGCCTTATCAGTGCCCATAAGTGCAGCCTCATCAGTGCATCGTATCAGTGCTGCCTCATCAGTACCACCTTAGTGCCCATCAGTGCAGTTTATCAGTGCAGACTCATCAGTGCAGCTTATCTGTGCCCATCAGTGCAGCCTCATCAGTACCCATCAGTATAGCTTATCAGTGTCCATCAGTGCAGCTTGTCAGTGCCCATCAGTGCAGCCTATCTGTGCCCATCAGTGCAGTCTCATATGTGCCTATCAGTGCAGTCTGTGCCCATCAGTGCCCAGTGCAGTCCCATCTGTGCCCACCAGTACAGCTTATCAGTGTTGCCTATCTGTGCCCATCAGTGCTGCCTATCTGTGCCCATCGGTGCCGCCTATCTGTGCCCATAGGCAATGTCTCATCTGTGCCCACCAGTGCTGCGTATCTGTGCCCATCAGTGCTGTCTCATCTGTGCCCACCATGGCAGCCTATCTGTGCTGTCTCATCTGTGCCTACCAGTGCTGTCTCATCTGTGTCCACCAGTGCTGTTTCATCTGTGTCCACCAGTGCTGCATATCTGTGCCCATAAGTGCTGTCTCATCTGTGCCCACCAGTGTTGTCTCATCTGTGACCACCAGTGCTGTGTCATCTGTGCCCACCAGTGCAGTGTATCTGTGCTGTCTCATCTGTGCCCACCAGTGCTGTCTCATCTGTGCCCACCAGTGCTGTCTCATCTGTGCCCACCAGTGCTGCGTATCTGTGCCCACCAGTGCTGTCTCATCTTTGCCCACCAGTGTAGCCTATCTGTTCCCATATGTGCTGTCTCATCTGTGCCCACCAGTGCTGTCTCATCTCTGTCCACCAGTGCTGTCTCATCTGTTTCCAGTGCAGTCTCATCTGTGCCCACCAGTGCTTTCTCATCTGTGCCCACCTGTGCTGTCTCATCTGTGTCCACCTGGGCTGTCTCATCTGTGTCCTGTGCAGTCTCACCTGTGCCCATAAGTGCTGTCTCAGTGTTGTGACGAGGACACCACCTCAATGGGCGGTACAGACTGGGGTCTGTGAAACCCCTCCACCCACTACAGAAAGTGGGGCGGAAGTATAATTTTCTGTTTGCAGTAGAGAACTACAACTGGGAAGTGCCAAGACTAGTGGCTGGAAGTACAGGAGGAATTACAGCCACCGGTCTTACAAACAGGATATTACAGCGCAGTAACGTTTTTTCAAGATCAGTAGGCTATTACAGAGGAACTACAGAGCTCAGAAGAAGATGGATGGCATAGTTGGTGAAGGTAGGAGATCAGCAACAAGGACATAGAAAAAAGTTCTGCTGTAAGCTGTGGTGCAGGGGCAGCCGGCTTGGAGCCTACTCACACTTCTATAGCAGATGATGCAAGTGTAAAAAGAAGGGTCGCACACCGCTGATATTATCCACAAGAACTTTATTGGTGAATGCTCAGACAGAACAAGGTTCTGCCATGGTGTTTTGTATGAGGAGTCTCAAATAACATTTCTTGTGGATGATACCAGTGATATGTGACCCTCCCTTTCAACTGGCATAGAATTGTATTATTCTCATAATAATTATAAGCAGATGTCTAGAGCACCCCACTGCCCCTTACATCAAATGTCAAGAGCCCCCATCATCAGAAGTCAAGTCCACCCTCCCTTACATTACAGTGCACCCGTTTTACCTTGGACTGCTGCTGGGAAGAAGCTGAAGGTGGAGCTGGGAAGCAGAAAGTGCAGGGTCTTGAAGAGGACCAGAGGGGGGCTGGAGCCAGCTGCCGGAGTCTGCTGAATGCTGAGATCAGGGGAGGCATAGATGAGGGGGTGCTGTGGCTGCACAGTGAAGCGCTGGATCTGTAGAAGAAGTTCGGTCATCCTCTCTGCTGTTGACTGCTGAGACAAGGTGGGGGCAGAAATAAGGGGGGGGGGGTTCTGCAGCTGCAGTAGAGGTGCAAGGGCCACATGAAATGGCCCGGTGGGCTGAATATATAAAATATTTATCAGGGCCTGGCCAATCCCTTGAGAGGTGTGCCCAGACGACTGGGCTGCTATTAAATAGTCTGGAGCACTGAGAAGGTTGTCTCCCTCCCCATGGGGATGGATCTGTCAGCTGAGAAGGAACTGATCTGAAAGCTTCAGAGGGTTGCAGGCCCCAGGAGCAACTCTGGACTAGCTACTGGACAACTCAGCTATGGACAGAGCCCATGGACTTGTTCCCTACCCCCCGGATCTGTGAGTAGAGCCTAATTCCTGTGTTGCAGTTAATTCATGGTCTCCAGCTGTGGATGCTTGAACTGCTCCCGCCTGCCTATTTGTGCTGCAAGCTGTCTTGTAGTTCCCAGCTGCAATAATTCAGACTGTCATAGTCTACAACTTTGTGCTATATGTTCCTGCATGGTCTTCAGCTGTATACTCATAGTCTACAACTACACATGCAATATGTTCCTGCATGGTATTCAGCTGTGCATACATAGACTGTCCTAGTCTACAACTACTCGTGCTATATGTTCCTGCGTGGTCTTCAGCTGTGCACCTGCAGACCATCCTAGTCAAACTATCCTTGTGCCAGTGGCGGCTGGAAGTTTTTTGTTTGGTCGGGTGGCAAACAACCGACCGCCCCGTGGCAACTCAAACCCCCCCCCCCCCGCTGTCCGCCAGTCAGTCTACTGGCACTTACCCCATCTAGGTTGCGGGGACCAGGCATCCATGCAGCGGCGGTGGGAATCGGACATCCATGCAGCGGCAGCGGGGACCGGGCATTCAGGCCTCAGCAGGGACAGGACAGCTCTTCTCCTCCTCGCTTCCGCTGTGTTTCTCATCCCCTCCTCCTAGGCGTCCAATAGGATCACCTGTCCTTTCCTTCGGGAGGAGGATCAGTGTTGCAACAGGGAATATTAATTCCCTGTTGCAACACACCTGGGTGGGCTCCGGACGCATCCTCAGTGTCCCGAGCCCACCTTATTTTGAAGCCTGAAGAAAAAGAAAAGCTGCTCTCAAAGCACAGGTTACAAATGATACACATCCTTAATAGGCACTCAGGTGCAGTCTCTGCTGGGATCAGAGAACAATCGAATAAGCCTGGATGGCATCACTATGATACAACACCTTTATTCGATTAAAATCCAACGTACAGCAGTCAATCCATATGGTACAGAAGAGGGGGATGCAAGCAGCTTATATGTTTCACACCTGGATCTGGTGCTTAATCATAGCATCCTCAGCGTCCCAAGCCCACCCTATTTTGAAGCCTATTAGTGCCTATGGCTCTAATTAGGTGCTCCAAAAAAAAAACTAGCCGCTGTAATTCATGCAGCCGGTGACCCAAAAGGGGCCGGATGCATGAATAGGGAGGGGCTGCAGCGACCATGGATAGATCCATGCAATGCATAAATATATCCATTACCATATAGGGGGTGGCGAGGAGAGGGGGGGCGGCGCTCGGGCGCCCCTAATGGACTACTGCCACTGATAGAGAAGTTTCCTCTGTAAGTTGTGCTTGGCGTTTTGGATTATGCCATGCCCCTCTCCTGTTACAAGGTTCTTCAGCAATAAATTACAAAAAGACAACCTATATACTGTTCAGTGACCATGCGGGAGGGGGTAGCACTACACTCACAGGAAGTACATGTTTAGCATTTTGCATTTGACAAAACCTTTTTTTCTATTGGGCCCCCAAGCACTGCATTACAAATTTGCTGCTCTGATTAGACCAGTCCCACAGGGTGGACTGGCTATGCCAGACCTCTGCAAATATTTTTTGGCTACCCAACTGGCGACAGCTTTCTCTTTGTTCCATCAATCATCAATAACTCCTCCTATACTGTATGTTAGTAGGCACTATTTTACGCTTTCTGGAGGCTCTTCAATTGCTTTTATATTGTGGCTTGAAGCCCCCATACCCTTTTCTCTCTCTATGAGAACTGCTGTTAAGGCCTGGAATAATCTGTCCTTGCTGCCCTTTTATTTACAATTCTTGACCTGCCCTACTGAGCTAAATTTAAAATGAAAACAATTGCACATATTGTAGAAAACTGCCCTTCATGCTAGGTCCCTCTTATTTTCAGTTCAGATATCTGCAGATTGCACATGCCTTCAGTAGTCAGTTTTCCTCTCCAAAGCTCCAAAAAATGAATCAAACACTTTCTACGGCCTGTTGGAATAGTGGCCACTCCAAAGAAGATGTTTTTCATAACGTTTTGACTTGGACCGCTATAAGTCTATATTGGCAAGAGACCCTTACTTCTATGAATGCGGTTGTTCAGTTTGGCCTCTTCTCCTAAAATGTGCCTGTTGGACCTCGTTGAAGATGTGGTGCTTACTACAACTGAACAAACGTTTACAGGTCTTATGCTTTTTTATGCCAGGAAAGCTAATATAATGAACTGGAAAAAGTCACCCCCCCCCCCCCCCACATTTCTTCAGTCCTGAAAACAATTGATCAACTCAAATCTGTTACTGTATCAGGATACTTACAACCACATGGGATACCCAAAGAAATTTATAAATGGTTATGAGGATATCTCAACAGCATCAGTACTCACCCTTTAATATTTATGTCTGCGGCCTCTTACTGGGGATCTCTTTCTCTCTTTAGTGCTTCTGACATGTCTACTTTTACCTACACAAGTCACAAGGTATTTGTTATTTAATACTGTGTTTGTGTTCTAACAAGTAGTCTTCCTCTGCATGGCTAAAAACTATTGGATTTTGTACACTCAACTTTATAAAGAAAAAAAGGTATAATTTTATATCAAACTCATGTACTCTAACATTTACCTGTATGCATGTTAACTCTTTGTGGGACCAAAGACTTTTTGGAGGGGGGAGTATGTCAGTGGCGGTTATACAGGTTGGGCTGTCACACAGCTGCTGTTGCTGCTGATCCTCTCCCACGCCATGATCTGGTTATTGGTGGACAGACGAAAAGGAGAGACACAGACATTTTCACAGGCTGCATGCCTGCAGCCACCTCTATGGAATGTAGTTAAAATATTTTTTCACAACAGCCAGTGGCCAGAATATTCAAACAGGATTCTTCTTCCTTTGGCTTCAAGGGGATTCACCTCTACATTTTGTTAAGTTAAGTTGGTGAAAATTCAGACAGGGATTGCCAAACCTGGGGGGAATCATACGCAGGCAGATTCACTTATCCCTACAAGAACACAATCAGCTATTCTGATTATAAATACTTTATCAAGAGTATGAAAATAGTTTTACTCAGTTCACAATGCTAACATCATACTGTTGGCCTTTTCAGTAGAATACCAATTAGTATAATAATGTATGGAAGACTGTGTCACAGTAGTTATTATAGAGAATCAATCTTTATTAGTATACAGCAGCAGGAAAAAATACTCTTTTTTCTTAGTTTGCTTGTCAATAAACAACTTTTGTATTTAATTACAAGTAGAATGGCCAGTTGTAAGATAAATGTGTACACATGTGATATTTTATTGTACAGATGGTCATGTCACACAGAGCATGCCCCTTCACAATTCTACATACAGCTTTGGCTCATGGAACTGTTTGGAAAAAGGTTGGGATTAAATCTGGCATTTGGACACAGTAGCATACAGGACAATAAGGGCACAACGGTAACAGATAACAGATATACTATGAACAAGCTGCCCTGACCACAAGAAGTGTGTGTGTGTGTGTGTGTGTGTGTGTGTGTGTGTGTGTGTGTGTGTGTGTGGGGGGGGGGGGGGGATTACTCAATCTCAAAAGATGGAAATACAGAAACTACCATTGCATACCAGACAAAAATACTAGCTGTCTGTCTTTCCCTGGCTTCTTTACTTCAATATAATGACCTAGAACAAGCCTGCAGATCAGGAAAGTGGAGTCAGAGCTCTTATTCTGTATACTTATTCTGAATCAATACTAAAAATATAGTGAAGCAATTGGATCAGCATAACAGCCAAGAAAATAGTACCAAGAACATACTCAAATTCATAGCTTTGCTCAAGACTCACTCCTCTGATCATACTCACACTTCAAAATTAGCTCCACATGGTGTATTTATTGATAGGGGAAGAATGCTGACCTCCCCTATCCTTGTTAGCAAGGCAGTAAGCGGTGAAACGCATCAAGGAAGAATGGTTTTCAGGAGTCACTTTGCTGAAATAAATAAATACAGCAAGAGCAGATACGTTTGGAGTGAGGCTGATGTTTGTTCATATTTTTTCTTATCTTTATCCAGAAAACTAGGATATTCAGAAGTCAACGGTGGAAGTCTACAGTGGCAGTCTCTATGCTTCTACAGGTTTCCTTTATAGAGGCACCACGTCTTGCCCATGCATGGCAACGTGACAGTGTCTTTGCAAAGAGCCCTCCTCTGACCCCCTCATCTTACCTTGCCCATGCTCTCTCATTACTCCTTCCTCCATTGCAGCTTTGCTCAAATCAGCGGTGTTGATGACCCAGAGGACCGGTGATGTCTCTCCTTTAGTCATATGGGCCTAGCCACTCACTCCCAGAAGCATCAAGTAGAATCACCGACCTTGATGGAGGAACGAGAAGGGGGTTGGGGAGGTCCTTTGCAGAGACACTGACTGTTTAATGAGCTAAACAACAGGCCAAGAGTAGACCTCTGATTTAAAGGGCTTTATAATGACCTTTCAGCTACACAGTACAAGTTGTTGTAAGATTTCAATTGCAAAAGTTAATTACAACAGAGTAATAACAGTTAAATCCTGGACTAGGATGCAAAGCCTGACACGTGGATTGACATTGGCTTCAGGGAGAACTAAGATTATCTGCAGCCAGTCCACAAAAACCCTCATATTAAGCTGACTTGCACCTTGGAAGGGATCATTAAAAGAACTCAAGCTGGGACAGCCCAGTCAACCATACCAGTTTACTTTGATTAACAAGCAGAAAATAAAATTCACTTTGAAGCAGAAAATAAAATTCACTTTGAAACAGAATTTTTTAATTGCACACATCATGCTAGCACAATCATCAAGGGAAAATTAAGATACACTCTCAGTAAAGCTTGATTTACACAATTATAACATGTTAGAATGCAGAGCCTGGCTTTAGAATAAAAAGCAGTGCAATTCATGATAAACTGATTTGTTTTGAGGAAAGGCACACCCACTAATATTCTAAATATGTTGAATATTTTCTGTCCCCTCTTCTCCGTTAAGTTAGTAAATTTATGGCTCAGCATTTTATTATTTATATCAAATACTTACCGTAATTTTCCTTTCCTGATGGACTCCATGGCAGCCAACGTATGGGTTAATCCCGCCTCTCCTACCTCATAGGACCCCACTCCCATAAATCTTTGCTCCCAGCTAGGTACCGTGTTCCATAACTTAGCCTACTCCAGCAATGGGAGGGAACTCCGGCTGCCATGGAGTCCATCAGGAAAGGAAAATTACGGTAAGTATTTGATATAAATTTTCCATTTTCCTGACAGACTCCATGGCAGCCAACGTATGGGAAATAACTAGCCATACACTTCCGGGTGGGACAAATTGCTGGTTTTAGAAAAAAAATTTTAATTGGCATTGTCAACAGATAAGACATTCAAACCAAAATTAACTGAAGAAAGAGCCGCCGGCTCAACACAATAGTGTGTCATAAATGTATGTATCGATGACCATGATGCTGCTTTGCAAATCACTTCCGCAGACACATGACGGGAAGCTGCCCAAGACGTCGAAACACTTCTAGTCGAGTGTGCTGTCACCGCCTCTGGAGGGACCATACCCTTAGCCGTATACGCCCTTTGAATAGCCTGGACAATCCAGGCTGATATGGATCTGGAGGAAGCACGTAATCCTCTATTCTTCCCTTGAAAGTAAATGAAGAGGTAATCCGATTTCCGGAAGGGAGCCGTTGCTTCCAGATAGACTCTTAGGATTTCTCCGACATCTAGAGGATGGATACTAGAATCGTCAGATGAATGGAATGTTGGGAGAACTATTTCTTGATTCTCATGAAAGACGGACGTCACTTTGGGATTTGATCCCAACATAGGGATCAAGACCACCCTATCCGGAAAAAAGGTGATAAACGGTTCTTTGAAACCCAGAGAGCTGATCTCAGATACCCTTTTGGCAGATGTTATGGCCACCAGGAACACTGTCTTGAGAAAAAGATCTTTGATGGACAATTGATCCATTTGTCGAAAATCCTCTCCTGAAAAGAAGTCCAAAACGAGGGGAAGATCCCACTTGGAGAATCTTGGCCTCCTTTGAGGTCTGAGTCTTGATGCACCTTTAAAGAATTGCCTGACGAGAGGATGTTTTGCCCAAGCAACGCCTGTGAATGCAGAAATCGCAGAGACCTGAACTCTAAGAGAGCTGACGGCCAAGGGCAACTCCAGGCCTGTCTGCAGGAAACCCAGAATGTCCGATATTTTCGGGTCTTTAAATGAACCTCCAACAGTAGGGATGAAACTCACGAATCTTGCCCAGATTCTTTGGTACACTCTGTTAGTTCCCGCTCTCCTGGCACTCATCAAGGTTTCAATTGCTGTGTCAGGACACCCTAAGGCTGTCAACCTTTCCCTTTCAACCACCAGACCATCAGGTGGAGATGGGATGGACATGGGTGAAGCGATGCTCCCTGTAGCAGGAGATCTGGCCTGGGAGGAAGAGGGACTGGGTCCCGACAACTGAGCTGCGTCAGGAGAGGAAACCATGGCCTGTTGGGCCAATATGGAATTACCGCTATTATTTCGGCTTCTTCCCAGCGGAGTCTTGACAGAAAACGGAGAATGACCGGTACTGGGGGAAAGGCATACGCCTTGAGAAACCTCCACTGGTCCGTCAACGCATCTATCCCATAAGCTTGGGGACAACGATTCCTCGTGTAATACTTCTCGAGTTTCGCATTGCAGGGTGATGCAAAGAGGTCCACTTCTGGTGTTACTCCTAGAGACAGAATCCAATTGAACACTTCTATATGGAGGGACCACTCGTTGTTGTCCAATGCTACTCTTGAGAGGAAGTCCGCCTGGACATTCTGGACTCCGGGGAGGTAAACAGCCGTCAGATTCGACAAATTCGCCTGGGCCCAAGCCATAATCGGACTGACCTCCTCTAGTAGATCTAGACTGCGAGTACCCCCTTGTCTCTTGATGTAGGCTACCGCAGTCGTGTTGTCCAACCTCAACAGAACCGAAGCTCCTGAAATCAGGTGACGGAAGGCTTGAAGAGCTTGAAAGGCAGCTCGGAGCTCCAAGACATTTGACACCACCCCTTGAGATGGGAAGTCCCATTTCCCCTGGGCTACTTCTGATAGACAGAGGGCTCCCCAGCCGCTGTTGCTGGCATCCGTCGTTACCACAATCCAGGAGATTGGTGCAATAGAGTGGCACTTGAGGAGATTCTCCTGATGAAGCCACCATGGAAGACACTCCCTCATGGACGGGGTCATTCTGACAAAGTGATCTTGTGACTCTGGGATCCATTGTTGAAGAAAACCCTTTTGGAAGGGTCGCATCCTCCACTGTGCCCATTTTACCATGGGAGCTGTGGCCACCATGGTGCCGATAACTCTGAGGCAATATGAAGCCCTGAGGCGAGGACATGTCAGGGCGAGCCGAATCCTGTCTTGAATTACTGGGATCTTCTCCATGGGTAAGGAGATGGTACTCTTTACCGTGTCGAACTGCGCCCCTAGGAATATCAGGGACTGGGTCGGATCCAACTGACTCTTCTCCCTGTTTAACAACCAGCCGAACTCCGTCAAGACCGAGATGACTTGGTCCCGATGTAAACGAAGCTGGTCTCTGTCCTGCGAGAGCAGGAGTAGATCGTCCAGGTAGTGGTGTAACCGGACACCTTTGACCCTGATTAGGGCTACCACTGCCAGTAGTACCTTTGAGAACACTCGAGGCGATGTTGTCAGCCCGAAAGGAAGACAGGTGAACTGGAGATGTCTCTGCTCCACTGCGAACCTGAGGTATTGCTGAAAATTCCTCGCGATTGGCACATGAAAATATGCGTCCTTCAAGTCCACTGAGACCATCCAATCGCCTGGCTGAATTGTTTGACTTATGGTCAAGAGAGTCTCCATCTTGAATCTTTCCTTCTGGATGAAGGAGTTCAAATATGTTAGGTCGATGACTGGCCTCCATGACCCGTTCTTTTTGAGAACCATGAAGAGGGGGGAATATACCCCCTGAAATTTTTCCTCCACTGGTACCGGAATGACGGCCCCTTGAGATATCAGGGAGTCTGTATAGGATAAGAGAATTTCTTTCTTCTCTTCCGATCTCGGTAGAACTGTGGGAATGAAGCGGTGTGTGGGTGGGTTGGTGAAAGTCCAGGTGTGACCTGTAGAGATGGTTTTGATTGTCCAATAATCTTGGACCGAGGCTGCCCAGACGTGCTGGAAATGGAGTAACCGTGCTCCTACCTGCTCCACCTGGACAGGCTCCATATCAAAAGGACTTAGTCGCATCACGACCCCCGGAAGACGTGGCCTTTGTGGATTTCTGACCTGAAGGTTGGTTTCTTTTCCAGTTTTTTCTGAATTCCCTACCAGGTCTGTATCGCCGTGCGTCCCTAGCACGCTCCTGATCCTGTCTGGGTTGGGTTCTTCTCTGGCTCAAGAGACGACGATCCTGGGGTAGAAAACCCGACTTACCCCCAGTAGCGCGTGTGATGGCCGAGTCCAGCTTGTTCCCAAAGAGGGAAGAACCCTCAAAGGGAATCTTGCACCATGCCTGTTTGGAGGCAGGATCCGCTGCCCATGGACGTAACCATAGAGCACGTTTAGCTGTGACCGAAGATAGCATGACACGCGATACTAACCGGATAATGTCCAGGGATGCTTCCCCCAGAAAAGCCGATGCCATCCTTAATTCATGTACAGGAGAATTCCTGAGCACATCTTCGGATATACTTCCCAGGATTGCACCCACGTCATCTGTCCAGGTTTCCATGGCTTTTGACAAGGCCGCAAGAGCCAAGGCCGGCTTGCAGGCCATCCCAGCGGTGATATATACTCGTTTGAGATCAGTATCGATCTTCCTTTCCAGACCGTCTCTGAATGACACTGTGTCTTCCAGTGGAAGCGTAACATGTCTCACCAATCTCATCAGTGCAGCATCAATGAGGGGGGCTGAATCCAGGTATTTCACCTCCTCACTCCTGAATGGGTACATTTTCGCTACTTTGGTGATCAAAGAGTTCTTTCTTTCAACCTTCCCCCATTCATCAGATATGATTTCACCTAGCTCCCCCAAGAAGGGGAAATTCGGGCGCTCTTTTTTCAGATGCTTGAAATACTTTTTCTGTTTGGAGGGCATCTCTATTGGGTCTTCCCATTTCAGTGCGTCTTTAACTGCCCTGACCAGATGAGGAACCTGGGAGAAGTCGAACCCCGCTCCATATTCATCCACCTCAACCTCACTATCGGAGGATCCATTTGATGAAAAATTGTCATGAGAAGGACCTGGAACTTCAAGATCCACTACGTCCGCGGCTGAGGCTGGTGCTGAGGGAGGAATGGCTGTGTGGGCTGAATCCGTCCTATTCAGAGATTCCTGTACAACCTTTCTAACCAGTGCTTCCACCTGCTGGTCTCCTGCACCTCTCTCCCTCACAGCCTTGGAGTAGCATGCTTCACATAGGGATTTGTCCTCCGGGACATGAGCCCTACACCCCCAGCAGGCTTTTTTCTCTGGGCGACCAGAATGGCGGTGGGAATCACGTTTAGATCCGGACCTTGACCTATCCGTATGATGTCTAGAAGAAGACTTTGATTTTGATTGGTCACGCTGTGACCTAGATTTTTCTTCACGTGCTACTGAATGATGATCGGACCTAGAAGGGCTGAGGACACAACAGGAAAGAAAAAATACTTTATAATTCCCCAATCCTCAAAAACCCATGCAAAACAGGCAGAGGGAAAAAAATATTCCGTCCTACCTGCGGCATAAGGGCTGACCACTAGGCGGCGACGACACATCCATGGCAACAGAACAGCAGAGACTGCAGGTGAAATATAGACCATAAACATTCAAGGAACAGCATAACCACAGAAACTCATAGCATATGAATAGAAAGCACCCAGCCTACCTTCCACAAGTATTGTCAGTACAAGAACCGGCGTCTGCAGTGTCTGTATGAAGCCAGGGCATAGCTGTATCTGACAGCTATTTGAATTTGCCGCCTGGATGACGTCACGGCGCTCCGAGCGTCGTCGCACGCCGCCCCCCGACGTCCGCGCGCATGCGCGGCCACCGCTGACCCGTCGAACCGCGCAGGCGCAAACCAAGCCTCGATCTGGATCGAGGCCGTGCGCACGCGCAGTAGGAACGAGCAGCGGCGGACTGGAACGCAGATGCGCTCCAGCCGCCATACCAGGAAGACAGAAACACACACAGAATACACACAGGCTGCCATGGAGAAACAAGTAAACATACGATACCCATCCAGCACGAAGATGATCCGACCTGACCCTCAAGCGCCTCCTAGGCGACCATGACCGGGTATCGATGGGGGGGGGGGGGAGGCCTCCTGCTAATAGCGAGGACGATTGGCCAAACTGCCGCTTGCCAGTCAATGACTGGATAGTAAGCTCTTCAGGGCACCACAACATCACCCGTATCCACCCTGCTAATAGCTGGGTAACTGGACTGCAACACCGCCATTCTTCCATCGCCAACGCAAGGGGAAACGCCAGGCCTGGATCAACTACTCCTTAAGGTAAGAACTACCTCTTTAGTCCTAAGGAGGAGGACAAAAAAGGAACACGGTACCTAGCTGGGAGCAAAGATTTATGGGAGTGGGGTCCTATGAGGTAGGAGAGGCGGGATTAACCCATACGTTGGCTGCCATGGAGTCTGTCAGGAAAGTGTATTTTAGCATTTTGGGACACAAGTGTAAGGTGAAAATTGCTCTTGGAAATAAGGCAGGAGATCAGATGCTGAAAAGAAACTTGTGTCTTCAGATGTGATACCAGTACTATTACACTTCCAGCCCCTGTTGTGTGTTGGGTAGTCGGAAAACCCCCTTAGAGGTCTATAGGGCTTACTACTTCATTGAAAATGCTGAAGAGTACAGAACACTGGGACTGGGTGCAGCAAGGTACCATAGTGCTTGCTGCATTAGATTTCCTGAAGAATACCACGAAGGAAAGTTTAATTCACGCCTTACTCTTGCCTATGAAAAATCTGCTAAAATAAACTTTCTTTATAGAAAATCTTCTTAACCAAAAGTGACATCAATTTTGGGTTGACTTTAGGGATCTTGGAAAGATTCTGTCCACCACAATTCATCCATAATCTACGTATCAGTTCACTAGGAACTATACCATATTAATTCACAAGGAACCTCTATTAACGCTAGCTCCCAGTAAATTATGTGAAAAGGGTAAACTTTAAGCAGCATTATTATCTTGAGAATTTACAATTTCAGACATAAATGAACGACTTCTGTCTACATAGTAAAATCATCATGATGTCACTAGTCACTAATATATCCCCAGACAAGATAGAATAGTGGAACCTAACATTACCTCATAAGCTGGGATACAAGTTTAAGCAGTAACCAAGAGGGCTTCCATATTGGCCCTTACCAGGCTTGTTTTAAAAATAGGAAAGAGCAATGTACAAAGTTCTGTCTATTGTATTCTGATAAAAGGTCATATCTAATGATTACTTTGCACCATTATATTATAGTCCTAAAATTCACAAATGTATAATGCAGCATCTTTGCAATGATGATGCTTTATATACAATAAAAATATTTAACAATTTGTACAACGTAACCATAAAATAATTATTTTTCAACACATAAGAACAGCAAATAGTGTAAACATTACAGGAAGTTGCAATCTCCTGTTGATTCAGCATTATATAACTACTGCCAATTTATGAACTGGTTTGGCATAAAAACACGTAATTTCATAGACAAGGGACTATACATCATTTCTGCAACAAAAGAAAACAAAATAATATCTGCAGCATACCCATTTTTCTCAGCGGTATATGCAATAAAGAAAGAAAAAAAAAAACGAAAGAAAAAAAATATAAAAAATGATATATATATATATAGAGAGAGAGAGAGAGAGAGAGAGAGAGAGAGAGAGAGAGAGAGAGAGAGAGAGAGAGAGAGAGAGAGAGAGAGAGAAGGGTCCACTCCCTATAAATTCTAGAAACCCTGAAGTCTTCTTGCAAACATATGGATTTTGCTTTAAACTTTGGTAAAAAAAATGCATTCTTTTAATACTTGTAAACATTTGCTTTAAGCCAATTTTGGAATACTCCATTCATGATGCACATGCAGTAATATCTGTGCTGGTTCTCAATTATCCAGATGATGATATACAGTACAGTAGCTAATAGTACTTAAGCATATTCAAATGGACATGTTCTGTAATAGTGAAGATGATTTGTTGCTCATTCAAACAGCTTCCTTGAGTCGAATGAGTGTTAGGAACATAGTAAGAATTTATAGCCAAGTGGGTAAGTCACCTTCATCCAATCACCATGGAACATGTCAAGGCAGATGTTGATTGTCCAAGAATGTGACTGAGGTGTGATTACTTAATAAAAGCAGGTTGGTTTTGCCAATTTTCACACCTTCCATCATGTTCTTGGATAAGCAACATCTACCTTCATAGAGAGAGGTCTTTTTTTTTCTTTTTAATAATTTTTATTGAATTTTAACATTGTGGGTAGTACAAAACAGAACCCTTGGGGCATTTCCCTGGCTTAAGGTAAAATATAATAGAACACATAAAACAAATAAACAACAATGTGGCAAAACATAATAAGCCTGTTCACACTCAGATCCACAAAAATGAATGGATTGCAAAATCAAATTTATATTGGTTCAAAATTTTCATAGATGATGACACCAAAGCATTCCTCTCACTACGTTCTCACTCTAACATATAAAAGATCAATCTTTTTCCCCTCTCAGAAAATGTGTTACAGCCATTCAGAATGGGGTTACCTAGTTGTCATCAAAGGTGTATTCATTATACAGGCAGCATTTGTGAGTTCTAGAGTAAGCTATACATCCCATACTTTGATGAATTTGTTGGGGCAACCTCTAGGTTCACATATGGCCTAATAAAGTGGGAGCACTGAATTAACTAGGGACTTCAATAATTCCAAATTGGAGCTACGTCCGATTTTCATTTTACAATTGCATTCATGCAATTGTTTTCCTGGCATAGAATAGGAAGAGTCCCATTATGTTCTGGTTGCTCTAGTACAGGTGTGTCCAAACTTTTGACAAATATAGGTGCTGCCAAAAAAGGATGCTACGAATAAGGTATGATTGTAAAGAGTGGGATATTTTTCTTCTGGAAGATAAAACAGTCCAGTAAAGAGATACTGGCAAATTTTGCTTTGGCCACGTGTGTTTTCTAAGTGTAAACACATTTAAAAAAAAAAAAAAAACTATATTTTTATATAAGTTTACGA
>CM053026.1:116693374-116734022 GCA_028564925.1 Lithobates sylvaticus
TAGGGATGGGCCCGGTGCTCGATGCGAACCCACGTTCGCATCGAGCACCGGGCGTTCGCTCGCTCGGCGAGCCCAGAACTATTTTGGCCGCTCGCAACACGGTCGTGTGATGCGAGCGGCCCCGCAATGCATTGCGGCCGGCGCGGCCGGCGCAGTGCATTGCTGGCTGATGATTGGCCAAGCATGCACTGTGACCCCGCATGCTTGGCCAATCACAGCCCCGGAAACTCGAAGAGCCATAATTGGCTACAGGCAGGACGCCTGTAGCCAATTACAGCTCAGGGGCTGTAGTACACGCCCCCCCCTATAAAAGGCCGCCACGCCGTCTGCGCCGGTCACATGCTGTTCCGGCGCAGATTGAGCAGGCTGATTCTGTGACACTCTGCTCGATTTAGTTAGGTAGAGAGATTCACTTACAGAAATTGAGTTAGATAGATTCAGTTACAAAGATTGATTGAGAAAGAGGGGCTTGTAGTGTGTTCGTGGCAGGCAGGCAGAGCTCCTATATTTTGTTACCAGAAGCACCTATAGGACTTGTAGTGTGTTCGTGGCAGGCAGGCAGAGCTCCTATATTTTGTTACCAGAAGCACCTATAGGACTTGTAGTGTGTTCGTGGCAGGCAGGCAGAGCTCCTATATTTTGTTACCAGAAGCACCTATAGGACTTGTAGTGTGTTCGTGGCAGGCAGGCAGAGCTCCTATATTTTGTTACCAGAAGCACCTATAGGACTTGTAGTGTGTTCGTGGCAGGCAGGCAGAGCTCCTATATTTTGTTCCCAGAAGCACCTATAGGACTTGTAGTGTGTTAGTCCCATCACACACACAGAGCTATATTTTGTTCCCAGAAGCACCTATAGGACTTGTAGTGTGTTAGTCCCATCACACACACAGAGCTATATTTTGTTCCCAGAAGCACCTATAGGACTTGAAGTGTGTTAGTCCCATCACACACACAGAGCTATATTTTGTTCCCAGAAGCACCTATAGGACTTGAAGTGTGTTAGTCCCATCACACACACAGAGCTATATTTTGTTCCCAGAAGCACCTATAGGACTTGAAGTGTGTTAGTCCCATCACACACACAGAGCTATATTTTGTTCCCAGAAGCACCTATAGGACTTGAAGTGTGTTAGTCCCATCACACACACAGAGCTATATTTTGTTCCCAGAAGCACCTATAGGACTTGAAGTGTGTTAGTCCCATCACACACACAGAGCTATATTTTGTTCCCAGAAGCACCTATAGGACTTGAAGTGTGTTAGTCCCATACACACACAGAGCTATATTTTCTTCCCAGAAGCACCTATAGGACTTGAAGTGTGTTAGTCCCCATCACACACACAGAGCTATATTTTGTTCCCAGAAGCACCTATAGGACTTGAAGTGTGTTAGTCCCATCACACACACAGAGCTATATTTTGTTCCCAGAAGCACCTATAGGACTTGAAGTGTGTTAGTCCCATCACACACACAGAGCTATATTTTGTTCCCAGAAGCACCTATAGGACTTGAAGTGTGTTAGTCCCATCACACACACAGAGCTATATTTTGTTCCCAGAAGCACCTATAGGACTTGAAGTGTGTTAGTCCCATCACACACACAGAGCTATATTTTGTTCCCAGAAGCACCTATAGGACTTGAAGTGTGTTAGTCCCATCACACACACAGAGCTATATTTTGTTCCCAGAAGCACCTATAGGACTTGAAGTGTGTTAGTCCCATCACACACACAGAGCTATATTTTGTTCCCAGAAGCACCTATAGGACTTGAAGTGTGTTAGTCCCATCACACACACAGAGCTATATTTTGTTCCCAGAAGCACCTATAGGACTTGAAGTGTGTTAGTCCCATCACACACACAGAGCTATATTTTGTTCCCAGAAGCACCTATAGGACTTGAAGTGTGTTAGTCCCATCACACACACAGAGCTATATTTTCTTCCCAGAAGCACCTATAGGACTTGAAGTGTGTTAGTCCCATCACACACACAGAGCTATATTTTGTTCCCAGAAGCACCTATAGGACTTGAAGTGTGTTAGTCCCATCACACACACAGAGCTATATTTTGTTCCCAGAAGCACCTATAGGACTTGAAGTGTGTTAGTCCCATCACACACACAGAGCTATATTTTCTTCCCAGAAGCACCTATAGGACTTGAAGTGTGTTAGTCCCATCACACACACAGAGCTATATTTTGTTCCCAGAAGCACCTATAGGACTTGAAGTGTGTTAGTCCCATCACACACACAGAGCTATATTTTCTTCCCAGAAGCACCTATAGGACTTGAAGTGTGTTAGTCCCATCACACACACAGAGCTATATTTTGTTCCCAGAAGCACCTATAGGACTTGAAGTGTGTTAGTCCCATCACACACACAGAGCTATATTTTGTTCCCAGAAGCACCTATAGGACTTGAAGTGTGTTAGTCCCATCACACACACAGAGCTATATTTTGTTCCCAGAAGCACCTATAGGACTTGAAGTGTGTTAGTCCCATCACACACACAGAGCTATATTTTGTTCCCAGAAGCACCTATAGGACTTGAAGTGTGTTAGTCCCATCACACACACAGAGCTATATTTTGTTCCCAGAAGCACCTATAGGACTTGAAGTGTGTTAGTCCCATCACACACACAGAGCTATATTTTCTTCCCAGAAGCACCTATAGGACTTGAAGTGTGTTAGTCCCATCACACACACAGAGCTATATTTTCTTCCCAGAAGCACCTATAGGACTTGAAGTGTGTTAGTCCCATCACACACACAGAGCTATATTTTGTTCCCAGAAGCACCTATAGGACTTGAAGTGTGTTAGTCCCATCACACACACAGAGCTATATTTTGTTCCCAGAAGCACCTATAGGACTTGAAGTGTGTTAGTCCCATCACACACACAGAGCTATATTTTGTTCCCAGAAGCACCTATAGGACTTGAAGTGTGTTAGTCCCATCACACACACAGAGCTATATTTTCTTCCCAGAAGCACCTATAGGACTTGAAGTGTGTTAGTCCCATCACACACACAGAGCTATATTTTGTTCCCAGAAGCACCTATAGGACTTGAAGTGTGTTAGTCCCATCACACACACAGAGCTATATTTTGTTCCCAGAAGCACCTATAGGACTTGAAGTGTGTTAGTCCCATCACACACACAGAGCTATATTTTGTTCCCAGAAGCACCTATAGGACTTGAAGTGTGTTAGTCCCATCACACACACAGAGCTATATTTTGTTCCCAGAAGCACCTATAGGACTTGAAGTGTGTTAGTCCCATCACACACACAGAGCTATATTTTGTTCCCAGAGAAGCACCTATAGGACTTGAAGTGTGTTAGTCCCATCACACACACCGATCTATATTTTCTTCCCAGAAGCACCTATAGGACTTGAAGTGTGTTAGTCCCATCACACACACAGAGCTATATTTTGTTCCCAGAAGCACCTATAGGACTTGAAGTGTGTTAGTCCCATCACACACACAGAGCTATATTTTGTTCCCAGAAGCACCTATAGGACTTGAAGTGTGTTAGTCCCATCACACACACAGAGCTATATTTTCTTCCCAGAAGCACCTATAGGACTTGAAGTGTGTTAGTCCCATCACACACACAGAGCTATATTTTGTTCCCAGAAGCACCTATAGGACTTGAAGTGTGTTAGTCCCATCACACACACAGAGCTATATTTTGTTCCCAGAAGCACCTATAGGACTTGAAGTGTGTTAGTCCCATCACACACACAGAGCTATATTTTGTTCCCAGAAGCACCTATAGGACTTGAAGTGTGTTAGTCCCATCACACACACAGAGCTATATTTTGTTCCCAGAAGCACCTATAGGACTTGAAGTGTGTTAGTCCCATCACACACACAGAGCTATATTTTGTTCCCAGAAGCACCTATAGGACTTGAAGTGTGTTAGTCCCATCACACACACAGAGCTATATTTTCTTCCCAGAAGCACCTATAGGACTTGAAGTGTGTTAGTCCCATCACACACACAGAGCTATATTTTGTTCCCAGAAGCACCTATAGGACTTGAAGTGTGTTAGTCCCATCACACACACAGAGCTATATTTTGTTCCCAGAAGCACCTATAGGACTTGAAGTGTGTTAGTCCCATCACACACACAGAGCTATATTTTGTTCCCAGAAGCAACTATAGGACTTGAAGTGTGTTAGTCCCATCACACAGAGACCTTTATTTTCTTCCCAGAAGCACCTATAGGACTTGAAGTGTGTTAGTCCCATCACACAGAGCTCCTCTATTTTCTTTGCAGAAGCACCCATAGGACTTCTAGTGTGTTAGTGGCATCACACAGAGCTCCTATATATTCTTCTCAGCAGCACCCACAGGACTTCTAGTGTGTTAGTGGCATCACACAGAGCTCCTCTATTTTCTTTGCAGAAGCACCCACAGGACTTCTAGTGTGTTAGTGGCATCACACAGAGCTCCTCTATTTTCTTTGCAGAAGCACCCATAGGACTTCTAGTGTGTTAGTGGCATCACACAGAGCTCCTATATATTCTTCTCAGCAGCACCCACAGGACTTCTAGTGTGTTAGTGGCATCACACAGAGCTCCTCTATTTTCTTTGCATAAGCACCCACAGGACTTCTAGTGTGTTAGTGGCATCACACAGAGCTCCTCTATTTTCTTTGCAGAAGCACCCACAGGACTTCTAGTGTGTTAGTGGCAACACACAGAGCTCCTCTATATTCTTCTCAGCAGCACCCACAGGACTTCTAGTGTGTTAGTGGCATCACACAGAGCTCCTCTATTTTCTTTGCATAAGCACCCACAGGACTTCTAGTGTGTTAGTGGCATCACACAGAGCTCCTCTATTTTCTTTGCAGAAGCACCCACAGGACTTCTAGTGTGTTAGTGGCATCACACAGAGCTCCTCTATTTTCTTTGCAGAAGCACCCACAGGACTTCTAGTGTGTTAGTGGCATCACACAGAGCTCCTCTATTTTCTTTGCATAAGCACCCACAGGACTTCTAGTGTGTTAGTGGCATCACACAGAGCTCCTCTATTTTCTTTGCAGAAGCACCCACAGGACTTCTAGTGTGTTAGTGGCATCACACAGAGCTCCTCTATTTTCTTTGCAGAAGCACCCACAGGACTTCTAGTGTGTTAGTGGCATCACACAGAGCTCCTCTATTTTCTTTGCATAAGCACCCACAGGACTTCTAGTGTGTTAGTGGCATCACACAGAGCTCCTCTATTTTCTTTGCAGAAGCACCCACAGGACTTCTAGTGTGTTAGTGGCATCACACAGAGCTCCTCTATTTTCTTTGCAGAAGCACCCACAGGACTTCTAGTGTGTTAGTGGCATCACACAGAGCTCCTCTATTTTCTTTGCAGAAGCACCCACAGGACTTCTAGTGTGTTAGTGGCATCACACAGAGCTCCTCTATTTTCTTTGCATAAGCACCCACAGGACTTCTAGTGTGTTAGTGGCATCACACAGAGCTCCTCTATTTTTTTTGCAGAAGCACCCACAGGACTTCTAGTGTGTTAGTGGCATCACACAGAGCTCCTCTATTTTCTTTGCATAAGCACCCACAGGACTTCTAGTGTGTTAGTGGCATCACACAGAGCTCCTCTATTTTCTTTGCAGAAGCACCCACAGGACTTCTAGTGTGTTAGTGGCATCACACAGAGCTCCTCTATTTTTTTTGCAGAAGCATCCACAGGACTTCTAGTGTGTTAGTGGCATCACACAGAGCTCCTCTATTTTCTTTGCAGAAGCACCCATAGGACTTCTAGTGTGTTAGTGGCATCACACAGAGCTCCTATATTTTCTTCTCAGCAGCACCCACAGGACTACCGACTACAATGGCTGGAAGACCGCCAAGGGGAGGCAGAGCGTGCAGAGCCAAGAACACAGGGCAGGCAGGCTCTGTTTCTAGTGGACGTGGCCGTGGACGTGGACGTGGTCGTGCATCGTCATCAGCACGTGGCCATGGGACACGCGCGTCTTTGTTTTCGGCAGCTGGACATGTGGAGCCGCATCATGCTGAAGGCTTGGTAGAATGGATGACCAAGCCCTCCTCATCCTCCTCATCCTCTCTCACCCAGGCTCAGGGTACTGACAGAGCATCATCAGCCACCCCTTCCCTAGACCCACCATGTCCTCCTGAGGAGTCCCCCGAACTCTTTGAGCACAGTGTTGGGTACATGCTCCAGGAGGATGCCCAACGATTCGAAGGCTCGGATGACGATACCCAGCTTGAGGAATCTGGCAGTACTGTTCCACCAGCTGCAGCTTACTGCCAGGTTTGCTCTAGTGGTGAAGAGGGAGGGGATGATGAGGTCACTGACTCCACGTGGGTGCCTCAAGGGAGAGAGGATGAGGAGGAGGACGAGGAGGAGGAGGATGCGGCGTCACATGTCCAACGAGGCAGGATGCCCCCTGGAGGCCAGGTAGAGGCCAGCACAGCAACTGTACAACACCGCAGAGCTCCGCCTGTGCAGGGCGCTGCCTCTGCACGTTATCAGAAAAGTTCTTTGGTGTGGGCCTTTTTTGAGACGAGTGCAGCAGATCGCACCACTGCTATTTGCAATATTTGTCTCAAGCGTATCTCGCGTGGCCAAAACATCAGCCGCTTGGGCGCGACAAGCATGACCAGACATATGGCGACCTGCCATGCAGCTCGTTGGCAGGCACACATAAAAGACCCACACCAAAGAACTAAGCGGACCTCTCCTTGCTCCTCCTCAGCTGGGATCTCCATCCCCACTACACCTTCAGTCCTCTCTGAAAGCTGCTCTGAGAGGACTGAAGGTGTAGAATTCGGTGTGTCACAACCAAGTACTTGCAGTACACCGACGTCCGATTGCAGCAGGCAAATTTCCCTGCCCCAGCTGCTGGACCGTAGAAAGAAGTACACTCCCAGCCATCCACATGCCCAGCGGTTGAATGCTAGCCTTGCTAAATTGCTAGCACTTCAACTGCTGCCTTTTCAGTTGGTAGACTCGGCCCCCTTCCGTGAGTTTGTTCAATGTGCGGTTCCTCAGTGGCAGGTTCCCAAACGCCACTTTTTCTCGCGGAAGGCGATTCCGTCTCTCTACCGGCATGTGGAGGGCAATGTCCATGCCTCGCTGGACAGGGCGGTCAGCGGTAAGGTGCATATTACCGCTGACTCATGGTCCAGCAGGCATGGACAGGGACGGTACCTTTCTTTCACGGCCCATTGGGTCACTCTATTGGCAGCTGGGAGGGATGCAGGACAAGGTGCAGTAGTGTTGGAGGTTGTTCCGCCACCACGCCTCCAAAACGCGACTACTGCTACTGGTTGTGACACACCTCTCTCCTCCACCCCCTCCTCTTCTTCTTCCTCCAGTGCTCTGTCCTTGGAACCAGCGGTGCTCCGTAGGCGTACAAGGGGCTACGCAAGTACGCAGGCAAAAAGATGCCATGCCGTGCTTGCGCTGGTGTGTTTGGGGGACAGGAGCCACACTGGGCCAGAGGTTCTGGCAGCTCTGCAGGGGCAGGCCGAGAGGTGGTTGACGCCACGTCAGCTTAAGCCAGGAATGGTCGTTTCTGACAATGGCACCAACCTCCTCTCCGCCCTGCGACAGGGGCAGCTCACCCATGTGCCCTGCATGGCTCACGTCCTCAACCTGGTGGTGCAGCGGTTCTTGGGCAGGTTCCCAGGCTTACAGGATGTCCTGAGGCAGGCCAGGAAAGTCTGTGTGCATTTCCGCCGATCTTATAATGCCAGTGCTCGGCTGACTGAGCTGCAAAAGGAGCTGAACCTGCCCAAGAACCGCCTAATATGTGACATGCCCACCAGGTGGAACTCAACGTTGGCCATGCTGCAGCGACTGCACACGCAGCAGAGGGCCATCAATGAGTACCTTTGCGACTACGGCACCAGGACAGGGTCAGGGGAGCTTGGTTTTTTTTCCCCACGTCAGTGGAGCATGATCAGGGATGCATGCACTGTCCTCTCACCATTTGAGGAGGCCACGAGGATGGTGAGCAGTGACAGTGCATGCATCAGTGACACTGTCCCTCTTGTCCACCTGTTGGAGCATACGCTGCGTGGGATAATGGACAGGGCACTTGAGGCAGAACAGAGGCAGGAAGAGGAGGACTTCCTTGCCTCTCAAGGCCCCCTTTATCCGGACAGTGTTCCTTCTGTCCCACCCATCACACAGGAAGAGGATGAGGAGGAGGAGGAGGAGGAGGAGGAGGAGGATTGTGTGAGCATGGAGGTGGAGCCTGGCACTCAGCATCAGCAGCAGCAGTCTTTTAGGGATGATGTACAGTCCCAACAAACCAGTGGACTTGTACGTGGCTGGGAGGAGGTGGCTGGCGATCATGTCATCCTCAGTGACCCAGAAGACTCCGGACCGAATGCCTCAGCTAACCTACGCTGCATGGCCTCCCTGATCCTGCAAAGCCTGCGGAAGGATCCTCGTGTTCTTCGGATCAAGGAGAGGGACCATTACTGGCTGGCCACTCTCCTTGATCCGCGGTACAAGGGTAAGGTTGCGGACCTTATCTTGCCGTCGCAGAGGGAGCAGAGGATGAGACATCTCAGGGAGGCCTTGCAGAAAGGTCTGTGCAACGCGTTCCCAGAAACTGGGAGGCTACAAACTCCTGGTCCTGGGCGACGAGTTGCTGAGGCTTCGGTCAGTGGCAGAAGGAGCGGTGGGGAAGGTGGACGTCTGACCGATGCGTTCAGACAATTTTTTAGTCCGCAGCCCCAAGGTATGATCGGTTCCAGCAACCATCGCCAGCGTCTGATATACATGGTGCAGGAATACCTTGGGGCAAGGTCAGACTTGGACACCTTTCCCACCGAAAATCCTCTGGCTTACTGGGTCCTGAGGATGGATCACTGGCCAGAGCTTGCACAGTATGCAATTGAGCTACTGGCCTGTCCTGCCTCCAGCGTTCTTTCCGAACGCACATTCAGTGCTGCTGGAGGATTTGTGACTGATCATAGGGTGCGCCTGTCCACCGCCTCGGTTGATCGACTGACATTCATCAAAATGAATCAGTCTTGGATCACCACCAGCTACCAGGCACCTGAGGCGGATATAACCGAATAATTTTTAATGTCACATCCCTTCAAGACTGCCTATGCTGATGCTGAGTGACTGTCCTCTTATGTTCACTGACTATCCTCTTCCTCCTCCTCAATGATCCATGCCACCACACCAGTGCCTAAGGCACAATTTTTCAGCCCCTGTTTAACAGGGGCGTGTACTTCCAATTTTTTAAAAAAATGCTTCGCAACACGTGTGACTGCTGTGCTCCAAGTACAGTCTCTGTGAGGGGTTGCAGTGTTGTGGCACCAGCACCAGTGCCAAAGGCACAATTTTTCAGCCCCTGTTTAACAGGGGCGGGTACTTACAATTTTTTAAAAAAATGCTTCGCAACACGTGTGACTGCTGTGCTCCAAGTACAGTATCTGTGAGGGCCGGGTTGCAGTGTTGTGGCACCAGCACCAGTGCCTAAGGCACAATTTTTCAGCCCCTGTTTAACAGGGGCGGGTACTTACAATTTTTTAAAAAAATGCTTCGCAACACGTGTGACTGCTGTGCTCCAAGTACAGTATCTGTGAGGGCCGGGTTGCAGTGTTGTGGCACCAGCACCAGTGCCTAAGGCACAATTTTTCAGCCCCTGTTTAACAGGGGCGGGTACTTACAATTTTTTAAAAAAATGCTTCGCAACACGTGTGACTGCTGTGCTCCAAGTACAGTATCTGTGAGGGCCGGGTTGCAGTGTTGTGGCACCAGCACCAGTGCCTAAGGCACAATTTTTCAGCCCCTGTTTAACAGGGGCGGGTACTTCCAATTTTTTAAAAAAATGCTTCGCAACACGTGTGACTGCTGTGCTCCAAGTACAGTATCTGTGAGGGCCGGGTTGCAGTGTTGTGGCACCAGCACCAGTGCCTAAGGCACAATTTTTCAGCCCCTGTTTAACAGGGGCGGGTACTTACAATTTTTTAAAAAAATGCTTCGCAACACGTGTGACTGCTGTGCTCCAAGTACAGTCTCTGTGAGGGGTTGCAGTGTTGTGGCACCAGCACCAGTGCCTAAGGCACAATTTTTCAGCCCCTGTTTAACAGGGGCGGGTAATTACAAATCTTGATCTAATAGTTCACAGCAGGGCCCATTCCTGCGCCCACCAAGAGTAACTATGAGGGCCTGCAGTCTTGTGGCAACACCGTCCACCACCACCGCCAAAGGCCCAATTTTTCTGCCCTGTTCATCAGGTGCTTGCAATTACAAATCTTGATCTAATAACTCACAACAGGGCCCATTCCTGCGCCCACCAAGAGTAACTGTGAGGGCCTACAGTCTTGTGGCAACACCGTCCACCACCACCGCCAAAGGCCCAATTTTTCTGCCCTGTTCATCAGGTGCTTGCAATTACAAATCTTGATCTAATAACTCACAGCAGGGCCCATTCCTGCGCCCACCAAGAGTAACTGTGAGAGCTTACAGTCTTGTGGCAACACCGTCCACCACCACCGCCAAAGGCCCAATTTTTCTGCCCTGTTCATCAGGTGCTTGCAATTACAAATCTTGATCTAATAACTCACAGCAGGGCCCATTCCTGCGCCCACCAAGAGTAACTGTGAGAGCTTACAGTCTTGTGGCAACACCGTCCACCACCACCACCACCCCCAATTTTTCTGCCCTGTTCAACAGGTGCATGCAATTACAAATCTTGATCTATTAACTCATAGCAGGGCCCATTCCTGTGCCCACCAGTCTTGTGGCTACACCAACATCTAATAGGGCAAATTTCTGCAGAGTATATACGCCAGGCCCCTACTTTCAAACATCCAACTTACAAACGACTCCTACTTGCAAATGGAAAGAGAAAACAGGAAGTGAGAGGAAATCTACCCCTAGGAAGGGAAATTCTATCCTGTTAGATTTAATTTGGGAAAAAGGTATCTCCTCTCTACTGATACTTTATCACCAATCCTTGTTTCAATTAAAACCCCACTTTTCCAAAAACATTTGTCATTGGGACGGAAAGTGAGGTGACATGTTCTGAACAGATGTGCAAAGACAGCAAATGTTACAGGGGTGATAACCCCTCCCTATGTTCTCCAAAAAGCTTAAAAATAGATTTTTTTGGGATGGAGCTACACTTCATAATGTACCTGTTCAGATTCTACTTAAGAACAAACCTAAAGCCGCAAGTGGTTTTAAATGGCTTCTTTTTTTCCTTTACAAATGTCATTTTGTGCAAGGACAGTTCTAAACACGGGAAACACATGCCACTTCACAGGCATACTTTAGACACCCCCCAGGTACCATATTTAAAGGAAAATTTCACTTTTTTTTTTTCACTTTATGCATCATTAAAATGACTGCTCCCGAAAAAACGTCAGTTTTTAAAAGTTCTTTTTGCATTGATATATGTCCCCTGGGGCAGGACCCGGGTCCCCAAACCTGTTTTATGACATTAACATGCATATTGGCCGTTGTAATTAGCACTTTTGATTTCGAACGTTCGCGTCCATTATAACGTATAGGGTTCGAAAATTCGCGCGAACTTTCGGTCCGTTCGAAGGTTCTGGTTCGAACCGAACCCGGGGGTGTTCGGCTCATCCCTATTCTCTAATGTAAATTGCTCAATTTGCAACTGACAATAATGACAGCTATGAAAAAATACCTTGGACATTGGAAACACAGTGTTATGAAGTGAAACATTCCTACATGGGCTCATCATACTAGGAACATTCACTGATCAGACATAACTTTATGACCATTGACAGGTTAAGTGAATAAAATTGATTATCTTGTTACAATGGCATCTGAAAGTCAGTGGGATATATTAGGCAACAATTAAATGTGTTATCCTTGAAGTTGATGTATTGAAAGCAAAAAAAGACGGCATTGCAGTGTGCTGTGTATGGGACTATAATGCTGACCCATATCCACAGCCAAAAGCACCTGCAGTGGGCATGTGAGCATCAGACCTGGGCCATGGAGCACTGTAAAAAGGTGGCCTGGTCTGATAAATCATGTTTTTTTTACATCGTTTGGATGGCCTGGTGCATGTGCATTGTTTACCTGGGGAAGAGATGGTACCAGGATGCAGGATGGGAAGAAGCCAAGTGGGCAGAGGCAGTGTGATACTTTCACCAATGTTCCTCAGGGAAACCTTTGGTTCTGCCATTCTTGTGGAAGTTACTTGACATGTACCATCTAACTAAACATTGTTGCTAAACAAGTACACCGCTTCATGGAATTTTCCTTGATAGCAGAGGCCTCTTTTAAGATATTGCACACGGCCACACTGCAAACATAGTTCAAGAATGGTTTGAGGAAAACAACACTGAGTTTGAGGTGTTGATTTGGTGTCAGGGAACCTCCGCACCAAGCAGGTGAATCCTGGATCCAATATGCGCATTTGCGCACCTTTTTGCTAACATATGTGCGCATCGGCTCATATGTATAGATGTGCGCATTGGCGCATAGATGTGTACATTGGCGCAGAGATGTGTGCATTAGCACACAGATGTGCGCATCGGTACATTTTTGTGGAATGGACATGTGCACTGTGCACCTTCTTGTGCGCATGCGCGCACGCCAGTGAATCACGGCGCACGGCGCCCTATTTAAACAAGCAGCCACTTAGCATCAGTGCTGGATTGTCTCAGCTTGTTCCTGGATACCTTGCTGTTGCCTTGTCTGATTTCACCTGATCTTGAACACCCGGCTTTTCCTGACTACTCTCTTGGATTACCCCTGCAACCTTGTCTGCCTTGTTTACCTTCACCGACACCGGCTTAAACCTCTGACTTTGGCTTTGTCTCCTGATTCTGTACTTCGCTGCCTGACTTGTTGCCGACCTCTGCCTGCCCCCCGACCACGAGCCTGCCTGCCGTCTGTGTACTTCTCTGCCAGCCCATTGCCAACTCCTGATTGTTCCTGACCTGCTATCTACCTGCCTACAGGCACCTGCACCCTTACGCTGCCCAAGCAGTTCCTGTCTCCACCTCCAGGGGTGCTTGGACCGGGACCGTGCACGAGGCCGCCCTCGTCATTTCGGACTCCGCTGTAAGGTACGTGACATTTGGTCTCTAAATTCACCAGATCTCAATCCAATTAAGCATGGGCACGATGTACTGGAAAAACAAGTTTGATTCATGGAGGTCCCACCTCACAACTTACAGGACTTAAAGGATCTTGTACTGATAGCTTGGTGTCAGATACCACAGCATACCTTTAAAGGTCTAGTGGCTCCCATGCCTCGACAGGTCAGGGCTGTTTTATAAACAAAAGGAGTACCTACTCAATAATAAGTGGATGGTCATAAAGTTATGGCTGATCAATGTATATCTTCATAGAGATGTGCCAAAAAATAAAAGTAGGAAGGGGTTTGGTGATATGAGATCCTTTATAGAAAAGGAACCTTGTGATTAGTGTGCAGAGAATCCACTGGATATGGATATTGGATATGTAACATGTATGGTGATGGGTAACACCCCCTGCTATGATTACAAAAACATTGAAAATGATTCAAGTGATCAGGAGGCTTTGTTGAAGATCCCAATAAATACAGGGATTGCAATGCTGCACTGATTTCTTGTGAGAGGGTGTTTGGCCCCAAACAGAATGCACTCTTCACTCCCATAGACATTAGATAATGCTGGTTTCAGCTAGGTGCGAAATATCTAAAGGGCACCTTGAGATGCTGATGCTTGTTGGCAGTAGAAGTAATTGTATGTGTTTGAACACCACAGGTTTTAACCATTGTTACCCCCTGATAAGCCATTGTGTGAGGTGTCTCTGGGTTACCACCCTTTATAGTCTTAACACAAGATAAAACCATTAGTAAAGCTTCCTCGGGGTTCAGAGCCTCTAAGCAACTCACCTCACCTGCTCAATCAGCACCTCCAAATGAATTTAAGAGTACTTATCAGATATTAGGTCAATGCCAAAATTATAGAGGTGTATGGGATACAGCTTTACCTAGACCTGAGTGATAAAGAGACAGAAAGGCTGAGAGAGGCAACTCTCTTCTACACCTAGAAGAGTAGGGCGAACTGTTGCCTTTCTTAGAAGATGGACTGTGGTCAGAGTACTGTTCCACTGATGGAAATGCACAGGAAGTGCAGGGGGAGCAATAATGAAGACCTGGCAGTCTAAAACCTTTCACAATAATGCATTACTCTTAGCAGTCCAATGTGGGGGGAATTGGATGTCTGACAGCTCTGTCACTTTAGTCCATGGCCTATTGGGCCTATGCAGAAATGCAGTCCTGATTGCAAATAAGTAAAGAATAGAAAACTAGTGACCTAAAGTCTTCACATTTGCATGAATAAAGAAAGTAAATTGTAGAGAACTTTAAAATTGGAAGATTTGAATTGAAAATGATGGAGTGTGAAAATGAAGATTTATTGTATAGTCAAGGATTGGCAAAACTAATATGATTATAGCTTTGGACAATTTAGAGTTATGTGATTTTTTAATTGTGGGTGCAATATAAAAGTCATGCTACAGTGCCAAGGACATAGGAAGACATAACCAGGAGGTAGTATCAGATGGCATACAGTAGGCCAGTATGTGATTATTAGGATTCTTCAAGATAATAGTAAATTAAATTTAAAATAGACTTGAACTAAAAAAAAATTAACATTTGTTATGTTATAGGGAACATCTAGAAATGATAAATGTGCCTAAGCAATTAGACGACACTTGCTAGTGCAAACAATATATAAAAATATAACATATGTGCTCAATTCAAAATAAATTTGTGCCACTTCTGTATGATCCAAACAAAAACGTTCATAATAAACCCAATATATGTGTTCTGATCACCATAAATTATATACAGTGCTCAGCATAAATTAGTACACTCCTTTTCAAAAGTAAGATTTTAATCAATATCTCAATGAACACAAAAACAATTTCCAAAATTATGACAAAACTAAGTTTTTTTAGTACATTTAGCTCATTACATGAAAATAAGATTTATAATATGGAGAAGGGTAAAGCTGCGCCAATGAATAGTAATGAAGTGTAAATACAAAAGATAAAAAAGGGCACGGAAGGGCACAGATAAATAATGGTCATAAAAAACACACACATGGATGTGGCTAAAAATAAAGTCCAATGATGGCTATAGTTAGTCCATAACATAAATCCATAAGAACTTTATAGCATATATCAATTGATCTTGAATCCTGGTTTCCAATGGCAAACCGGTTTCCAACATAAAAGAAACACCACCGTGACTGTCCTGTCTTTTCACACTGTGACATGCAAAAGATGATCAGACCCAACCACCTGCTGAATTAAAGGCTTACCAGATGGCTGGGTAAATAAGGCATTGAACAATAACCTCCTAGGCAGATGATAGTTGATACGACTGGTCCCACTCAGGAGCGATCATTCACTGGAGCTAGGAAAACTTTAACGCTGTCCACTTCACCAGAGCCAATCCAACTGATATGCTCAGATAAAAAGAATGGGGCCACCCATAGTGTAATACTGACTAAAATCAATTTATTTCGTATAATGAATTAAAAACACTTACGTAGAAATGCAGTTAAACAAGCACAATAGAAAATACACTGCCGGCCGGTCAGTGGTAACCCGTCCCCTCTTCCAAGTCTGCGTGGTGGCATCGCTGCGTGCCTTCCCATACGCCGTTTCGTCATAGATGACGTTTTCAATGGGGAACGGGCGACGCAGCAACGCACCACCTATAAATAACCCAACCTCCACCTGAGTTGCATGAGGTCAGACTAGCGCCACCATCTTATGTATGGGCAAAATGCCCTTACCGGGCGATGGTATATAGCACTATAAGAAAAGGTAAAAAACCTTTTAAATTAAATTATATCTACACTTTAAATGAATAGTAAGTGTACATAGCTATTTGAGATTAATTATATGTGATTAGCGATGACATCTAAGAGTATGTAGGGGACCAATAATCCCGATGCAATCAAGCCAATAACATACCTATGTAAACATATGTAATATTCCATTTGTTAATTGGGAATATTTCAATAGGGAAAAAAGGGGGAGAAGAATATATGTTTTTAACGTGATATAAAATCATATGTGTCGTTTTAACATGATAATAGCAACATGTCAAAACGCAAGATAGGTGAAGAAGGACATGTACTGGGTAGTAAAAACATGTCAAAACGCAAAATAGGTGAAAAGGGACATATACTGGGACATATAATGTGTAAATATATTACTAATAATAATGTTATGCAATAAACAAGAATCATATAATAAACAAAAGTGTATAATTTTAAATCCATATTCTAAAATGGAGTGAAAATAAGTGTCGTTACAGCATACTATTTGTGTATGCTAAAACACATAATCGCTGTGCAAATATAATATTAATAAAAAAATATAATATTAATAGTGATTATAGCGGTGCGAGAATAACATAGAAGAGTCGGGGTGCACTCACAGTTCAATGCTCATAATACTTGTTAATTGATAAAACAGTTTTATATCAAGGGATGAGGTGCTGTATTATATAATGGACCCTCTCTGCCTTTTTGTATATCAATTAATCCAAATGATTGTAGGAAAAATAGTGATAATATAAAAAATATGTTAATTTGTTGTGTATGTTTTACCAACCACCTGTTATAGTCCATGTGATTAGAAGTGAAAAACATAAATCACATGATTTCTGAACACCTAATGAAGTGCATATAATCTATAATGGAAATCTTTCAAAATTAGGATAAAATAGATTTATGGTAAGTATCCATTAGGTAGAAGTAATATAAACTACATATGCATGATCTACAGACCCTACATACATCTCAGGGGGAGTGTACATGTATGGCCAAAACCCGATAATAAAAAAGGGGGGGGGGACTGGACTTCCACCCTATGGCTTTTAGTCACAACTCATTAGAAAGCCTGTGCAAACAATTTGATAAGCTGAGGGGACACATATCAGCCATATACATGATGCTGACAGAAGTCACAGCAAAGTTAAACCACATGACTATGTGGGAACAGGACATCCAGGAGACACTGGAATTAGATGAATGGCAATCGTTATCAATCAAGGCTTCTCGCTCTCTTATTAACACCTTAATTATAGAAGCCAACTACAAAACCTCCCAAAAGCAGCTAGGAACGCATTAATGGGAGACACAGTATCTGGGGTCCCCCGATATAGTGGGAGGCTCCTTACCTTTATATTTATTTCAGCCAGAATCACTATAGCGAGAAATTGGAAATCTGCAAGCCTACCACTGGATCAATTCAAACGTAAATTGTCATGGATTATGGTAAATGAAAGATTGACTGCGTTGATACAAGACAAAATGAATGTCTTCCATAAAATATGGGACCCCTGGTACCAGGTACCTGACAAATGATCCTAGGACCCTTCCGAATGAGGAAGGGTCCTAACTACACTGGCGGCGTGGAGCCCTCCCCCCCCTCCCTTTTTCCCTCCCCCCTCCCCTTCTTCTCTCCCCTCTCCTCTACTTTACTCCTAGATCTTGAATCTCCTTCTTCTCTCCTTTACCTCGACTCTTCTCGACCTCTACCTAGACTAACTAGGGTAATTGTTTGCACTTTTTTGGGTCCAAGATCCTAATATTTTATATAAAGAAAAAAATGATAATTAAAACAAAATTTTCTTAGGGAATAAATAAAACTATGAATATACAGGCCACATATTTTTTTTTAAGAGTTATCAACAAAGGCATTGATGTCGGTGTCTATATTCAACCCGTGTGGTGTGTAAGATTTTAGGCGATGGATCCATGCCATTTCTAGTTTAGAGATTTCTCTCACTAAGGAGCTCCCACGCCAATGGGGTTTGAATTTGTCTATCCCAAAGAATAGAGTCTTTGAGGGATTTTTGTCATGTGCCAATAGATAGTGTTTGGACACTGAATGTTTGGGGAAACCACTTATGATGTTAGAAATGTGTTCCCCCAAACGCACATGGAGAGGGCGCTTAGTGCGGCCCACATATTGCAGCCCACAGGGGCACTGCAACATATATACCACCCCCTTAGAGAAACACGTTATGCATGGTTTAATAGTGTGACTCTTCCCTGTGGCTGTGCACACAAAAGAGGTAGTACGTCTCCCAACATTCCTGTTGAGGGAACAAACTCTGCATTTCCCACACTTGTAGTACCCCGTAAGTTGGTCAAAAAAAACTCTTGTATTTGATGGGGGGTCTACAACGTTGGCTGCAATTTGGTTCCTCAAGGAGGGTAACCCTTTAAAGATCACTTGAGGTCTCTCTGGAAGTAAATCCTTCAGAATAGTATCACTTTTGACGATGTGCCAATGTTTATTGACTAGTTGTTTAATACCCTTATGCTGTAATGAATAAGAGGTAACAAATGGGACTCCATTACTGAAGAGATCCCTTCTACGCGGGCCTCTCTCCACTAGCAGATCTGTCCTTTCTAGATCTTTCACGTCATTTAGAATCTTTGTCAATTCCTCTAATTTGTAGCCTTTTTCGATAAACCTCTCCATGAGGATACTGGATTGAGCCAAAAATTCCTCCTGTTCTGTGCAGTTCCTTTTTAATCTGACAAATTGGCTCTTGGGAACCGAACTGAGCCAAGGTGAATGGTGGCAACTCCCTATGGGGATAAATGAGTTCCTATCTGTAGCTTTGAAATGAGTGGAGGTCTTAAATCTATCATTTTCTATTCTGATATTGAGATCCAGAAAATGGATAGTCTTCTGACTCATTTCGTATTTCAAATCTATCCCCCTTGAGTTGACATTTAGGGACTGTATAAAGGACTGCAGATCATTAGCCTGGCCATCCCATAGGAGGAGGATGTCATCTATGTAACGTGCCCATAGAACCAATTGGGGTATGTTCTGGGCATAGATGACATCCTCCTCCCATTGGGCCATAAACAGGTTGGCCAGGCTGGGGGCATACTTAGCCCCCATGGCCACACCAACTATCTGTAAATAAAATTGGTTGTTGAACCAGAAATAGTTGTGTGTGGCCACGTATCTGAGTAGAGTCATGATGAAGGCCACCTGATCTTCAGATAGGTGGGGTTCCTGTTGTAAATAATTTTGGACAGCTTCAAACCCCAACTCATGGTGGAATTTTTAGTATATAAGGACGTGACGTCTGCCGTCACCATCCATATACCTGGTTTCACTGTGATGTTGCCCAACATGTTAATGACTTGCCTGGAGTCCTTGATGAAGGATGGCATCTTGGCCACTAAGGGCTACAGATAAGAATCAATATACTTACCCACCCGGGAAGTCACTGAATCAATACCACTGACTATGGGACGTCCGGGTGGGCAAGAAGGATTCTTATGCAGTTTGGGAAGGTAGTAGAGAACTGGAGTTCTTGGGGCCCTGGGAATGAGGTATAATGCCTCTTTGGGATTTAAAATCCCTGTATCTCGGCCTACTTTAATTAACTTCTCCAAATCCCTAGTGAATTGGATTTTAGGGTCAGAAGATAATTTGATATATGTGGTCTCATCATCAGCAATCCTATGCATCTCTGTGAGATAAGTATCCCTATCCAACACCACAATGGCCCCCCCCTTAACGGCAGGCCGAATGACCAAATCTTTCCTTTCACATAACGAATCAAGACCTTCCTGCAATGTCTTACTCATTCAAATTTTTTTGGTTTCCATGCATTCAAGGTCTCTCAAAAGCACATCCCGAAATACACGAAGTGAAGGTGCCAGCCCTCCCGGGGGGTTGAAAAGGGAGGCGTTAGCCAACCCTGAATGCACTACCTGTGAGGCCACTGGGTTAGTTTGAATACTTCTATTGGAAAAAGGGTTGCTGCTCATATAGCGTATAATGTTGAGCTTTCGCACAAATTTGTGTATATCCATGTAGGTGTGGAATTTATTTAAACCTTTAGGGGGTGCGAATTTTAGACCCTTATCCAAAATGTTGTGAATTTATGAAGAAATATATCTAATATTCGCTGGCAGAGATGGGAGATTCAGTAGGCCTAAAAAAAGAAAAAAATAGAAATGAACTTTTGCTCTTGAAAAGCAGATGAACTGGTTGCCTATTTTACAAGTCTCAAATATATAAAGTTTACAAGCCTGTATTTAACCAGAAAGGAGACAGGAACAATGGTAGCCTTTGTCACCAAACAAAAGGTGTGTACTTATTTTTGTTGATTAGTTTGAGAAGGCCAAATTTATTAGGTGTCATCACTTGGAGGTGGTCCGTGACTGGGAAGAATCCTTTGTGCTGAAGTAAAGACTGTTTGGACAATTTACAACCATCCAGGAAAGTCATTAAGCCAACACCTTGCCCGACAAAGCCTATTATGTGAAGTCCTAGGAAATTGTGTACACAGCTAAGCTATCAAAACATGTATTGGACTGCCCGAAGTTCATCTCAAAACATGATGTTACAACTTAATTCAAAGTATATGTGATATGTGTAGGTCACAAAAGAAAATATAATTTTAGTATCCGATGAATTGATGAAATCGGTTATAAAGAAAACATAATAAATAAAGGGTGATTATTAATAGAATTGTTTTAGGAACAAATTAGTATTAAGACAAATATATGATTATGATATGAATATATGAGAATTGAATCATGTTTAGATAAACAAATATTGATTGGATACCCAAATTATACAGGTATCCAGATAGATAAAAACTGTATGTGATGTTGATTAATATATATATATATATATATATATATACATATAACTTGTGTCCTTTTTAAATGGACTAAATTTTTACAGATATACAATGATATGCATATATATCACCATTTTATGCAAGTGATTGATCAATAATTATGCTAAGCGTATTTGATAGTATGGGGTTAGTAGAATTCCCAAATATTAAAGATATAGATATTTTCACTAAAGTAAAATATACAGTATAAAATAAAATATATTACTTTACAGAGCAGCCCCAAAACACATGTGAGACCCCTGGTGGTTGAAGGTGCAATTACATTAAAAACATTTAGGCCAATAGGAAAGAGACACATACCTTTTGGGCTGAACATATGACAAGTTTTATAATCTTATTGTGTGAGAGGGTATTTAAGAAGCTAGAGAGATAGTGAAAAGAGGACAGCTCAGGGGAACCTGAGAGCTCAGGGACCCACCCTGGGGAAGGGACAATGGGAGAAACATCTTCCCAGATAGACTGACAGCCATGCCTAGAAATATACTTTAACCTCCAAGGAGATTCCTGAACCCGGTAGCCATCTTAAATCCAGACTAATAGCCATTTTGGAATGGGTAAATATAACATGTTGATTTTATCTGGTATGTTCTCTTAATTATTGATGTATTGAATATTCTAGTATTGGTAATCATTCTCCAGAATCAATAATCGCCTTTTCATAGATTTTTTTCTAATATTCAAATTTTCATTATATATTACTTTTTGCATAGTTACTTTTTATTGACAAACAAATGTCTAATTTATTTCGCATTGTTCAACGTTACTTACCTGCAGCATAGTAACGGCTGGGTGTGTGAAATACAGACATTCTGTTAAATTGTCAAGTATAAGGTTATTGATTCTACTGAAGAAGTTATCATGGTGATATTGTGTCCAAGGTACTACTACGCCCATTTTGAGGGTATTTCCATTAATTGTCAAATGTTCAAATAATGCAATCTGTATTTTAATTTCATGCAAAATATTTGTTTTCTGTCAACCAATAAATGTGACTATTAAGTATGATCACTCGTCTCCGTGAACAAGTTTCGCATATATAGACTGTGTCATATAGATTGATCTTGTATCTTAAAATTATCTTCGTTAAAAATTACTTTATAAAAATGTGCGGGAAACTTTCCTTAAAAAAGCACAACATATTAAATGGAGGCACTGCGTGAGATAACGTCGATATTTTGTACAGGATCAGTCATAGTTACGGTGGTGACAGAAATAATATTTTGCATGAAATTATTAATTATTAACTTTTTTAAAAAAAAAAAAATATTTTTGCCAAGAAAAATGTCTGGTCAAAGTGAATTTTATGTTGATAGGGATTATCAAGAGTCAGTCCTTAGTGGTAATATGAGTACTCAGACAAATTTGATACAAGTACAGGAAATGTTGGATATGTTTTCAAAAATTAACATGACAAATCATGCCGAAAAAAGTTTGTCTAACGAGACTAGTCTAGAAGCAGACATTGAAGGCCTTATAAACCACGCCCGTCAGTTAATAAAAGACGTGTGGAACGTGGAAGGTCAAAGCGATGAACTCACAGACAGCTCCTCTGAGACAAAGGAAATAGAAAGGCCTGATCCCATGCATTTTGAATTAAGCGATAACCTGATGTATCTTTATAGTGAGTTTAAAAGCCAATATACCCAACAGGAGAGTGATATCTTAGAACCCCAGTCCCATTTAATAGAAGGGGAATATGAGCCCACTAAAAAGCTAAAGGAAATTAATGACAAGGCAGATTGTTATGATGAGTCTACAGTGACAATGATGAAATATGAAATAAAACAGATGCAAAATAATGCAATAATAATGCTGGAAGAATGTCACCAATTAAATAAAGAGTGTAAACAATTAAGAGAGAAGGAGAGTTTTCTGCAGGAAAACGAGTCTCCTGACGAAAGTTGCAGAGTAATAGGCAGTGGAAATTTAAAAAGTTGCCGAGTAATAGGCAGTGGAAATTTAGAAAGTTGCCGAGTAATAGGCAGTGGAAATTTAAAAAGTTGCAGAGTAATATGCAGTGGAAATTTAAAAGAATAAACAAATCAGCTTAGGTCAGGACCGGAATCCCTAATTAAGCAACAAGAAGAATTAAAAGAACAAGGGAAGTTTATGCCCCAGAATAATGCTCAGATACTTAACCCTGAAAGTATAGAATCTGATAATACTCCAAAATTTGACTCTCAACCTAAAGTTTGGGAGTTACATAATGAAGAGGAATTAGAAAAAGTAACCATATTCTACCCCAAGCCATCTGTAGAGCAAAGGGGGGTAAAAATTGAACCACCACATGAAAATAGGTCTAATCAGTTTTCTTTGGGATCAGAGAAAACTACAGGCACCCCTAAACAGGACGCCTCAGAAATAATAAAATTTTTAAAAGATGCTGTCCCAGTGTTTAAGGAAGAGGGATCCGTATGCATTATTGACCACATTGAGGCCTATGAAAATGCTTTATCAGCTTTAGGCCTAAATGATGACCAATCTAGGATTAATTTCTTACCGTGGGTATTTGAAACCAAACACCGTCCATTCTGCAAAGATTTAAAAAGTCTGTTGGGTACTGCCTGGCAAGAAATTAAAAACGGCTGTCATCTAGGAATTGTCCCGCACAAAAATGTTAACGCGGCTAGCGCGGATATACACAATATCACATGTACCAATAATCAAAGCCCCACCGAATTTATGGATGTGCTCAAAAGTGATGTCCACTTAGCAGAAAAGGAGCCAGGTTATGATAAACCTGGGTTCAAACCCATGTTCTTCGAGGCCCCGCCTACCCACATAAAAGTGAATTTAGCGAAAGATTACAAAGGGGGGTGTTCACTGGAGTCTTTGGTAAAAGAGAGTAACAATTTGTACTCTATCCAACAGACTGGTGAAAACAATGGAAGGCCTGAAGACCCTATGATGAAATTTGTGGATGAATTTTATGTATCTCCTCAATCATTACAGTCCAAAACTAAGAAAAAGAGATACGCTGATATCGTCAGAGGAGAGATGCTACCGAGTTTCCCCAGCGGGAGACCAATGTCCCCACCCATCAGAAGGGGGGAGCAGAGAGTACCCTTTAGAGGGGGAGTTCAAAGACCACCTCAGGAGTCTCATCCAAAGGATCCAGACCCGAGGTTTAGGAGAAACTATAGGGTATATCTCCAACGGGTCAGATTTAAACCTAAGGGTAGACACCCTCACCTTTACCGGTGTAATTGGCTTCGGGGGCCTACACGGGTAAATAGGGAGAAACTACAGGGTAGGACACCTCAAAATCCCCAGAACAATAGGGAACAACTAAGGCCCAGACAACTATCCCAGAATCAAGACAATGTTTCTGATGGTGATATGTCTGATCAAACTGAGCCAGTAATCCCCAGAAAGTACAGAAACCGGGTCCCACGACCCAATTCTGATCAGCCTGTAAGCAATACGGAAACCAAAATAGACAAAATTATGGATATGTTACACGGTTTCATTGCTAAAATGAACATGAATAGCAATTCTTCAAGGGGCAAATCCTGTGGCCAGCCAAGGGCCACAGAGCCTTTTAAGCGCCTATGTTAAAAATAAATCAGAGGAATGCACTGAATAAAGATATAGGAAGCAGAGAGCAGAGGTTCTAACACCATGTTTCTCCCCAGGTCACAGTAATGAGGATCCTGAAATCCCTTCCGGGGGATTGTGGTTGTTAGATATTAATTATTCTCCTATTTTTCAGTGGTCACTTCATTCCTCTGACATAAACAGGTCGCTCCAAACAGCCTAATTTCAAGAAGTCGACGAAGACGGTAATTCCAGAGGAAGACCGAATCCTAAAGACATTAATATCAGGAGGCCTAAATGGTTTGATATTTTGGTAAAAGATGAGGAGTCACCCGCATAAGGTAGTTTGATTGCCTCAAATGAGTTATATTGACACCCCAAAGGGGGGAGAATTTATTTGTTTTATTCCTCACAAGTAGAAGGTTGACTATGATGTCAAATATCTTATTACTGACAGTGAGTTGTCACTTACATGTCAAACTGAAATGCTTTTATTGTTACTCCAGAACCGCTACAATTAAAAAAAAAAAAAAAATGGTTCTGAAGAACATAAGTCAGTCATAAATGTCTGGTATCCACAGCTATTAATAAATGTCCTCATGATAATGAGCCTCGGAGCTTGGTCTCCCATAGCAAATGTGTCATACATTGTCTTTATATCCAAGGTGTTTAGTTAAAGGACTGATAACACAATGGGAAAGAGGGGGGCTCTGAGGAAGCCCAGGATACCTGCTTGACATGGATATCTCAAACATAAATCATATAAAAAGAAAAAGGACATATATGTTTTTCTCATGGAATCTATTTTCCTTTACAGAACCAATATGTCCATGAGCCGGTCAACAGAACCGAGAGTCCAACATGTGTGAAACATCCAGAGAAGGAACGGTATGTGGAATCCAGGGACATCATTGATGGCCAGTCTACAGGGACAAAACCCACCAGGACAGCCAAGAACCAAAATATGCCCGGAGTGATCCATTTCCCGCCAAAGAACGGATGACGGCCCTGAGATGCACACATCGATCACAAACCCATTTTTTTTTCCAAAGAATTACACCCATCTGCAGGTGTCTATACCTTTTAAATATATCCACAATCCGGATCCATTTTCACAACTCTACTTACAAGGCCCAAACGAAGCCATATTTCTTCAACAAGTTGCATTGGGAAAGTCTGTCAGATGACTTCCGGCAACCGACAACTTTACAAGGGGGGCTTTGTTGTGAATTTATGAAGAAATATATCTAATATTCACTGGCAGAGATGGGAGATTCAGTAGGCCTAACAAAAAAAAAAAAATAGAAATGAACTTTTGCTCCTGCAAAGCAGATGAACTGGTTGCCTATTTTACAAGTCTCAAATATATAAAGTTTACAAGCCTGTATTGAACCAGAAAGGAGACAGGAACAATGGTAGCCTTTGTCACCAAACAAAAGGTGTGTACTTATTTTTGTTGATTAGTTTGAGAAGGCCAAATTTATTAGGTGTCATCACTTGGAGGTGGTCCGTGACTGGGAAGAATCCTTTGTGCTGAAGTAAAGACTGTTTGGACAATTTACAACCATCCAGGAAAGTCATTAAGCCAACACCTTGCCCGACAAAGCCTATTATGTGAAGTCCTAGGAAATTGTGTACACAGCTAAGCTATCAAAACATGTATTGGACTGCCCGAAGTCCATCTCAAAACATGATGTTACAACTTAATTCAAAGTATATGTGAGATGTGTAGGTTACAAAAGAAAATATAATTTTAGTATCCGATGAATTGATGAAATCGGTTATAAAGAAAACATAATAAATAAAGGGTGATTATTAATAGAATTGTTTTAGGAACAAATTAGTATTAAGACAAATATATGATTATGATATGAATATATGAGAATTGAACTATGCTTAGATAAACAAATATTGATTGGATACCCAAATTATACAGGTATCCAGATAGATAAAAATTGTATGTGATGTTGTTATTATATATATATATATATATATATATATATATATATATATATATATATATATAACTTGTGTCCTTTTTAAATGGACTAAATGTTTACAGATATACAATGATATGCATATATATCACCATTTTATGCAAGTGATTGATCAATAATTATGCTAAGCGTATTTGATAGTATGGGGTTAGTAGAATTCCCAAATACTAAAGATATAGATATTTCCACTAAAGTAAAATATACAGTATAAAATAAAATATATTACTTTACAGAGCAGCCCCAAAACACATGTGAGACCCCTGGTGGTTGAAGGTGCAATTACATTAAAAACATTTAGGCCAATAGGAAAGAGACACATACCTTTTGGGCTGAACATATGACAAGTTTTATAATCTTATTGTGTGAGAGGGTATTTAAGAAGCAAGAGAGATAGTGAAAAGGAGGACAGCTCAGGGGAACCTGAGAGCTCAGGGACCCACCCTGGGGAAGGGACAATGGGAGAGAAACATCTTCCCAGATAGACTGACAGCCATGCCTGGAAATATACTTTAACCTCCAAGGAGATTCCTGAACCCGGTAGCCATCTTAAATCCAGACTAATAGCCATTTTGGAATGGGTAAATATAACATGTTGATTTTATCTGGTATGTTCTCTTAATTATTGATGTATTGAATATTCTAGTATTGATAATCATTCTCCAGAATCAATAATCGCCTTTTCATAGATTTTTCTCTAATATTCAAATTTTCATTATATATTACTTTTTGCATAGTTACCAAATTTTATTGACAAACAAATGTCTAAATTATTTTCGCATTGTTCAACGTTACTTACCTGCAGCATAGTAACGGCTGGGTGTGTGAAATACAGACATTCTGTTAAATTGTCAAGTATAAGGTTATTGATTCTACTGAAGAAGTTATCATGGTGATATTGTGTCCAAGGTACTACTACGCCCATTTTGAGGGTATTTCCATTAATTGTCATAATGTTCAAATAATGCAATCTGTATTTTAATTTCATGTAAATATTTGTTTTCTGTCAACCAATAAATGTGACTATTAAGTATGATCACTCGTCTCCGTGAACAAGTTTCGCATATATAGACTGTGTCATATAGATTGATCTTGTATCTTAAAAATATCTTCGTTAAAAATTACTTTATAAAAATGTGCGGGAAACTTTCCTTAAAAAAGCACAACAGGAAGGAGACCCCTGCTTGGTTAAAGTACTTATACCATTCTTCAAGGTCTAAATCACCCTTTTGAGGGGCCACCTCCCACCTCAAACTTCTTGGTACCATAGAGTACTTGATATACGTTTCTAAATATGCGATATCCCATTTAGTATGGTTCTCTGAGATCATCAAATTTTTTAAACGAATGAAAGTGCCACTCAGATCACTCTCATCCTGTGTGTACATTTCAAATACGCCTTCCACATCTAGTACCCTAGAGGTTCTAAATTCAAAGACATCCATGTTGTGAATGGATGTGGAGGTGTATAATACCAAAAATCTAGATTAGACTCAATGAAGAGTATACAATCTGCCATTGGAAACCAGGATTCAAGATCAATTGATATATGCTATAAAGTTCTTATGAAAGATCTAGAAAGGACAGATCTGCTAGTGGAGAGAGGCCCGCGTAGAAGGGATCTCTTCAGTAATGGAGTCCCATTTGTTACCTCTTATTCATTACAGCATAAGGGTATTAAACAACTAGTCAATAAACATTGGCACATCGTCAAAAGTGATACTATTCTGAAGGATTTACTTCCAGAGAGACCTCAAGTGATCTTTAAAGGGTTACCCTCCTTGAGGAACCAAATTGCAGCCAACGTTGTAGACCCCCCATCAAATACAAGAGGTTTTTTTGACCAACTTACGGGGTACTACAAGTGTGGGAAATGCAGAGTTTGTTCCCTCAACAGGAATGTTGGGAGACGTACTACCTCTTTTGTGTGCACAGCCATAGGGAAGAGTCACACTATTAAACCATGCATAACGTGTTTCTCTAAGGGGGTGGTATATATGTTGCAGTGCCCCTGTGGGCTGCAATATGTGGGCCGCACTAAGCGCCCTCTCCATGTGCGTTTGGGGGAACACATTTCGAACATCATAAGTGGTTTCCCCAAACATTCAGTGTCCAAACACTATCTATTGGCACATGACAAAAATCCCTCAAAGACTCTATTCTTTGGGATAGACAAATTCAAACCCCATTGGCGTGGGAGCTCCTTAGTGAGAGAAATCTCTAAACTAGAAATGGCATGGATCCATCGCCTAAAATCTTACACACCACACGGGTTGAATATAGACACCGACATCAATGCCTTTGTTGATAACTCTTAAAAAAATATGTGGCCTGTATATTCATAGTTTTATTTATTCCCTAAGAAAATTTTGTTTTAATTATCTTTTTTTTTCTTTTATGAGTGTTACTATTATTCTCATTATGATTCCTCTTGGTTTCTAATGAGTTGTGACTATAAGCCATAAGGTGGAAGTCCAGTCCCCCCCCCCTTTTTTATTATCGGGTTTTGGCCATACATGTACACTCCCCCTGAGATGTATGTAGGGTCTGTAGATCATGCATATGTAGTTTATATTACTTCTACCTAATGGATACTTACCATAAATCTATTTTATCCTTATTTTGAAAGATTTCCATTATAGATTATATGCACTTCATTAGGTGTTCAGAAATCATGTGATTTATGTTTTTCACTTCTAATCACATGGACTATAACAGGTGGTTGGTAAAACATACACAACAAATCAACATATTTTTTATATTATCACTATTTTTCCTACAATCATTTGGATTAATTATTCCACTGATTTTTTCACTATTAATATTATATTTGCACAGCGATTATGTGTTTTAGCATACACAAATAGTATGCTGTAACGACACTTATTTTCACTCCATTTTAGAATATGGATTTAAAATTATACACTTTTGTTTATTATATGATTCTTGTTTATTGCATAACATTATTATTAGTAATATATTTACACATTATATGTCCCAGTATATGTCCCTTTTCACCTATTTTGCGTTTTGACATGTTTTTACTACCCAGTACATGTCCTTCTTCACCTATCTTGCGTTTTGACATGTTGCTATTATCATGTTAAAACGACACATATGATTTTATATCACGTTAAAAACATATATTCTTCTCCCCCTTTTTCCCCTATTGAAATATTCCCAATTAACGAATGGAATATTACATATGTTTACATAGGTATGTTATTGGCTTGATTGCATCGGGATTATTGGTCCCCTACATACTCTTAGATGTCATCGCTAATCACATATAATTAATCTCAAATAGCTATGTACACTTACTATTCATTTAAAGTGTAGATATAATTTAATTTAAAAGGTTTTTTACCTTTTCTTATAGCGCTATATACCATCGCCCAGTAAGGGCATTTTGCCCATACATAAGATGGTGGCGCTAGTCTGACCTCATGCAACTCAGGTGGAGGTTGGGTTATTTATAGGTGGTGCATTGCTGCGTCGCCCGTTCCCCATTGAAAACGTCATCTATGACAAAACGGCGTATGGGAAGGCACGCAGCGACGCCACCACGCAGACTTGGAAGAGGGGACGGGTTACCACTGACCGGCCGGCAGTGTATTTTCTATTGTGCTTGTTTAACTGCGTTTCTACGTAAGTGTTTTTAATTCATTATACGAAATAAATTGATTTTAGTCAGTATTACACTATGGGTGGCCCCATTCTTTTTATCTGAGCATATCAGTTGGATTGGCTCTGGTGAAGTGGACAGCGTTAAAGTTTTCCTAGCTCCAGTGAATGATCGCTCCTGAGTGGGACCAGTCGTATCAACTATCATCTGCCTAGGAGGTTATTATTCAATGCCTTATTTACCCAGCCATCTGGTAAGCCTTTAATTCAGCAAGTGGTTGGGTCTGATCATCTTTTGCATGTCACAGTGTGAAAAGACAGGACAGTCACGGTGGTGTTTCTTTTATGTTGGAAACCGGTTTGCCATTGGAAACCAGGATTCAAGATCAATTGATATATGCTATAAAGTTCTTATGGATTTATGTTATGGACTAACTATAGCCATCATTGGACTTTATTTTTAGCCACATCCATGTGTGTGTTTTTTATGACCATTATTTATCTGTGCCCTTCCGTGCCCTTTTTTATCTTTTGTATTTACACTTAATTACTATTCATTGGCGCAGCTTTACCCTTCTCCATGAGCCTATGTGTGAGTATCCCACTTCTAGCAGCAGCCTTTCAGGTTAGGCCCTCCCTTCCCTTTTTCCTCTTCCCCCCCATCCTGTGTATTTCTTTGCCTCCCTTTTCAGCGCGGTTTATTTAATTTTAAGATTTATAATATACCTTAGATTACAAAATCTTCAGTTTTACTCAAATTAGTTGATGCAAAAATGAATACACCCCACAACAAAAAATACTAAATCTAGTATTCTGTTTGACCTTCATAATTTGAAAGGACAGCACCAAGTCTTCTAGGCATGGAATGAACAAGTTGGCAACATATTGCAACATCTATATTTTTTTATTCTTCAAGAACGACCTCTTTTAGAACCTGGATGCTGGATGGAGAGTGATGCTCAACTTTTCTCTTCAGAATTTAAATACCATGAAAATAAAGCTCTACCTGTCTCAAAAATGATATAAAATTTACTTGGTACAATGTTACATGACTAAGTAACTTTCAAAGTATGACAACACTGAAGACTGAAAAATGGCCTGGGCAGGAAGAGGGTGAAACAGTCCAGTCTTGAAGTCTTAAAGCCACGATGGCTTGTGTTCAAGTGTCAACAGTGTCAGCCCCTGCACCAGATTACTAAAATCTGCAATTGTAACTTGCATCTGAAAACACATACTTTGACTGTATATGACTTCGTAAAAAATGTAATATGCCAAAATCTTTTTATTGCTAATACGGTACTGTATTTTTGGGTTTTAAGGAAACAGGTCTCTCACAGATCGAATTAGACTTGAAAGATTTAGAACAGTTTAATACACCAATTACCCACCTCAGGTGAACATCGAGCCCCATGGGGAGATTTTCATTTATCATACCAATTGTAGTGCATATTTGAATTTTCTGAGACACATAAAGAATATTAATTCAGCTAAAGTGCTGTAATAGACAAAATAATAAAAAAAAGAAAAAAAGAAAAAAAAGTTTTTTGCTTCTCTAATGTAAATTGCTCAATTTGCAACTGACAATAATGACAGCTATGGAAAAAAAAAAAACTATAACTAAATGCAGTCTATTTCTTAGCTGAAAAAATACTTTGGACATTGGAAACACAGTGTTATGAAGTGAAACATTCCTACATGGGCTCATCATACTAGGAACATTCACTGATCAGACATAACTTTATGACCATTGACTTTAAATTAAATTTAAAATAGACTTGAACTAAAAAAAAATTAACATTTGTTATGTTATAGGGAACATCTAGAAATGATAAATGTGCCTAAGCAATTAGACGACACTTGCTAGTGCAAACAATATATAAAAATATAACATATGTGCTCAATTCAAAATAAATTTGTGCCACTTGTGAACACAAAAACAATTTCCAAAATTATGACAAAACTAAGTTTTTTTAGTACATTTAGCTCATTACATGAAAATAAGATTTATAATATACCTTAGATTACAAAATCTTCAGTTTTACTCAAATTAGTTGATGCAAAAATGAATACACCCCACAACAAAAAATACTAAATCTAGTATTCTGTTTGACCTTCATAATTTGAAAGGACAGCACCAAGTCTTCTAGGCATGGAATGAACAAGTTGGCAACATATTGCAACATCTATCTTTTTTTATTTATACGACCTCTTTTAGAACCTGGATTCTGGATGGAGAGTGATGCTCAACTTTTCTCTTCAGAATTCCCCATAGGTGTTCAATTTGGTTCAGATCAAGAGACATACTTGGCCACTGAATAATTTTCACCCTGTTCTTTAGAAATGCAACAGTAACCTTAGGCGTGTGTTTTGGATTATTGTCATGTTGGAAAAGTGCACGACAACCAAGGGCACGGTGTGATGGTAGCATCTTCTCTTTCAATATAGAGCAGTACATCTGTGAATTCATGATACCATCAATGAAATGCAGCTCCATGACACCAGCAGCCCTCATGCAGCCCCACAGAAGGACACTGCCACCACCATGTTTCACTGTAGGCACCATGCCTTTTTCTTTGTACTCCTCATGTTTGCAGCGGCATACAATTTTGAAGCCAACAGTTCCAAGAACATTTATCTTGGTCTCAGAGTACAGAGTGGCAGTAGTCTTCTTCTTTTTCAGCATTGGCCCAGGCAAATTCTAGGTGGGCTTTTTTGTGCATAGATTTTAGAAGAGGCTTACTTCGTGGACGACACCCATGCATGCCATTCCTCTGTAGTGTACGCCGTATTGTGTCATGGGAAACAATCACCCCAGTTTGGCTTTCAACTTCTTGCTAACTGCAGTGAACTTGCATGGCAACTTTCTTTAACCCTTCTCATTAGAAGACGCTCCTGTCGAAGTGTTAACTTTTATTGATGGCCTGGACATCTCTGTGAGATGGTTCTATCTGTGTCACATTTTTTATCACTTTTGCTACAATTTTTTAACTGATAAGTAAGCTTTGCTGATCTTCTTGTAGCCTTCACCTTTAGGCTCCTTTCACACGATAAGATCAGCCTGTCCGTTTTTCAGGCGGATCTGAGCGGGCCACCCATTGACTTGTATGGGCAGGCGGATGTCAGTGGAGAAGTGTTTGCTGACACCCGCCTGCCATCCGATCCGACAAGATCCACTCAAAACAGATGGATGGCAATACATTCGCCATCCATCCCGTGGATCAGATCGGATGAAAATGGACAGGCTGTTACCGCTTGGTAACTTTATTAAAAATTGCTTAAAAGCCACTTACATACAAAGCTAATGGTTTGGTAATAAAAAACTGCTTGGCTCTCTGCGTGCGTTCCACCTGGGAGGGGGGAGGGTTCCGATGAGCGGAAGTTCAACTTTAGGGTGGAACCCGCTTTAATGAATAATTAGACTCACATGTAGTTGAATTCTTGTTAATTAGGATTTTGTTGTCTAAAATGTAGCTTTGCTTCTAAGACTTTCATTGGGGTGTATTCATTTTTGCAACATGAATGAATTTGTTAGGAAAAATACTTTTTTGTGTGTGCAAATTAAAAAATCTTGGTTGCAATCAATGGCCCACATTTGTGGAAGTAATTTGTAGTATAGTGTCCTATAGAAAATGTTGATTCTGAAAGGAAAGTAATGTTTTTCTGACAAATCCGGGGTGCATGTATATATTTATTATCTTACTGTTGCTTTAAATTGGGATCCATTACAGACGGGAACTGTAGTATATTACGCCCACTTCCTGCCCAGCAGACATTTTATCTAATGCCTTATTCAGTTAAGAAGCATCAGAAGAACTTCAAAATTTCTTAAAACTGGCCTTGGAAGCATAAGTCTGTAAGTAGGCTGTCATTCGTTTTTTAATTAGTATATGTTTTTCTAATTCATCTACATTTTTTTGTGTGTTTGATAGTATATTCTGTCAGGTAGTTATTTTACCTAGGCCTCATTTTTGTTAGTTAGTGCCTTAACAGTGATGTAGCATACTTGTCACTATTTGCATTTTGTAATGTAATGTTAAATGCTAATGCATATTTTTTATAATGTGTGTTTTGCAGTTTTTACAAACTACCGGTAATTCTCAGTAAAGATTACAGCTGTTAGCCCTTCCTCCTGAGTCTTTATTGGGAAGTTGTTAGCTGTCTGCCAAGTCTGCTACACATAGTGAGTGCAGAACAATATGAAAAAAAATATATATGTACTAAATTATAACTAATATGCTCAGTCCAAAAAAAATTCTGCAACTCCGACATAATCCAAGTGTAAGGGATAATAAAAAACGAATTAATAAGTATCACATTTTCAACTCCAGCAGTCCAGGATTATAGTTCTGATAACAGAGAAAGTAAAACTCATGGCATTTCTATTAAATCACCAGTAGATGGCAGCATATAGTTAAAAGCCTGAATGACAGAGAGCACATTCTAATGGAACCACTGCTAAAATAGAAGGGGGAACCAAAAAGACAGACCTTTGTTTCTGGTGGGAACAGAATAGCAGTTTCTACCCTGTCTATCAGACTGAAGGTCATGTGTTTGTGTCATTGCAGGTAAGAGGGAGCATATTTAAGGCTATAAACAGGACAAAATTGATTTAATTGACATCCCTGTGATCAATAAAGGTTGCGGTGTGATTAATTAACATATCAGCAATTGTTTATTATTTTCTTATGAGGACATTATTCCTGTATATGAGAATGTTATTCCTGTATATGAGAATGTTATCATTATAGATATAGATATTTATTATTATGTATGAACAGAATAGCAGTTGCTGCCCTGTCTATCAGACTAAAGGTCCTGTGTTTGTGTCATTGCAGAAATTGTTCAATAAAAAACACTTCTGGTTTCACCCAGCCGGCTCCCTTTGCACATTGGAATTATTGACCATACTTTCAGCATATGTGCATCACAAGAAAAAGAAAGTTCATAGGATGTGCAGGGAAAGTGTGTTGTGTTTGATCAACAAAACATCCCTCTTAATATTATTCCACCTTGTGCATTTGTGAAACAATCCGCACTCACAGAATCTGATGACCCCCTTGTTTTATGACAAGAGAAGTCATCTGCAGTTTGGTGTTCCCCCAGGACCTGTACAAAGTTGGCATCTTCCATGGATATTCTTTCCTTTGTAGTACTTGGATCCATCTCCCGTTAATTCGATTGGCAAAAGCATTTAAAAGAACATGTAGAAGCTTCTATTCTGGATCTCGAGTTCCATCGTAAAATGGTGGTTCTAGGGGATTTCTCACAGTCAAAGAAGCTCCCCAGATGTGTGCACAATCATGTTGGAACAGGAAGGGGCCATCCCCAAACTGTTCCCACAAAGTTGGGAGCATAAAAGTGTCCAAAATATCTTGGTATGCTGACACATTAAGAGTTTCCTTCACTGGAACTAAGGGGGCAAACCCAACCCCTGAAAAACAACCCCACACCATAATCCGCCCTCCACCAAATGATTTGGACCAGTACTCAAATCAAAGTCCATAAAGACATTGATGAGTGAGTTTGGGATGGGGAAACTTGACTGGCTTGCACAGAGTCCTGACCGCAAACCCAATAGAGGTGGGTGAATTAGAGCGGAGAATGCGAGCCAGGCCTTCTTGACCAACATCAGTGCTTGACCTCACAAATGCTCTTCTGGAAGAATGGACAAACATGGACTTGTATTAAATAAATAAATAAAATTTAAGCCAAATATTTTAGCAAATGCTGGTTTTATTATTTTATCTTTTAATGGTCTATTAATTTTAACCTTGATATATTGGGCTGTAGTTGTACATATACTATAACAATGTAAATGTGGCTAATAAAATGGTGCAATTCCTCCATTACCTTTCACTATTTTTCTTTTTAGAAGAGACTTGTATTTTGCTGTCACTTTCTTTTATGTCTCTGAATCTATGCCTACTGAGCATAATTTTTAAGGGTTCCTAGTAACACTGACACTTTACATTTAATTGTTTTTAAATTATTTTATTTAAACCACTAAACAGCTCATTAACTAAATTATCTTCTTTTGCCTGCAGCCTAACAATGAATCCACTGTGATAGCTGTTTCCACCAGGGTGTACATCCCTTGTGTTTTCATGGGTAACTGTATTCCTTACTTTGGAGATTTGAAGGAAAAATACACTTTAAGATAAAATGCATTTTTAAATGAAAATTAAATTTATTTTTCCCCATGCTAGCAGGTCTGGTGAGCTGTGCTCTTAAAGTCATAGGCATGTGTATGAGGACATACTGTAGGCATGTGTAGGAGGACATACCATTGGTAGAAAACTGGCATACCAAATTATTACAGCACTTTCACTTTTTTTCTTTTGTTTTAAAAACAAGATTTTATAATAAGTCATATCCATGAACAGTCTACAGATTGTCAGCTTGTACGAATACAGTAATGCCCTGTACACACGATAGGATTTTCCGACAACAAAATCCATGGGATTTTTTCCGACAAAGGTTGGCTCAAACTTGTCTTGCATACACACGGTCACAAAAAGTTGGTCGGAAATTCCGAACATCAAGAACGCGGTGACGTACAACACGTACGATGAGCCGAGAAAAATTAAGTTCAATAGCCAGTGCTGCTCTTCTGCTTGATTCCGAGCATGCGTGGCACTTTGTGCGTCGGAATTGTGTACACACGATCGAAATTTCCGACAACGGATTTTGTTGCCGGAAAATTTGAGAACCAGATCTCAAATTTTGTGTGATGGAAATTCCTATGGAAAAATGTGTGATGGAGCCTACACACGGTCGGAATTTCCGACAACAAGGTCCTATCACACATTTTCCATTGGAAATTCCTATCGTGTGTACAGGGCATAACAGGTAGAAAACAGGTAATCTGTGACACCATGAACAGCTTTGCAACACATTAGATATCCCATCATATCATATAAAACAAATACATAACAGACAGGTGTATGGAAGTTGCAACATGCAGACACCTCTGGATTAAGCACTTTGTGTGAAACACATCAAGATTTCTTCTTTGATGTCTGCTCATCTTGTCTGTATATCTTCACAATAAATCTTATGATCAAGCAAGATACACAAGAGAACTAGGTGGTTTTAGTTTACTGGAATTTGGCTGTCCTCCAGCATGTTGTATTAACTCTATGGAATCACAGCATAGCAGTAGGATAAGAAGTGGATTAAGACAAGGGACCCACATGTTAGATTTATAGACTTGCAAGGCTTCTCTCCGCGCTTTTACGAGAGACTTTATTTGTCATGTTTTCGTGAACATTTCTGGACATATATTTTTCTATGCTGCTTAAAGTGGTGTTTCCACCAAAAAAAAAAAAAATTGCTTAAAAATCATAAAAAATAAATAAATTTAATAATTGGAAAAACTTTTTTTTTTACTCACCTCTAAATGCCTGTAGCTAGGGGGTCCCTCGTAGTCTCCCACCTTCAGTGCCCGGGCACTGACATCACTTCCGCTCTGCGCAGCACAGTCATCTGGGACCTGTCACGTGTTCCAGATAACTGAGCGTTGTATCCCAACGCGCAGCGGCGCTCGCGCATGCGCAGTGGGTGCCCAGCTGTGGCTTCACAGTAAAAATGCCGACACCACGAGCGGAGCGGGGAACAAAGGGGCTTCATTCCCCCGCATCGCTGGACCCTGGGACAGGTAAGTGTCCGATTATTAAAAGTCAGCAGCTGCAGTATTTGTATTTTTTAGGGAGCACTACTCTTTAACTATACTTTAAAGCTGAACTCCAGGGTAAGCAAATCTTGTCTAAATGCAAGAGTATGTGTAAATGCATGTGTGTTTTATTTGACAAGTCCTGTCGTTTTCTGCTGGGAGTCTGTAATGGGCATGGCCTGCTGGCTCCCTCCCACAGCTCTGCCTCTCCTGTAGGTTTCTACAGGTTGTCTTGTAGTGGGTGGAGCCCATTTAAAATTATTTAAAAAAAAAACTGCTGATCTACTGGGATTTTTAAGCACAACTATCTTTAGGGTTTACAGAGAATGGTCCAAAAAAGAGAAAATATCCAGTGAGTGGCAGTTTTTAAACGAAAATGCCTTGTTGATGTCAGAGGAGAATAGGCAGACTGATTCAAGATGATAGAAAGGCATTAATAAGACCCCTTTCACTCTGAATCGCTTTACAGGCACTATAGCACTTAAAATAGCTCTGCTCATTGAAATCAATGGGCAGTGCCGCCAAAGCTTTTAACCCTTTTTTGGTCGTTAGCGGGGGTTAAAAGCTCCCCGCTAGTGGCCAAAAAGCACTGCAAAAACGTCAGTAAAGTGCCGCTAAAAATAGCGGCGTTTTACCGCCGACGCCCGGCGCTGCTAAGTGTGAAAGTTCTCTAACTCAAATAACCACTCATTACAACCAAGGTATGTAGAATACCATCTCTGAATGCACACCACATCAAACCTTGAAGCAGATGGCCTACAGCAACAGAAGACCACATCAGGTGCCACTCTTGTCAGCTATGAACAGGAAACTGAGGCTACAATTCATGATGATTTGTTTAAATACCACAACCTACCTGAATATTGTTACTGACCATGTCCATCCCTTTATGAGTACACTGTACCCATCCTCTGATGGCTACTTCCAGCAGGATAACGCACCATGTCACAAAGCTCAAATCATCTCACCACTGTTTCTTGAACATGACAATTATCAGAGACGTACTTACCGAGACCGAGATGCTGAGAGCGGTTCACCCTTACGACCCGGCGCAATCTGCCCCCTGGTGATGAGACAGGGAACAAACGGCACCAGGAGGCACAGGTCACCTCCGTGAGGTGGGCGGAACTGGTGTGAAGCCTGGAGGAGATGTGGGCCTGGCCCGGGCAGACCGGCAGATGGCAGAAAGGAGAGGCAGGAGCCCAAAACACCTGGCTGAGAGTCTAACACCGGTCACTGAGCAGCCAGATGCTACGTAAGTCCAGGATGCAGGCCGGGGGTCAAACACAGGATCAATAGCAAAGTCCATTGGAGCAAGCCGGGGGTCAAACACAGGGTCAGTAGCAAAGTCCTTTTGAGCAGGCAGGGGTCAAACACAGGCAGGGGTCAAACACAGGAGGAGTATCAAGCCAGGGGTCCAACACAGGAGAAGCAGCGGAGTCCGTTTAGCAGGCCAGGGGGTCAAACACAGGAGGAAGCAGCAGTCCGTTATAGCAAGCCAGGGGGTCAAGACACAGGGAGCAGATCTGGTTTTACACAGGGACGCACAGGCACTAAGCTGGAAAGACAGACCAGCAAAGTGCCTGTGCGCCAGGCAGCTTTTATAGGCGCCCAGAGGACGCTAATTGTGCGCCATAGCGCACAAGCGTGCTCATGCGCGAGCGCCGGACCACCGAGCCGCGAGTGCGCATGCGCCGGAGCGCCGGGCCCCCACGCATGCGCACTGGAGAGCGGGCCGCTCGTCCGGCGCCGTAGCCCTGACAGTGCCCCCCCTGAGGGGTGGCCTCTGGACACCCAAACTGGCCATTAGCTCAGGGTGAGCCTGGTGGAATGCCTGGATCAAGCGCGGGGCGTGTAGGTTCCTTGAGGGTTCCCACAAATGGTCCTCGGGAGGGTAACCCTTCCACCTAATCAGGTATTGGAGCTGCCTGCCCTTTTTCCTGCAACTCAGAATTTCTTCCACCTCAAACTCCTTCTCGCCCTCGACTAAAACAGGAGGAGGAGGTGGTTTTTCCCTGCCAGGGAAAGGGCTGGGGGTGGTGGGCTTCAGAAGGGAAGCATGAAAAACAGGATGAATCCTATAACTTGGTGGTAGATCAAAAAGAAGAGAGCCCATCTAGCCTGCCTGGGTCTCAGTCGTTTGGCTGTCCTGAGATATTCGAGATTTTTATGGTCGGTCCAGACCATAACAGGGTGAGATGCCCCCTCCAACAGGTACAGCCACTCTTCAAGGGCAAATTTAATGGCCAGTAGTTCCCTGTCCCCCACGTCATAATTCCTCTCTGGAGGGCTCAGCTTTCGGGAGGCAAAAGCCACGAGTGAAGGAGGGCTTTAGCGCCCTGGCGCTGGGAGAGGATGGCACCGAGAGCAGTTTCGGAGGCATCCACCTCCAGTACAAAGGGCAATGCGGGGTTTGGGTGCCGTAGGATCGGGGCGGAGGAGAACAGGGACTTCAACTGGGCAAAGGCCGCCTGGGCTTCTGGGGACCAACGGAACTGACTGTGTTGATGGGTGAGTAGGGTGATTGGTGCCACAATGGAGGAGAAGCCAATGAGAAATCTCCGATAAAAGTTGGCAAACCCGATAAACCTCTGGACTCCCTTTTTGTCTTTAGGGGCCGGCCAATCTTGGATAGCTTGGACTTTTTGTGGGTCCATGGCGACCCCATTGGTAGAGATAATAAACCCCAGGAATTGCACGGTGGACTTTTCAAACTCGCATTTTTCTGCCTTGAGGTAGAGTTTGTGTTGCCTGAGGATGGTGAGGACTATTTTAACGTGCGTTCGGTGGAGTTCGGGAGTGGCAGAGAAAATAAGGATATCATCCAGATAGACCACTAGGAAGTCATCCAGGTATCTTCGGAAGATATCGTTCACTAAGTGTTACAACGTCGCCGGGGCGTTACAGAGCCTGAACGGCATTACAAGGTACTCGTAGTGCCCGAACCTTGATCTGAAAGCGGTCTTCCACTCATCACCCGCCCTGATCCGTATGAGATTGTAGGCCCCGCGGAGATCAAGTTTAGAGAAGATCTGTGCAGACCGAAAGCGCTGGAATAATTTGGGGATGAGGGGAAGAGGATATCTGTTTTTAATGGTGATTTTATTGATATCTCTGTAGTCAATACAGGGT